>JAJMFS010000010.1:0-320337 GCA_030574815.1 Yamadazyma germanica | reverse complement strand
TTCATCTAAAGTCTAATGGGGTTACTCATAGATTAAAGCCTCGATGGGCTGAGGGTTATACCGGTATCCTCTTCCTTAATTCAGTTTATAAATATGTATATTTTTCATGTCTTGCCTTTATTTCATATAGACTTCACGCAAGATCTGATATTCTTTGATTAACTGATACTAATGAACCAATGGTTACCATCCATTGTTTCGATAGTCCAATAATATAATTGCTGCTATTTTCAAAGTGACTGATCGCTGTGATGGTAACGAAAACTGATTCATAGAGATGTTTTCCTCAAGGGGAGTGTTGGCGATCGAACCTTTTCACACCAAAAATTGTAAAAAAATACAAAGTAGGCAACAAACTGTAGAAGAATGACTGCCGGTGATGTTGCTGAAAAAATTATTGCTTCAAATTCATTGGTTGTTACTGAAGATTTTCAAAAGTATTTCGTGCATAAATGTGGTAAATCATATTGAGAATTATTTTCTAATTGGTTGCAAAATGGTGTGCGTGAAAATTACCACATGGAGATTGAATTCAAGTTTCCAGTATAACGAGAAAGTGGTCGAGAAGCTAAGGTAGTGGCCGATAACGTGGTCTGATAAACCAGGATTATTCTCTGCGTAAGTTGAAAAAAGTCTGAACTTGGCAATATTTATTTTTTTATTAAGACAAAATTTGCCATAACCGGGTATATTAATAATTTAGAAATGAAATGAATTAACAATCAAGATCAACTATAAATTGGGCTTAATTTCCCTGGACTTACAACCTTAATCAATTGGAAAAACTCATTTCATATTCTTCAAAATTTGCTTTTATGAAAAGATAACAATTGAGGAATATTGTCCCCCTTACACTTGAATATTTTATTGAGATTTTGATTAATGTTAAGTGGCCTATCCTTCTAGCCCTAATGAAATTAATGTGAGAACCAGGCCTAATAAGTCTGGTTTCCAACGAAAACAGAATAGGTAATTTTCATATATTAACTATCTTGTTTCATAAAGATGCAGAATCTAATATTCTTTGGCCCCCTACGCCCACTGTTACTAATGACATAGTAGCTACCCTCTGTTATTTCAAATTGCCCAGTAGTGTATATCGAATTTGAAAGTTCAAGACCCTATCAAATCACTAATCAGATTATCAATTATATATAGGGACTAATAGATTCACCCTCGTTATACGCAAATTGTGAATTTCGCAGAAGTGCAATGCAGATATCAAAGTCATAATAATTTGCTTGGAGACTATAGTCCATACTCGATGACTACTGATAACTTTTCCTTTTGATAACATGAATAGAGACAAAATTTTTAAGTAAATTTTTAAGTTGTAATCAAAATATACTCAGATACAATTATGCAATGAGAAACACTCGATAGTACTTTCTATTTAAGTCTACGGTAATACTAAGCCCCCGTAAACAGAAATTAAAAAACACAAACAATATGTATTCAGTTCTTGCTATCAATCCTCTTCGAACGGGTGGAGATAGCTTTATAACTAAAGATATGTGACCTGCATATGAACACCTCCTATATCAGTAACCGCAGAACAAAACCATCGCCAAGTCGTCCACGTAACTTCCCTATTAAAAAGACTTTCAGCCGCGTGTGTATCTTCTATTGCTTTTGTTTTGCCCTTTTTTCTTGAATATGTTGCCTTCTTTTACGATATAATTTCACAGAGAAAGATTATAGTAAAAGTTACAGGCGGCTCTTCAATTCTAATAAATCATATAGCTTTATACGATGGTATTTCATCTTTATCTTTTATATCTTTGATTTTTTCTTTTAGAATATTTTTAGATGACAATACTCATTGTCGCATAAGTATATCCTTTTTTAACAAATCCCGATTATACATTAAACATCTTTTCAAACATCTATCAGCGTTAAAGTATGTAGTGATTATTTGTGTAACAGACCATTTTGTTTTGCACTTTTACTTTGACCGTTTTGTGAATCGCAAACTGTGAGCCAGATTCAAACTATGTTCTTATTTCCAAAAGCGTAACAGAAGTCAAAGCAGTATTGATAATTTCAAAATTAGAGGTATTAGATTATCCTGGGACGCGAGCAATCCAATGCATTATATAAGTTGAATAGCTCTAGTTTTTCTCGTGTATATGGCCTGTGATATATAAATCATGGTAAATTTCTGTATTTCATGGGGTAAAAGTCGTAAAATTTATTAACTTGGCAATATTGGTATGGGATGAATCATTCTCTATTGATTTCTGGTAAAATGAACGCTTAAGGAGGCATTTGTGACTGATTTGTACCAAATTGATTTTGGTGTGTTGTTAAATCATATACTTAACTCCTATATATAAGGATTATTGCAAAATGAACATCATGATCACAGATATTCCTTTGGCACTTCTTCATGTTTCATGTCTAAGGCGGCGATAAATAAAATCATTTGGAATGCGGTCTGTCATCTTTTATTTTTAAGATGAATTGGATTAAGTTATTCTGGAAAGAAGGAAGTTTTTCCCTGACGAAAGCCAAGGTGTCGACTATAAAGGTTATGAAATTCTGGGATCTTAGAAACATCATCAATTGGGAACATTCAAAGCACTTCCTTCATTTAGTTAGTCTTTACTAGTCTTTCTACCAACGAAGTCATATATATTTAATATGCTATTTTTTTATAAAAATATAAATCAAAAATTTTTTGTCCTATCCATATTCTGTGATTTATTAGTTGTTACCCAATTACATCAGCTCGGGAGCAAGCCTAACCAGACCTCCAGGCGGTGAGTCAGTCTCAAAAATACTAACGAAATGTTCATCCGTTGAGAACTGTGATTATACCCTTCAGCCTCAACTCAGAGATTTTAAATAATTCGTGAAGATATAGTACTTAAATTGCCGGCATGTCATTCTCATAACTTCATATCTTTCGAAACAGGGAAATATTTGGTAAAGACCAGTTTTCCATCATCTAACCTCGTACCATGACTAGTAACGAGTCTCTTGAAGTCAAGACTATAAATAGCTCTGAGACCCGAAACCCCTTCAGGAGTTGATGAACCACACCAAGTATTCATAATCCTACGCCAATACCATCCATACCAACGCTCGTTAAACCATGGAAGAATAATTGATTTTCCCCAGTAAGGGCTTGAATTCCAACCGGTAGTTTCATTGTAAGCATCATTCCTCAAATCACTGCGGAAACTCATTAACAAATCAGCACAGAACAAGGTCTTAATATTCTTGTCATATAGCACCAATTCCCGGCACCTTTGCTTAGTTAAAAATACGAACAGAAAATTATTCAAAATCACCAGATCATGGATTCCTATTGTTTGTAACTCTTCGGCTTCCAATACTTTATTACCCATGTCCCAAGGAATCTTGTAATCTACTTCAAATTTAGAAGTCTTATATTTTTCGGTGGAAATGATTTTAGCATCAGGAAATTTCTCTTTGAGGAGTTCAGCCCCTAAATTATGTTCATTGTTTGGAACAATAATATATGAAATATTGAAATTGTCAGTCTTTCCAGTGACTGTTTCGAGACATTTGACAAATGCATCGCAGTATGGGATGGCCGAGTAAATGATAATGGAATCTCCATAGTTGAATACTGACATCCGAGCTCCAATATTTAGGCCCCCTACACGAAAGGGTGTTGAGGCAATGGTGACAGATTCATTTATGGCTTCAAGAGAGGCTTTGATAGGGGTTTCAAATGGCATTTATTGTTTCATGAGGAGATGCCGAGCCTTATATAGTGCGAAAAAGGTGCGGGGCCAATATTGGGGGGCGGCGGGGACGGGGCGGCTGGCTGTCTTCGATCGTAAATGGCCTCAGAACCTTTTATTGTATGTCCACCAACAGCTCACGTAAAATGTCCGAGTTACTATACATTCTTATAGCTCAGCACCTCAAAGGCTTTCCCCAAATTCAATGGTAAAAATAATTTAGACAGATCCAGCTTTACAATAAGTCCGATATTTATTATAGAAAGATACAAGGTAATCTAGCAGTGATTGTTTATTGTTTAGCGGTACCTCTTGTATTACTTTCGTAGGTAGGCATATTTTATCAGTCTAGTGTATATTATAAACTTCAACTATTCATTTAGATACCTCTCGTCTGTCGACATTGATTTTTTCCTCTATTCCTTATTTTTTATAATACACACAACTTTTTACTATTAACGTGAACAATATAATAGAGTAGCCCCCACTATGTTATTATGGGAAAGGGCATTGTCAGTTAAGTAAAAAATCTTGAGTGTAAGGAAAAAAATGTACACACGAACACAGGAAGCACACTATTCTTTCAACATTTATATAAGTTCCAACGAGAGAACTAATAACAGACTTATCCAGCCCTTCTTTGATTCCAATCATCATCAATTTCTGATTCATCTTCAATCTCTAAATCTTCTTCGTAATGATCGCCGAGAGTGAAATTTTGGATTAAGGTACCATTTCCTTCAAATGTTCCTATAATGTCACCGTCGTTCGTCACCAGACCAACCTCCTTCAGTATTACCAAATTCATATACTCGTCTGTAATTATTCGATCCAGGCCCCTACGATGCATTATTCATAGATATTGTAATTTGCTTGGGAGTCTTAAACTAATGATTACATCGACCTTAATATTCAACATTGACACTTTGAGGCCTGAAAGGCCAATGTCTTCCCCATGGGGAAAACACTCAATATTGAATTATTGAGTCTATCAAGGGATTTGGGTAGACTGCCTATGAACTCTTGTGTCGCCCTGTATTCTAGACATGGATCCGTCGATATCCACTCTGCAAAAGGAGCGTCCGTGAGAGAAAGGTCTATCACTGTATCAGGGAATTTGTACTTGATGAACTCCAAAGCCTGTATTTCTTTGTATTGATACTTGAAATCCTTAATGGTTCTTTAAAGATGAGGTCGATGATACTCTTCACTTTTGCATCGGGCCCTAGATTTATAAAAATATTCTCAAGATTCTGACCACCATAGAGCATAGTCAGTTCAGAATCATGTATAAACTTCTTGCAATAATCCGGAATTGAGATATGACCTTTCGATACTTTGGGATTGAGTTCATACAAATATATCAGACTCAATTGCTTAGAGGGCAATACTAACTTATGGATCAGGTCGGCAATTGTAGAGGGATCTTCGATGGAGTCAGGAACAGGGTACATCGAAAAACTCAAATCCAGGCCATCACCATGAAGATCAAGACATTTAAGGTTGCCAATTTTTCCAGCTATCGTATTTCCTTGGTCTATTAAAATCAGTAAATCCTAAATGCTACTTGGGATAAATTTTAGGGTATGACGCTCCATCGTGAATCTGAATTTGGCCTTCTTTAACGTATTTGGAAAGACAGTTCTTTCAAGACATACATCCCACGTTGCTGTAAGTTTTAATAAATTAGATGGTAATGTTGTGACACCTCAGACGTTCTGAATGTTCAACTTTTTGATACTTGAAAAGTTCAGAACGTTGAATTGTTGTTTGGGGAACATTTTTATTGTCAAAGAATTCAAACAAGATGGTATTTGATCAGCCTCAAATGCCGGGCAGTCAACAGTACCATCTATCCTCAACGTTTCGAGTTTTATAGATGAAATTTTAGATCGTAGACCATCCCTTAGGATACTGAGATTTCTTACCATTGGCAGATTTTCCAAAACAGCAGTCAAATCTCTCTTTAATAGCTAATGTATGCAATTGATCGGAACAGCTACTCATTCTTCTAATTAAAGTTTTTTCAGGGAAATTTATTCCGTCGGTTTCAAGATTTTTGGTATTAAGACCTGTAATTATTGGAGGGATAGCGGACTGTGCACTAAAAGAATTAGAATAATACTTTAAAATGTCAGGTATCTCCCGATAAAAACCCATAAATTATTCATAAACTTCCTCGTTCGTCGTAAAAAGACCAATGCGTTCATGGAAATTCAAATCTACTGAACTATCATCAGGATAAAAGGGTGGCACTTGTCAAACGTAACTATATCACTGGGAGATTTCATATAAAGCTGACAATCGGGACAAGACAGTTTTAATCCAAGATCGCTAGGTTGGATTTCGAAAGCTTCGTGTTCCAAAAGTTTTCCTATATATACTGATTCAACAGTTTTAGAAATTAAGAAAGACAATATGAGCGATACAACGTTTTGGAACAAGGGGTCGAAAATCAATGGGTTAAGTTAATGCATGATCTCGAGTTGAAAAACAGGAAGGGCGGTTTGGTAACGATTGCATAAGGTATTCGCAGGCAGGATACCTTATTCCGTAAGTAAATCACACAAACCAGTAATTTTAGACTTTTATGCCTTAAGGGACGAGTCTTCATAATTTGATTCAAGAGATCATACTAGTAAGATTTGAGGCTCTAACTGATATATGTAACTTATACTTATACTCATACTGGAATAAAGAGGTATACATACAAAGGTATAAAATGGATTATCTCTATACAATCTGGGGTCACTATTTATACATATGTATAGAAACAATCTCGTATCGGCTTTTGGACCTTCGGGACAATGAATATCGATGAATATAGATGAGTGTCAGTTTTGTAACTTTTCTCTCTCGTTTGTGAATTGTCAACAACCCCAAACCGAATATTCTTCCTTTGGAAATCTGTTATCTTTATTTCTGCAAAAATGGCAATGTTAATTTTATCATGACCAAGTCCAACTATGAATCAAGGCTGCATGGATTCCTGCAATTTATTCCGAAAGTTGGAAACACGAAACTACAAGATCAAAAGAAAATTATACAAACTTTTATTTAGAACATAATAACAACTACAAACTCATTTTTCGTCATCACTGACATCATCCCTGTATCCGTGTTTACGAATCTCTCCTAATCTTTTCCTGGCACCACTCAACATATTTTCGAGCTTAAGAATCTCCACTTGTTGTTCCATCTCAACTGTCTTTCCTTCATATGGGGTTAATTTACTCAAATCAATGTCATTTTGACGTGAATCATTACTATCCAACATAGTTTGGACCTTGGAGACCAATGTTTTGCAAGCTCTGGAAACCATACTCGATGCGGTTTCGAGGTTATCTTGTGTTTGTGATACAAAATTGGCTTTTACTCTAGAAGCGGCGACTAATTGGGCCGTGGAAGCAGCGACCTCATTTGAAGCAACAATAAGCTGCTCATGAGAATTAGTATCACGAAGAACACCATCAGCTGTTTGAATCAAGATATTCGTCGCACCTGCAACAGCTTTCGAAGCACTAATCAAACCTTCAGTCCATCTGTTATTTTTCTTATAGAATTCAGTACGACTTTGATTTCCCTTACCTTTACTTACAATTTCTTGTTGTGACTCAGTGGCCGCTTTAATCAAAAGAGAAACGGCTTCGATGACCGCCTTTGCAGCATTCAATATAGCTTCGTGCACCTTTATATTATCACCTTTTATATTTGGATTCGATAAAAGGTTGGTCAATAACTGGGAGGCACTCTTCACAGCTTCAGCGGTCTGGGACATTTCATGATCAACAAGCTGATCCAAGTCTTTCGATGAAAAATTGATACCCTTGTTGGATTTCAAAGTTTCGACATAATTGATAAGCTCTTGTAAGCTATGTTGTAATTGTAAGTTGGAGTCAATCACTTTATCAATTTTATCGTCGTCATCTGCAAGCTTGTCTAACTCTTTGGAAGTGATATTCAGGAAATACAGTTCGGTGTCGTCTAACGCGTTGGTGAAAAGATCCAAAATTTCACTTTCTGCATGTTCAGGAAGAGCACGAGAAATTCCCTTTATATTGAGCATCAAGTCATTGAAAGTGGACGTTAGCTCTGAACTAGTCAAGATTATAGCGGAATAACTTGAATCATCATCATAGGTATTTTTACCATCTGCAATAAAACCATTGAAAACACTAGCAAAATCAGAAGCAGAGTCAGAGCAAGATTCAATAATGGATAAAACATATTCTGGGGTAGCATTCAAGTTGCCCGCTTGTATTGACGATTCCAACTCGTGCTTTGTGGTTTGAAGTCTCTTAATGTTACTATTCAAAAACAAATCGATCAAAGATCTGAACTTGTCAATGTTCTTCAATAAAATTTGGTCAATTTCGGCATTCACAATATCCTCGTGGTCATTTCTTGATAAAGCTAATTCATTCAAAGCACTTTCTAAAGATTCTTGAGCAATTTCCAAGTCAATTTCCTTTTCTTTGAGTTGTTCTTGTAAAGATTCAGGTGAAAGGTCAGCTAAGTTTGAATCTCTTTCGGATAATTGACGTTTGAGGTCATCCATCTCCTTTTGATGACTTGCCATTATTGTTGATAAATGCATTGATTGGAATTTACCGCTTTCATTTACTTGAGCATTCAATTCTCTCACTTCTGCTTGTAATTTTTCGATTTCTTGATCCTTGGCACCTCTTAAACGGTCGAGATCCAATCTGGCCCTGTCACGTTCACGGATCAAGTCAGCGAGTTCAATGTTCTTGGCTTTCAAGTCTTTTTCAAATTTCTCCCTTTTTTGGATGGACTCTTGTGCACTGCTGATTTTTTGTTGAATCTTTTTGAACCTGGACAATAGATCCAAATGTTCTTGACGCAATTTAGAGTACAACTTAGCTAATGATTCGTACTTTTTTGACCAATTAGAAATTTGGTCCTCGAGGTTCTTGATTTGTTCATCCTTCGATGCAAGTTGTTGGGTAGCATTTTCGTTGAATTGTAAAAAATCGTTTTCAAGGGTCTTAACTTTAGAATCATATTGTTGTAATAACAGCTGATCGTTGTCATATTGATTCTTAAACATAATCAAATCATGCTCCAATTCAGTAACTCTTGATTGTTGTTGTTGGGTCTGCTGCTGTTGCAACATTTGTTGTTCCTGATGGAAACGTTGCTGTTGGTCCCTTTGTTGTTGTTCAAAAGCCTGCTGCTGGGCCAAATGCTGTTGAATTTGTTGTTGGCGCTGAGCTTCCAATTCATCCTGGTATCTTTGTTGATCAGCCAATTGTTGATTGAAAACGCCAGTTTGTTGGAGAAAGATCAGATCAGCAGCTGGCGGCTCAGCTGGAGGCTCAAAGTTTGAAGTTGGTTGGGAAGAAATTTGGGGGGTTGAATTTTCAGTGGAAGGAACTGTTGGTCTGTTCACAGCCCCATTTCCGTCACCATCACCAACCTTCAAACTCGGAGGAGAGCTAGGCAATCTAGGGATGGAGACCAAGGTGGTCAAAAACTTAATGGAATTACAATCAGTAAAGAAATCTCTCAAAACAAAATGTTGTGAGTCAAATCTATCGAATAAGGCTTGAAGAGCATCATCATCACCCAATTGTTGATACAAGGCCCTCAACATAGAGGTACAAAATTTATAAATCCCATACGATTCACTAATCAACGGAACTAAAGCACTAACTTTACATAAGTTGTTGGGGGTTTGATTGATAGTGGAGAAGATTAATTTTTGGAAATCTTCAATTGCATCTTGTAAATCCATCAATTGTAAGATAGAATCATACCCCTCATTAGGATCATTGACAGCTCTCAATGAGATGTATTCTTCATACTCAAACATACCATTGAAACTTGGATTGTTTCTATGAAAGTCTAACTTCCTCAAAATATATTTAACATATTGTCCAATAAGCCTACCATAACTCGAGCCATGGGTCGGGAAGATAGAACCCAAAGAATTGAGAAAGTCTCGGTTTCTGTAACCATCTTTTAAAGTGTTTGGATGTCCCTCTTGCAAAACTTTATGAATCATCACCAAGGCTTTAAACAATTGGACTTCGTCACTTTGCAACGGTTGAATTTTTACAGCATGCCAAAAAGCCCTAGAATTTTTATGGTCCCAAGTATAAACAATACATGCTCTAACATGCTTTCTTTTTGGAGGGACTTCTTCTTGATTACAAGCCTTCTTGACACTTGTTTGAAGGTCCACTTCAGCCCTACTCATATTAAACAATTGATCGACGGAATTAGGGGATGTTAGTCGAAAAGCGGATTCTTATGGAACTTGCTTCGCGGCGAGAAAATGACGACCAAGCCTTCGGAACGAGAGGGTATGGTAATTTTTGATCAGATAGGATGTGTGTATGTGTTAAAAGTCAATGAGTATTAGAGAGATTGGTCCGAAAAGAAGTATCTACTTAATCAGTCGGCTTATAATTGAGTACATAACCATAGCTTAGTATATATGGTACAGAATATGGCTGTGGAATGCTGTATTAATTTAGATTAGTTCAAGTTACCCTACCAAGATCATTCAAGATCTAGAACCATATTTGGCCTTTCCAAAGTCGAAAGGCAAATACTTGTACTTGATCATATGTTGAATTTGTCTTCTCATTGTAAGTGTGAACAAAATGATGAAGTACATTAATAAAATGGGCCAAAAGACTGGAATATCAAAAATCGTGAACATCGTAGTAAATAATGAAATAACGACAGCTCTTGTTGAGTTATACCAGAATTTGAATTCAGGCAACCTTCTGATAAATGGTCTGAATTCTTCTTCGTCTTCTTGGTATTGTGGTTCATCTTCACCCAAACCTTCTTCAATTGATTCACTCTTCATTTCTTGTTCCAAAGATGGGTCAAATTTAGGTGTCAAAAAGGCCAACAATAAGTTCAATAAATAAATACCTAAAGCGTAACATATAATGTACCATCCTTGAGACATGACGATACGTACCATAAATATAAATAAAAGACCGACAAATCCACTCCATCTATAGAACGTATATGGAACTGTCTGGTCAACATATTTATGATAAGTAACAAGTAATCTCTGTAATTCAAAGTAAGCTTTGCTTTCCTTTATGGACTCTGGTAGGTTTTCCATATTTTAGGTAGTATTTTAGGGCTTGTTGATTCAGAAAAAAAATTCGACGCGAAATCGGAAATTACCACTTCTATTTACATTAAATTACTTACAAGATTTTGATTAGTGCTGGAAAGCTTCTTGAGTTCTACCGATGATTTGAAGTTTCCTTGAACTATTGTCATATTTACGGATTACAGTAACATTTTTTGGGGCCTTCTTAGGGTTAAAATTTTCAACCACGGTTTCAGAAATAGATTCCGAAAGGATTTCTGGGAGATATTTCCTCTCTAATGCACTTTGTTCTACTTTATCGAAGATTAATGGAGTTTTGATTAAAGACCCTATAGTTTGACGGTCTTCCTTTGTGATTAATTTATCAGCGAAACCCTCCAATTCTTTCAACACACGACTTCTTTCTTCAAGTCTTTGTTCAGGAGTCAAGTATGTACATAATTTACCATTGACATTGATAGTGACTTTGCAAGAAAGCTCATCCGATAACTTTGCAAAATTAGACTTAGCTGCTGAATATGCAGATTCAGAGATTTCTCCCTTCTTCATCTGCAAATTAAGGGAATAAAGATAATTAAAAGTTGCTTGTAACGTGGCATCCTCTATGGAGTGCCCAGCCTTTCTTAATTTATAAATATCTAATAATTTTTGACCACATAATTCGATATCAGATTCGTTACTCAATTTTACAAAAGAGCTCAATGTTTCTTTGATGTCTTTCAAATGAAGCCTATCTCTTTCTTGTTGCTTGAGATGGGTTTTTTGTATCGCAGGCTGTTGTAAATATTCTGGTCTAGACATGTGTGATTCTTCTTTTTCAGCTTCAATAGGATCATCTATTTCGACGTAACCGAATCTTCTGACCCTAGGTTCAAAATGAGGCGATGGGAGGGTAATATCCTTAGCTAATGCAACTCCAACGTATTTTCTTAGAGGATGGAATGGATCAAAATAAAATCTTACGTAACCAGGTTCCAAAGCATATATGGTATGGTCTTTACCAATTCCGGTATTTTCTCCAGGATGGATCTTGGTACCTCTTTGTCTCATAATTATTTGACCGGGCTTAATGAAATGACTTTCGTAAACTTTAGGACCTAATCGTCTACCAGCAGAATCGTTTTTATTCGTTTTAGATCCAGATACTTTTTTGGTGGCATGACGCACTTGTGTAAAGCCTCCTGAACAAATATTTAAAGGACTTTTGATACTTACATTAGTATGGACATTACCCACAATATTTTTAAGTAAAGACATTATACGGTACAGTACAAACCTATGTGAAAAATTTTGTATAGCCAGAAAGACTGCGCACCAGAATAAAAACTACTGAGCAGCATATTACATGCGTAAAATTAGTACTTATATTACAAGGTATCTTTTCCAAGACTATTATATATAAACTCGACATTTTGTTTCCATTCGATAAACGATTCTTCGGAAGTATCTTCCCATAGACCATAAAGTTCTGATACTTGGGGATCTAGTATTCTCGCTATTGCTTTTTTACCAACATTTAGGAGGTCATCCTTCGATTCGCCTGAAAGTTGATCCCATGATTGTTTATGCGTGTCCCTAAACGATTCCATTCTCTCTCTAAATGGTCTTCGTAATTGGGCTTCACTCTGATCGTCTATATGTCTTCTGTCTATAAGAGCCCCCAAAAGCGTAGCAAACACGAGTATTTCTGATGCTTCATCTGAATCAAGAAATGAAGCTAGGATTCCATAACTGAAAACCTCTTTAAATCTAGGAAAGGGTTCTACCAATGCCAAAGATGATGCTAAAGAATCACAAGCAATATCATCATCAAATAAATAAGGACCGATAGCTCCCATTGTAGATCCGGAACTATTTTCACGAGCGGGACTCTGGCATATATTTATAATTTATTGAAATTATTCCGCTTACGAACGACTGCATATGGAATTTTTTTTCGTAAAATGTGTTGGTCCTTGAATGTAGATCTTGGTTTCGGCATGATTCACTGCTTTTGAAATTGAGAAGCATACGTAGAAATTTCAATTGTGGGACATACTACAGCACCATTTTGTTGTTGTTTGGCGTTCTGGCTTCTATAGCTTTAAATTACCGATGTTATCTAAAGTGTATCTCGCATATGATGCTGCACTATCACCTGATTTGCAGCAGATAGCAAACGTCGAAAAAAATAAGCTCGCATCCGCCTGAGTAAGGGGTCCTAATTGTTTGCCAAAAAATTTGTTGATTGTTCGCCTTGACATTCTCCCCGCAAGCCTGTATAGATATTGTTGTATTTCATCTCTACAATAGCTTCGTTAATGATTGCCCGGAGTTAAGTTTTGCGTCACCCCTGCAGCGCAGAAGATGGGATTAGCGGTTGGTCTAAATCGTTCTTCAATACATTTCTCGATTTCATTTGGTTATGGGTGAAGGGTTTATGTATTCCAGGGATGTCATTAGTTGACGCTTCTGTGTAGTGTATAGTGTTATTTGAAGCTTGTTCGTTGAAAAAAGGCCGCTCTCCTACCACCCCAAGAGGGTCATCGGGTGTACCGGAGTTTGGTTATTTAACTATAATTTCTTCGCCTACTTAAGCCATGATCTCTACATAAAAATCGAAGTCTATTTTCGAACGGCTATGATTGTTTCTAATACAGATACGTTTTTTTATATAACCATTGTATTGTAATCCACCACCAGCATCAGAATTTCTGTATCGTGATACTTGAATCGAAATAGTATCTTAAAAGAAAATTTTGAACCATTTTTGTCTCTACATTGACTTGAGATGCACAACTCATATATCCCATTGTTGGCTTACCAAGAGTCTGTTGTGATACAAGTATCACAACATCAATTCACAAAAAATGAGACACAATACTATCCTGTGACACACACAACGATGCAGCTCTTACTATATTATATTATTCGGTTAGATCGAGATCGAGACAAAGAAAACAAAACTGCGTAGTTTCTGCTCTTGTTGGGGCTTCCTACATAGATGCACAAAAAAATTATCTTTCGACAAACATATATCTCAAGGAGAAATTCCAAACAGCTAAAACTTGCGAGATATTTGTGTTAAACTGCAACTTCTGTAGCTTATCAAACTCTTATCGAATTTTTGCAGCCATCTAAAAATATGGTTCGGGCACCAATTTTCAAAGGGATAAAATTTAACTTTTTATTCGGTACTCATCGCAAAAATACAAAAAAACTCCGCGACGGGGAATTGAACCCCGGTCTACCACGCGACAAGCGGTAATTCTAGCCACTAAACTATCACGGACCTTGTATACTAGAGGTTTGGGGATGTGTCCTAATTGGGTAACCCGCAGTCATATATGCAGTACAGATCCGCACCGTTTAGGAAAATCAACTGGATCGCGATCCACAATCTTGGATCTTAGAATGATATTCTAAACTATCACAGATTTTGTATACTATAGTTTTGGGAATGTGTCCCAATTGGGCACCAGAAATCATATATACAGTACAGATCAGCACCTTTTAGGAAATCAACTGGATCGCGATCCACCATCTTTGGATCTGAGAATGAACTATCACGGACCTTATTTATGGAATGAAGTGGTAGGATTATTATATATTCTGTTGGAAATCGGACACACTTAGGCTAGTAGACTGGAATATGGACGAATATACAGAATAGACTAACTCATTTTTCATAAAAATGGATCGTGATACTTCACGCTAGGATCCAAATCTAGTATACTAGTTTAAAGGTAAAGCAGCTATGCTCTTCAGTCTCAGGAGGAAAATATTTCGAATGCACTCCAACCGAAGGGAGGGAAGAGGCCACTATTTTTGAGTGTTTATGGTACAGCTTGCTTAAGTTGGGCAAATGTAGAGGATAACGATAAAAACAAGACCTCCTATACAGTGGTTTGCATTTGGAATTAGACTTACAATAAGAGCTTATGTCCGAATTATATACAATCATAGATAAGGAGCTTACCACCGAATCAACTCCAAACTAATACCGAGCTAAACTGGGAAAGAAGCCCCAGTTTGCGGCAAGAAAAAACACCGAGGTCGATATGACCGAATACAGCTTTGCTTATGTCCGGAGATATCAAAAGTTTGCCAACCCTACTTTCGAGAGGGCTATAACGGCATATTTTCTCATTTCAACTAGCATTTAACTTAAGATTAGCAGATGGGCAAATAAAGCTTGATAGTGTATGAGAATAGATAGTCAAACTAAAAAACACTTACTGGTTCTCCCTGCTTCTATACTCCATATTCAAGACTGGGCATTCTTACCGCATTGGGACGGTGTCTCCTTAATTTTGAACGGGTGTAATAAATGGAAAGTTCCTCTATGCAAGCTCGTCGAAGCTGGTGTATATAAGTATGTCAGTATCTCTGATGTTTTGTGCATCTTTTTTAATATAAGAACACAATAAAAAAGCAAAAAAATAGATAAAGGTGTCCAAATACTTAGTCACCGGTACTAATAGTGTCTTGGATTGGAATTTATTAAACAATTAGCTATCGGTTCAAATAATTCAGTTTTTGCAACGGTGAGAAGTCAAGATAAACTTGCAGTGAATAGAAATAAACATTGATCCAATAAAAGTATATATATATATATTGAATATCTTTAGTTAAGAGATAATATATAATTATAAAGATAAATATTACCGAACATCACATACGATTTTAAATTCGTCGTTATATTCAAAGCTTTCTATCCATCTTATAGGAGGCAACAAATAAGGACCTTTCTGTATCAATTTATATCCCGGTTTTAGTATTATTTGTAAAGTACCAGGCGTATCACAAGTTGAACCTAAAATAAATCTTTCCAATATTTCTTGAGGTACTTCTCCCACAAGCCACTCCTCAAACTTAACTGAAACTACTTTATAGGGTGTTCTTGGATACATTGAGCGTTTTTTCAGTCATATTTTCTCAGGCGCATTTTCAGTCGCATTTCTTCCGCAAAATTCTATTGTTCCAGGGATTCTCGATTATCCTTGATGTTACCACATCATTGATAGAGTTCGAAAAAGACTGTAACAGTCATTGATGAGATTAGCCCAGAAGGTATCAAAGTGGTTGTTAATAATGCTGGTATTCCAACCGCTGGTACCTTTGGATTCATCTATGATCAAGGTATTGATCCTTTCACTAGCGTTTTGGATATCAATTTACAGGGTACCGATAAGCTCTTTTTGGCTGTGTCACCTTATTTGTATAAGGGTGATGGGGTTAAAAAATTTATTACTTTGAGCAGTGGTATTACGTCCCTTGGTAGTTATGTCCTTCCTTCGAATGCCTACGGGGCTTTTAAAACTGCCGCTAATCATTTCATCAAACAAATTTCTTTTGAATCTATTTTATCTGAGAAGCCAAGTTTTATGAGCTCTGTCTCTCTCTTTGTTTCTTCAGGTATTTTGACTGATATGCCTGTGTTGGCCGGCCCTGATTCAGATAAGATGCCAGCAGATGTTTTTGCTGCCATTGTACCTATTGAACCAGTGTTGGTGTCATGCTAAAAGTCCATCAAAGAGTCCAAGAAAAGAACTCATGATGGAGGTTTTCTTGAACGTGATGGCTCAGCTCTATTTATTTATAAGTGAAGGTAAAGTAGTATATATTTCATCACCTTCAATATAAAGCCACTGATAAAACCAACTCTTTACTTTATATATGTCTTTATTTTACATAGACATGTAGACACACACTCAGATAATTGCATACATGATTCTATAGGTTACCTTTCTTCTATTTTCATGGTTGCATTCTTAAATATTGTACACCAGAGATAGAATCATAGAACATTCCCAGACATATATAGTGATTTTCATATCAAACAAATTCCCAACGCTACAAACCATCACTTAGAGACACCTGTCAAAGAAAGAGGAAAAGAGCATATGGACAAAGAGAAGGGCCAATTTGACCGTAACATACCACTACTTTACCGTACAAGTTTTCCCAAGAGTGATTCATTTGAATTATTCACGTCGACTAAGAAGTGAGATAAACTTGTAAGAATTTTTCAGTGAAAAAATCTAGTAGGACATGAGGTTGATAAGGAACTTTAGTACATTACTGAGGAGATTGAAACCAAAGGGAGAAGTACTCAACCTATATAAGCTCCTTAGCAAAAATTCCAATAACTTGTCTCTGGGGGTTGTGGGATTGGCCAATGTTGGGAAATCTACATTTTTTCAAGCCATCACAAAAACTAAATTAGGAAACCCTGCCAATTATCCTTTTGCAACTATCGATGCTGAGGAAAGTAGCGTCAATCTTGAAAGTGGGAGACTTGATAAACTTTTCAAAATATATGATTCCAAAAAGAAGGTCCCCACAACATTAAAGATATTCGATATCGCAGGATTAACCAGAAATGCATCTAGTGGTGAAGGACTTGGAAATAAGTTCTTAGGTGATATAAGAGTGGTGGATGGGATATTTCAAATGGTGAGAGGATTCAGAGATGATGAAATCATTCATATAGAGAATAATGTTGACCCTATTCGTGATTTAGTTATTGTTATGGATGAGCTTATATTGAAAGACCTTGAATTTGTAGAGACAGGAATAGACAAGCTTGAGAGATCATTGAAAAAGCCGAATCAGCCCATCGATAGGATCAAAAAGGAATTAAAATTACTTCAAGATATTCAGGAACTTTTGTATGAGGGTAAAAAGGCCAGCAATTTCCCGTTCAAAGATGTGGAATCAGTTGAGATGATTCGTCAATACAATTTATTAACTATAAAACCTACAGTTTATCTTTTGAATGTTAATAAGGAAGATTATCTCAGAAATGACAATGAATTCAAATCTAGTGTGGAAGAATGGCTTAAGGAGAATTGCCCTAATGATAAACTAATGTTAATCTGCGCTAGATATGAAAGTGAACGCCTTGAAGATCCGGAAGAAACTGGCTCAGAAAGTAGACTCAATCAAGTGGTAGAAGAAATGAGAGATTCTTTAAGCTTAATATCATACTTCACTTGTGGACCCCAAGAAGTGAGAGAATGGACGATTAAAAAAGGTACAACAGCAGCAGATGCCGCCTCAGTTATTCATAACGATCTCAAAAATAGTTTCATTATGGCTCAAGTTTATAAGTATAAAGATGTTCTTCCCTTTGAAGAAAAAGGAACCGTTAATGAAAGTGAATTAAAAGGAAAAGGATTACAATATAGATACGGGAAAGATCATATAGTAGAGGATGGAGATATTATACTCTTTAAGGCTGCTAAAGGGAGAACAAAATAGATAAAAGACGATAAAAAGTAGAAAATAGAGCTTGTAAATAGTACTAGTAAATAGCCAAACATAAAAGTAAACGTATTCCAAAAATGCCGATCAACAATCAGGTGCAGATAAGAAGTGGGGGCTTTATTTATCTCGGATTTTTTTTTTAACCCGGCACACGAACAGTCTCCTGATAAGGAAATTTCTTGAATCTCCTGTCACCAAGAAACTTTTGGCTTTTTTCTTTTTTTTACACTCCACTTACCTGTGACCAGCATCGGAATACTTGGAAATAAAATTGGGATTTTTACAAAGGACAACTATAAGATATACATCAAAACAAGAACTTGAATCTCCAGCTGATCAGACTTCATTAGACCCTCATCCCTTATCACTTTAACGCAAGCCCAGACATACGCACATCTTTAAACCACTTCTCGTCGAGACAAAAAAAATATACCTCTGTGTGCGTTAAAGATTTGTTAGGCTTAAGCGATTACTTTTTATATATATGATAATTGGTAGGATTGCAAACGTCTCAGTAATTAACCGAAATCGAAATATGTTACTGTCTGTTTATAATTATGTTTTTGGCAGAAATCAACACCATTTACTGGCAGTTTCCACCAATAATATTCCTCAAGATAAGGTCACTCTGACTTTTAATCCCAGATTACAAGCCATTTTCAAACAACTTGATGCTATCTGTCCTCGGTTTATAATTAATCAGAATGATATTGATATTTTAAATGATCCGAAACAGTTTTATTCAACTTTAAAGCTTAAAATTTTATCAGCAAAGAAACGGGTTTTTCTAAGTTCTTTATATGTAGGGAAAACTCAATATGAATTAATAGAAACCTTGGAAAAAGCTCTTGAGCAAAATGAAGACTTGACCGTATCAGTTCTCACGGATGCTTTAAGAGGTACAAGAGAAGCCCCTCATAATACTTGCTCTGCCAGTTTATTAGTAACTTTGGTAGAGAAATTTGGTAAGCATAGAGTTGATATTAGAATGTATCATACCCCTCATTTGAAAGGTTTCACCAAAAGTCTTGCGCCAAAGAGAATCAATGAAGCTTGGGGGTTGCAACATATGAAATTATATGGCTTTGATGATGAAATAATCTTAAGCGGTGCTAACTTGTCAGAAGACTATTTCACTGACAGACAGGATCGGTACTATGTTTTCAGTAATAGAAGTTTAACTGATTATTATTCTAAAATCCACGATGCCGTATGTTCTATAAGTTATCAAATCCTACCATCGACTAAGAACCAAAGTGGATTCAGAATGGATTGGCCGACTGGTAATAAGACATGCGAACCTCATGTCAATCACGCTAGATTCATAAGTGATACTTCCTTCCTTTTGGAACCATTGTTAAAACAGCAAGACCTCAAAAATTTTGAAGAGTATAATGATTCTGATTCTTTCGATACCATCGTATATCCTATATCCCAATTCACTCCATTGTTACAACCGAAGAATGATATTTCAACCGAGAAACCTGCAATTTTGAGATTATTGACATTCTTGGATTCTCCCAAGATCAAGTGGTGGTTTACTGCTGGTTATTTCAATATGTTGCCAGAAATTCAACAAAAATTAGTTAATGGAGTAGCCGCAGGTACTCTAATAACTGCCAGCGCTAAAGCCAATTCATTTTATAAATCATCTGGTGTCTCTTATTACATCCCTGAGGCATATTTATTGATTGCCAAAAAATTTTTAGAAGACCTTCAAAGTAAAGCTAAGGGCCACTTGATTAAATTATATGAATGGCAAAACGGAGTGGTAAACACCCCAGGGGGCTGGTCTTATCACGCAAAAGGAATGTGGATAACAGTACCCGATGAGAGTTTACCATCGATTACCATCATAGGGTCTTCAAATTATACCAAGAGAGCATACACCTTAGATTTGGAAAGCAACGCACTTATTATCACCAAAGATGAAGGGTTGAAGAGAAAAATGATGGACGAGATTGATCATTTAATGGAGTACGCAAAGCCGTTAGAGCTTGAAGACTTTGAACCTAAATTCGAAGGATACGAAAAGGATGAAGAAGGGAATGATCTCAAAGAGAAACCGATTATGAAAGTTTCTGAAGATAGACAAATTAGTTATGGGGTTCATTTAGGATTGAAAGTTATTGGAGGTAAATTGTAGAAGAATAACCGAAGCTATTAAGGATAATACATGTTTATAATTTACAATTATATATATACGTAACTAATGAAATATTAATATTTATTGTAGTGACTAAGAAATACGATTTTGTACAGGTTTATAATTCTCGTTTCTATACCAGTACAGTTGTTGTAGTTTCAAGATTGTTACCAACGGTAGCGTGAGAATAGAATAGAGAATTGGGTATACATTGACAGGTCTTTCATTCCAGCTGACTTCTCGTATCATGGAGATTTGTCCTACCAAAATCACAACCAATCCATATAATTTGTAATCCGGCATTTGATCAGATAAACCCACGCTAGACCCATAGACAAAGTTAATGGTAGCTTGAGGATATAACTTGAAGACCTTTATCCATTGGTTAACAAACCAAATGCAATTAAATAGATCCAAAAAATTCAAAGTGTACATTTTATAACTTAGGTAGTATGATACAACCCCAATAACTGACATACCAAGTGCTAATGCACAGACACAGAGGGTGCTAAGACCTTGCCCATTTCCTCGAGACTTGTGATATCTGAATATTTGCAACCCCATCCCCACTGCCAAAACTAGCTTCAATAATTCCATATTCCCAAAAATTGGAAAGACATGCAAATCAGGATATAGGGGATACCTGGCGGAGTAAAAACGTCGTATAGTTTGACTATAACATGATATTTGATACATAACACTTAATAAGTAATCCAGGAAATTAAGAAGGGTGAAGTCATATGAAAGCCCCCTTATAGACTTCCGTAACTTGCAATACTTGAATTGCTTATAATCACCATATGTCTCTAGAAGAGAGCCGACAGATAGTGTCAAGTCTATCCACATAATAATCGCAGAAGTATACAGGATCAAGGAAGTGACAGGAAGAGACCCAAAGCCGTAAAGTGCGATACTCACCGCGATCTCTTCACCATTCAATTAACAAATCCATATCATGCTGGGAGACAGTCATTGGGATATTGTAACGGCATCTCTTCAAGATATCTGTGGTGCCAATGAATCTACCACATTTGATAATGTATACTTGGAATATTTGAAAGAAATCCCAGCTCTGACGGGTGAATTACAAGAGCTTCAACAACAGGTTGTTAACCATAAAGCCAATATTGAAACAGCTAAAAGGCTTGTTGAAACTTGCCAACAGAATATAGACGTGCTATTGACGAAAACACCCAAACAATCAGCTATGGGTACCCGAAATTCCCGGGCTGCTACCATTAAAGTCGAACCCACCAAAGCAAGTAAAGATCCAGGAAAGAAACAGAAGACTGGACGCCTGTTCCACGTGTCTAAGTTTAATCCTTCAGAGCCTGTACTTTTGGGATCAGATGTTGCATACAAATTACGCAATCGTCATACCGATGAATGGATTCAGTGTGAAGTTACGAAGATTATTGGTGATGGGGTTAAATTTGAAGTGAGAGATCCTGAACCGGACGAGAACAATAATCCAGGACAGACATTCAAAGCAAATTACAAAGAGATCATATTGATAGTATCAGAGCTTGGTGTACCACAACCGGTCAAAAGTTTACCTAGTTATCCTTATGGATCTAATGTTCTCGCAAGATATCCCGAGACAACTACCTTTTATCCAGCTGTAGTAGTAGGTACCAAAAAAGATGGGACTGTGAGATTGAAGTTTGATGGAGAGGAGGAAGCCAACAAAGAGACCGAAGTAGAAAGAAGATTGGTCTTACCACTCCCGAAATGAATGATTTAATGATATAAGTAGTAGTTTAGATGATGTCAATTTATTTATCATATAAGCAAAAGCTAACGATCCATGGACGATATACACTAGTTCAATATACGATTAATATTAGTATTCTAGATTGTTTAAAAATGCTAAGTAACTAATGTGGGTATATCTGCATCAAAGCACTTGACGTACAGTTATGGTTTTGATTAGTAAAATGGAAACCTAAATGTCTCTTAATATTTCTTTATAAAGATGAAATATCTTAGTGGTCACACATTATTTATACAAGCATCAAAGTGAATGAGCTGTGACTGGGGAAATCGGACAGCAAAAAGACTTTATTTTCCGAATTATAAACTACCAAAGAAACTTGGAATCACCTCTTTTGACATCGATAAAAGCTTTAGAGTTTTCTATTCACTTACATGGGACTTTATATCCAAGTCAAAGCCAATTTTGAAAGAGACTACATCCAGGGGATGTCAATAGAACATATTTAAGTTATACTGCAAGCAACGATGAATTGGTATAGTATTTTGAAAATCAGCTTTCCAAAATCACACATTGTTTGTTTTTGGTATTCGTCTTCAGTTATGATACTAGACCTAATAAAATCTATTGGTTAATAACTGCTCTGTGTTCGGTAGATATTAGTGTTTCTTTTTCCAAATAGTGATATATAAGAGAAGAACAAAACTGGCATCGGAGTACTTAGATATCAGAAAAAAGCTCATAAATAGCAATGAGCTTTCATCCTGGTTTTCAAATAGAGTATAGTTCTATCAAGAGTTTCTTGAACCAAAAAAAAATTACGTTTTCAATTGCTGAATCCAAAATTTGAGCCAGACTAAAATTAGCACACCATAGTAGTGCCACCTATTTTCGAAGTTATATGTCACTTCCATCATAATCCCCTACCATCAATATATCAACTTACGACATGAATTTGACAAATTAGCGAGCGGACACTACTAATTTTCCCGTCGAAGTGTTCGCATTTTTCACTCAAAGTACGACATTTTCAAGTCGACAATAAAACAAAATGGATTTGGATGACTACTCAAGAGTATGTATACTTTATAAGAATCACTGTATTTGGATTTCGGTGGAAATCCTAGAGTTAGGCCTTTCAACAAGCTTTTTCGTACATGCAAATAGGGCCGATTTTCATGAAGGTTCTCATTTTCAATATAAGCTTGAGTAATACTAACTATTAGGACCGTTCTCGTTCCCCAATAAGACGAAGGTCGAGATCTCCAGCTGGTAGAGTCACCGAAAGTTCTGGATATGGTGACTCAGGATATGGTGATTCAAATCATGGAGATTCAAGCTCCTCTGGGTATGGTAGAGGTAGAAGAGATTATGGCTCCGAAGGTGCTGGATATCGTAGAGGAAGAGGGGGTCGTGGAGGGAACAGAGGTGGATTCAGAGGCCGTGGTAGAGGTGGTGGTGGTAGAGGAGGTTTCAGAGGGGGACAGTCTTCGTACAACAATGCTTATGTCAGTTATTCATCAGCCGAAGAAGCAGCCGCTGAATACCGTAATAAAACTGATAGAAACTATGATAATTCTATTTTTGTAGGTAACATTCCTTACGATGTAGGTCCCAGTGATATAGAAGCCATTTTTGGAGAATTCCGGGTTAAAAGAGCCGACATAGTTACGAATAGGGGTAGATCAAGAGGTATGGCTACTGTCGAATTTGGATCAAAAGAAGAAGTACAGGCTGCTATTTCTAAATATGATCATTATGATTATAGAGGAAGACAAATTTTTGTTAGACAAGATTATCCACCCCCAGAAGAAAAAAGAGCCACCGCAGCCGCTGCTGCTGTTGCCACTGCCGCTCCACATGCAAACTCATCATACTCATCTTCATATAATGACTCTGATAGATACGGTAGAAGAGAGAGGGCACAAACTAGAGACAGACAATCGAATGAAAGTTATGGTAGACATGATAGCTATAACAAACCACAACAAGCACAATTTTCTGGAACTGAAATATTCATTGGTAACCTTCCATTCTCTATCACTTGGCATACATTGAAAGACATGATGAAAGAAATTGGAGAGGTCGAAAGAGCAGACGTTAGATTAGATTCTCGTGGTAAATCTATGGGATATGGTACTGTTATTTTCAAAAAGGAAGAAGACGCCACTACAGCATTAGAAAGATTTGAAGGATATGAAATAGAAGGTAGAAAGTTGAACACCAGACCTGGTAAGAACAATGAAAAACGCAATCCTGGTCCAAGAAACACAAACCCAATAGGAGGAGGTGGACCACCTTCAGAAACGATATATGTGGAAAACATGCCATTTGTAACGACAGTTGAAGATTTATATGAATTATTTGAAACAATAGGTAAAGTTACAAAGGGAGAATTGGTACCATCTAATACAGGTAGACCAACAGGCCATGCTATTGTTCAATTCGAAGTTCCGGAATTGGCCGATTTAGCTATTTCGAATCTCAATAATTATAACTATGGTGGAAGAGACTTGAAGATCTCTTATATCAATAGACCAGCCGAAGAGAATTCCGTCCCTGATAACATTGATCAATCAGCCGAATCAGTCGAAATGAGGGACGAAGCAGAAAACGCAGACAATTTGGAAGACAGAATGGATGATGATCTTGAGGAAGTTGAAACTCAAACTGAAGAGGTTGGAGAGGAAGCTGAACTGGAGGAGACTGGAGAAGCCGAAGGGGTTGCAGAAAAAGAAATATAGTTAGATGTAAAAATAAACAATACTCATGAACAGTACATAGAACCTTAATTTCCATGGGGTACAAACAAGACCTCAACTCTACAACAACCCGTAAGACCCGTAATATCTACAAATCTACGGTTTGGTGGACCCCATCCACAGGGCACCGAACATCCGGGGCCGCAGTTCGCAAGTTTAAATACAATCTAAAATAACTTTAAGTACAGGTCTTTCATCGCCGGAAAAAAACATGAAAACAGAATATAACGGGAAATACGCCCAATACAGCAGTGAAAGTGACTCATATGGATACATTGATCCGAATTTTGTCAGCAAAATTCAGGCAAAACATGTTTGTATATTCCTTTCGATTGTTTTGTCGATATTAGCCTTCCATTTCAGGAGTAAAATCAAGGCTGCTTACCGAAATTTCAGAGCAAGAAGACAAGCTAGGTATTCCGAGTTGAACGATGGATTTCAAATGGATCTTGAGAGTGGATTCAACAGTAATTCGTTCAATTTGAAAGATAATTATGGTGATAATCGTGCTGGACTCGATGAAGATGCCAAGACTGAAATTGGGAAACTAATGAAGGATAGAGGATTGGGTTTCGATGCCGCTAGATTGCAATACACCAGGGAAAGATTTGGGGAAAATGGAATCTCAAGTGATGGTGTTCCACTCGACCCCAAGACTGTAACCTTCTCATAATATATAGGTGTGTGTAGTGAATGTTTAAACGAATATAAATGATACAATATAAATGATACAGGATTGAGTCTGGGAAGATCGATGTTTCAAAACTATGTCCGTATACAGAATTTAGCGGAAATACCTGGGAAAAGTCAAGCTTTTTTTTCCCCAAAAGATTGACCTAGACCGTGCACGAGGTCAAAGGACATAATTTAAAATAAGGCAATAGAACAAAAACCAAATCGTCCCATTTAAATGAAACAACCGACCATAAGTTAAACCTTTCAATTTGCTACATTATTAGGACTCAAAATATAAATTATTCTGGGCATTTCTCGACTTACCTAATCACGGAATTTTATGCAAGAGAAATCACGAAATAGGGTTTCACATAATTCCAATAAGGAATACCAAAGCGAAATATAGCCATGGAAATGCAGGGTTGATACTATAAACGTGCTCCAATCAGTTTAACGCCGTATAACTTGAAGCAATTTCCTTGTTTCAGACACTAATGGTTATGCAACCATTATGATCCACGAGGTGGGGTTGCTGGATACGATGAAGTATATAAAGATACAATATACTTCACATAATATTTAGTTAAAGCAACAATGGTGAATATCAAGAACACTGCTAAATTGTTAATCTTTGCATCTCTCTTTGGATCGACTGTTGCAGGTCTAATCAGACGTGAAGATAGCCCTTCATACTTCAATGGAAACTCTACTACGTTTTCGGATATAACCATTTCTGAGTGTTCTGGTGATAGTTGTGACCCAGAAATATCTGAATCTGATGGCTGGAAAACTGTTGATAAGGACTTAAATCTTGGAACAGGTTCAAAATTGAAATTGGCTTATAAAAGCGATGGAAATAGTTCTTTTATCGTTGACATAAAAGTTTCAACTAGCAAGGTAGATGGTTATACTAGTAAAGGAAACGGCATTTATGTCAAATATGGAAAGGATGAATCAGACGCAATTACTCTGATTGATGTCTTATTTGGCCCTGATGCTGTTGAAATTAGACCCGATTGGACATTAGTTAATTCTATTCTTACTGGTAGTTTTGCTAAAGGTAAGGAACCAAAGATCACTTTCAGAAAAGGTGATGGGGAGGATTACAAGACGAAGTATCCAGGAACCCTTAAATTGAAGGATGATGGTTCTTTTAAAGTACTTCAAGTAGCTGATTTACATTATTCAACCGGATACGGTGGTTGTCGTGATCCTGTCCCTGCTTCTAGTGCTGCTGGTTGTAGAGCTGATCCAAGAACCCTGGTATTCATCGATAAAGTATTGGATTTAGAAAAGCCAGACTTTGTTATTCTTTCAGGTGACCAGGTTTATGGACCAAGTGCTCCAGATGCCGAAACCGCTCTTTTCAAAGCTTTAGCTCCATATATCGATAGAAAGATCCCTTATGCAGTTGTGTTGGGTAACCATGATCAAGAATCATCTTTGAACCGTGAACAATCGATTACTTTATCTTCCAATTTACCATATTCTTTGACAGAGCCAGGCCAATCTGATTTACATGGGTTCGGTAACTATATTGTTAATGTTGAAAATTCTCTGGGGGAAACGGCCATTTCATTTTACTTCCTTGACTCTGGAGACTATTTAGATGCTGGTGGATATGATTATATCAGACAAAATCAGTTAGACTGGTTGACTGAAGAAGCCGGTAAGATAAATAAAGCCGAAAACTTCTTATCTATGGGAGTCTTCCATATTCCAATCGAGGAATTCGAGCTCGATGGCCAATATGTTGGACACCAGCTTGAAGGTATTGCACATGGAAAGGCAAGCCCAGCCGTTAGAAAGACATTGGGTGACCTTTCTATTAATGCTATCGCTGTCGGTCATGACCACATCAATGATTCGTGTGAATTGGATGAAACCGACGATCACCAGCTTTGGCTTTGCTACGCCGGAGGCGTGGGTAATGGGGGTTACGGTAGTCAGGCTGATAACTTCCAGAGAAGATTGAGAAGTTATCTGTTCAGGACTGACTCTGGAACCCTTAGTACCTGGAAGAGATTAGAAAATGATACAGACACCGTGATTGAAAATATTAAATTGGCTGAAGGCGGAACAAATAAATTTCCAAACATGTGATCACTTAAAAGTTTTACCAAAATAGTATAGTTATATATGAATAAAGAATGATTTCAAAAGTTTTCTTCTTTTTTGACTATAGACATGAATTACGATGGCATACTTTCACATCTATCTCTCAAAATTGGTATAAGAAATTGGTTGCGAAAAAAACGAGAAGTGCCTTTTTTGAAAACGACAGATTAGGTTTAAATCTGCAGTCAACGACCGACTGCTAAAAGTATTTTATTTTAAGATGATCGCTTCCTTCTTTACATTATATAATCCGCAGTGTTATATTACTTTATTCACCCTGATTCTCCCACATACCAGTACACTATAAAATAATGGTTCTAGCCTCTTTTATCATCCACACAGACAATGTAGATCACCTTACTGTCTTGTCTAGACACCGGAACCGACATACAATACAATAATGAGAACATTCATTTATGCAGTACTTTGTACGGTTTACATACACTCTGAACTACTTCTCGGCTACAGTAAAATTTTACAAGCGTGTTTTGTTTTACAACAATTTCCGAATCGGGAAGACATCAAAATATTATGAGAACAATGAAATTTTAATGAATGTGATGGTAGGAATGTGAAGCTATGTTCATGCAGTCCTTCAATCATCGATACCCTTTAATCTGACGAAATTCTCATCACGTCTTGAACCCTTCACGGATTGTTTACGTTTGAATATACTCAATTACAACTTTTATTTCACCTACCAGCTAGACTTCATAGTGGCTGCAAATTTCCGATTGAGAAGACTTCAAGCTAATGAGTGTGTACCAACGGTTAGCTTCAGGTGATGAGAGAGAACTCCAAGAACCTTCTCAGCTCAAGATCTCATTAATTGATGATCAATTCACTATATTCCCCCTTTCTGGACGATTGGAACTTAGTCGAACTAGTGATTTTAAATCAAAATCTACTGAAGAATGGATCAATATATTTCCTAATGCTGCCTATTTTTCAGGTTATGACGAAAACTTATTTGGCCATGTAGTGATCGCTATTTATGAGAATAGCTTGACTGGGAAAATCTGTTCGATTTCTTTAACTAAATTTGGTATCACCATGTATAATGATTTGATTTTGAATCAAGATTCAAGGTTCTATCCTAGTGTTGAAAATTTGTTGCCTATTCACAAAGATTCAAAAGTAAGAAAAGCCTTGGCTATATCGAACTTGAAAAACTACAATAAATTGGTCAACCATCCGGGAGAATTTAATATCGAAAGAAGATGGGATGAAACTAATGCCGGTTCATTAGCAAGCAAAATGAGTCTCCTCGTAGATAAAAGACCTAATGAATTTGGGATCAAGTTATTGCAAATGGGATTATTACAAAATCACTATTTAAAATCCCTAGTTCTTGACGTTGTCTACAGCAACTCGAATGACGCAAAAGTAATGGAAAGTAACAATAAATTAGTATGTTTACTTGGAGATCAACTTGATCAATTGTTTGATCCACTACTTGAATACTCCCCAGAGACCTTGGAAACTACTTACAACATTCCTAGCTCCTCCACGTTCACTCCACCTTTACTTTCTAATAATCAAAAAATTGATACTATAACCAATGAAATTTTGAGTATACAAACCAATTTCACAATGGGTTTGGTAAGTTTATTACAGAGTTTCATCATCCCATTGAGGATTCATATTTTAACATCTGATGATGAACAAGGTATAACTAAAATAAACCATATATTTCCCCCAACTATTGATGAAATCACAAGAATAAATTGTGTACTTCACGATTCTTTAACAAAGGCAAAACCTTACGGCTATGTGGAAATTATTAAAGTTCTTGGGATGATTCTACCATATTTTTACAAACCATTCATTAGGCATGAAGCTAATTTAAGAAACTTCAAGCCAAGACTCAACAAATTCCACAATAAATTCGAGAAAACTATTTTTGCTGATACTAGTATCAACCAAAGTAGTTTTACCAAAAATTATATTGATTCAGTAATAACTGGCTCTTTATTGGAATTGCCTAGATTAAAGTTGGTGTTGAATAGATTGTACGAAGTTATTCATGAAGAATTACAGTTATGCGGCCATTTACAGCATCAGCCTGAAGAAATTCCTATAATTCAGTATTACCGTAAATGTGCTATTGATATTATTGATGCTTTTGGCGGAGAAGATCCCGAAAACCCTAAAACTCATGAGAGAGGAATATCCCAACAGAGAATTTTCACACCAACCGGTAAATTGCTTACTGAATTAGCTACAAATTGGCCAATAGAATTACAATATGGATGGTTGTCTAGGAAGGTTATTGGAATTTTCGAATTAAAAAATGTGAAACCTAACAACGCCAATTTTTATGATAATGAAGTTCTTATTATTTTCAGTGATACACTCTTGTTTCTAAGAATAGTAGATGATAACTACTATATTAAAAATAACAGTGATATGAATTTGAGAATTGCTGACGTTTTAATGCATTCTTTAGTTAATGAAAAGCCCTTACCAACTTTTTCATCTTTTCCTAAAATGGAGGTAAGTCACTGGTGCCCTATAAATAATGTAGGTGTCACTACCTATAAATCCTTTTCCTTCTTGACATCTAGCGAAGAGAATTTTTTGAGGTTTTTCAATTATACTGGAGAAGGATTCAAAGGTGATGAAAACGAAGAATTACAAAAGAACTATGAAATCTTGAGAGATAACAATAGTGGAAATTTTACCACTGGCAACGAAATTATTGAACTTATTAATAAATCAAGAGTATTGTTCAAGAACCAGCCTTTCCATTTGTTTAGGAGCAGTGAATCTAATATGCATATATATTCAACTGCTCACAGTGCCTCAAGCTATGATCAAGAAAACACAAAATCTCCAATTGTTTTGCTTTTGAATTTACCACATGAAATGGTCAAACATTATTTCGAAATGAATCAACATTTATTCTTTTTGTTGACTGCTACTTTTACATATGATGGGAATGTTCAAATTCTTGGGTATAATAGAAATGGTAGACCCGAAATTAATGAAATAGTAACAGAAAATAACTTCCAAAGCTCATTGAGTGATGTCTTGAAGAAATATGTCAATTGCTACTATAATGCATTTACGCCTGTCACAGAGCTTATGATAAAAAGCAATAATCTGGATTTAGAATACTTTCTTTTCACTTATCAGAAATATAATGGGTTTGAGATCAGAGAAAACATGAAATCAAGGGCAAACTCAATCAACCACAAACATCAAAAAGATAAAACTCCCGAAATTGACATGATTAAAGAAGCCGCTGCTGATTCTAGTCAGGCAACAGTAAAAGCAGACAATTCCGAGAACGTGATTCAAGACAGACCAAAGACTTTAACTGAAGATAAGAAACAAAAGAAGAAAACAAGGAGAAGATCTTTCTTGAGTAAATTGTTCAGATTCAACAAGTCACCCAGTGAAAAGGAACCACACGTGACTCCTGGGAACGAAAAGAAGTATAAAGAACTATACAGACCAACTCCAAAACTTGAAACAGTTGAAAGTTCTCAATCAAATGAACAAATGGATACTCAATTGAATGGTAAAGATGTATTTGACGACATGGAAACAGTTCAACGTTTTCATGCCGATGAAGTAGCTGAAATGAAAGCTGGTAAAACTGGAGAACAGGAAAGCGGAAGTGGTAAACTGAAGATTACTCCTATTGAAAAGTCTGCATTTGTAGAGAATTTAAGTGAAAGTAGTATTCTGAACGAGGCTCTTCAGGAACACGAAGAACAACCTAGATCCCTTGATCCTAGCCCACCCGTAAGCGAACCTGTAAATACCTCAAATCAACCAGGGGCTATTAAAAACTATACAGCCGTTCAATCCACTGTTGAAACTGGTATTTCACAGTCGAATCAAGAATCCTCTCATCCTTATTTTCAGTCTAATCGACCACAAGAACAACCATCATCAAAGAAGTTCAAGGAATTATTTGACTCTTCAGATGATTCTATTGAGTTCAACCACCAAGGTTATGGAATGAAAAGCGTTATTCAACAAGTTCCACAAGTACAGGCCCAACCTCAACCATCACCCCAAGTACAAACCCCCACAGAGGATCAAAATGCTGGTAAACGGTTCGTTCAAAGAGTTCATCCCATCCATCAAGTTTCTAAGGAGAAATCTCCCAAGAAACGAACCCCAAAGACTTCAGCTAATTTCACCAATTTACCCGCTTCAAAATCATCAGATGCTTCAACTGAGCTCCCAACTTCAAGACGGGACGAAGAAACCAATCAGAATGTACAGACGAATATACCAAAAGATCTTACACACGAAGTGTATGAATCAAATAGGGTTCCGTCATTAGATGTGAGATCCAACTTTGAATTCCCAAGTCCAACGAAAACCAAATTTGAACCGGATAATTACGATAATGATGATATTATTAATAAAAGGGCATCGGTGTCTATGAAGGATGTGAGTGATGATATCAATCTATTGATTAATCCATCATTTTCAAACTTTGATTACCTATATGATGACCCACAAGAAGCTAATTGGATACAATTTTCCAGGGAATCTTCAGTATCTTCGCTCCCATCTCAAATGCAAAAAGATACCAAGGTAACCAATCTCAAGTATCCTCCAGTTAATGGTAGAAACTTGTCATTCAATACCTCTATTGATTCTAGTTTTACCAGAGATGCCAATTTCGCCAACAAGATTAGAGATGTTAGTGCAGCTGATTCATTTAAATCACAAATTGTCTTTTTTAATTCTCAAATTGCATCTAGACAAATGAATGAATCTGAAGACTCACAGACGTCTTCACAATTAGTTGACGAATTTGGCAGAGAGATTGAAATGAACTTTTCAAGCTCAAGGTCTGCTCTGAGGAATTTAGAGACTCCTGTAAAATCATTAAGAGATACTGCTAATGCTAATGTTTCCAGAACGGCAAATAGGTATTCTTTAGGTACGGAGACTGGTACGTCTGAAGATGAATATTACTCTATTGAGAATGTTTCCATTGCCAGATCTCCAAGAATGGAAGATTTTAGAACCCCTTCAAGTCCATTAACACCAAGAACACCTGCTATATCTCATGCTAACAATAACGCATCTTTTTCTAGCGAAAATACCATCATCAACGAAATTTTAAACAATAAGGAAACCACAGGTACAGAATTACATAGAGATGAAACTCTCAAAACATTGGCCTTACCAAATAATGATAAGAACAATATTTATATAGGCCAATTTGGGTCTATGGCATATTTGGGAGACGTTTTGAATGGTACGGTTGATTTCAGTGAACTTGAATATTAATGATTAATAAATAAATGAATAAGTAGAGTATATAATTAGTGATTGCATAAAACGTGTACCGTACTTGTATTATCTACAAACTAACTAAGCACTTAAGATTTTCTTAACTTCGGCAGCAATAGCATCACCGACTTCAGTAGTGCTGCTTTGACCACGTAAATCAGCGGTTCTAATGTTTTGATCAATGACATTACCAACGGCCTTTTCTAAAGCTTCAGCTTCTTTCAAACAGTCCAAGGATAATCTTAACATCATAGCAACAGATAAAATGGTAGCGACAGGATTAACCTTATTAGCAGGTAAATCAGGAGCAGAACCATGACAAGGTTCATATAAACCAAAAGCCTTGTTAGTGTCAGGTAAAGAAGCTAAAGACGCAGAAGGCAAAAGACCCAAAGAGCCCGGAATGACAGAGGCTTCATCACTAATGATATCACCAAACATATTAGAAGTGATAATGATACCATTAAGTTTCTTTGGACTTTGGACTAAAATCATAGCAGCAGAATCAATAAGTTGATGTTGAACAGTCAATTGAGGAAATTCTTTTGAAATGACATCATCAACAGTTTTTCTCCATAATCTTGAAGAGGCCAATACATTAGCCTTATCCAAAGACCAAATAGGTAATGGGGGGTTATGTTGTAAAGCCATGAAAGCGGCCATTCTGGTAATTCTGGTAACCTCATCAACGGTATATTTTTCGGTGTCCCAAGCTGACTTTTTATCGGAGGAGTCTTCTTGTTCTTCTCTTTCACCGAAATATATTCCACCAACCAATTCTCTGACAACACAGAAATCGGTACCCTTAACGATTTCGGACTTTAAAGGAGACAATTCAAGTAATTTGTCAGAAGCAAAATTACATGGTCTTAAATTAGCATACAAGTTCAATTCTTTACGAATTTTCAAAAGACCTTGTTCTGGTCTAACTTTACCAGTTCCCCATTTTGGTCCACCAACGGCACCTAATAAAACAGCATCGGAACTTTTAGCACTTTCTAAACTTTCATCAGGTAATGGAACACCAGTAGCGTCAATTGCTGCACCTCCTATAAGGTGTTTTTCAAAATTGAATTTGACGTTTGAGTATGGGGTCGATTCTTCGATGGCTTTCAAAACTTTGATGGCCTCAACGACTATTTCTTCACCAACATGGTCTCCTGGTAAGAGAGTGATTTTCTTGGTTTCTAATTTGGTTTTTTTATGATCAGGTTCTGACATTGAGTAGAATAGTAGTTAAATTCAGGTGAAAAATATCGACCATTTTCTCAGGAGCGGACAGGCGCCGGTACCGGAGGTATTGGGGACTCTGAGCGGCAGCCTTACCATACCGCGAGTATAGAGTATAGGGTTTAGTAGATTAGTAATGTAGCAGAGCGATAGACAACGAATATATACATAAATAGATATTTAATATTTAATGACCACTCCATTCAATGGAATTCAAGTCAATACCTTCTTGAACCATTTCCCATAATGGAGATAATTTTCTTAAGAAATCAACCCTTTGATTAATAGCGTCAATAACGTAATCGATTTCGGCTTCAGTGGTGAATCTACCAATACCAAATCTAATTGAAGAATGTGCCAAAGTGTCGTCAGCTCCCAAAGCATGTAAAACATATGAAGGTTCTAAAGATGCTGAAGTACAAGCAGAACCTGAACTTAAAGCGATATCTTTCAAGGCCATCAACAAAGATTCTCCTTCAATATAACCAAATGAGCAATTAACACATCCTGGATAATGTTTTGAGGTATCAGCAGGACCATTGAAATAAACATCAGGAATTGCTAACAAAGAAGTTTTAAGTTTATGGGATAATTTTTCGATATGTTGTTTATCGTAATCCATTTCAGCCTTCATTAATCTTGCGGCTTCACCGAAACCTGCAATTAATGGAGGTGCTAAAGTACCGGATCTTAAACCTCTTTCTTGACCACCACCTGAAATGATTGGATCAAGTCTAACTCTTGGTCTTCTTCTAACATAACAAGCACCCATACCTTTTGGACCATAAATTTTATGAGAAGAAATAGATAATAAATCAATATTCATGTCGTTAACATCAATTGGAATTTTCCCGTAAGCTTGGGCAGCATCTGTATGGAAAAATACTTTATTTTCTCTACAAATTTGACCAATTTCTTTAAGTGGTTGAATGACCCCAATTTCGTTATTAACTGCCATGATTGATACTAATACAGTATCCTTACGAATGGCCTTACGTAAATCTTCTAAATTAATTAATCCTTCTGGTGTAACAGGTAAATAAGTAATATCGAACCCTTCATCTTTCATGTGACGTGCACTGTCCAAGACACATTTATGTTCAGTTTGAGTGGTGATAATATGTTTTTTGGTCTTCTTATAAAATCTTGGGATACCTTTAAGTACCATATTATTGGTTTCAGTAGCACCAGAAGTGAAAATGATTTCCTTTGGATCGGCATTGATAACCTCAGCCACATAACCTCTTGCCTTTTCCACTTCCTTATCAGTCTCCCAACCATAAGCATGAGTCGAAGAATGAGGATTACCATATAATCCAGTATAAAACTCAAGCATTTTATCCAAAACACGAGGATCGGTTGGTGTGGTTGCCTGAAAGTCTAAATAGATTGGTCTGCTACCGAATTGGCTATCATCTCTGTTGGCGTTTTTTAAACTGATTGATGACCCTTCTGGGACGCCAGGCATACCCGAATTTTTTGGGGGTTCTACATCAGTTGAGACGTGAACTTGTTCCAAAGGAGTTGATGAGTTTGTGGCCAACCGGGAAATGCGAGAGGATGTGATATGACGAACATGACGGGGTCTAATGATCGATTTTGTTGATCTTAATGTGTTGGTTATTTGGTTAATCATGGTCATCGTTTTGATTAGAAATATTTTTTGCATGCGAAGATATGAGGGAAGATTGGGGGCCCTGACGAATGATAAGTGGATGGAAAATAAAGTTTAAGCTAGGTACACAGTTTATAATTACACAGTTTATTCAACGGAAGAGTCCGGATAGCTGTAGCTTTGGTGTGGATCATGTGGTGGGGATTTTTCAATAATTATTGTGGACTCTCCGCTTGTTTTGTTTGGCCCATTATTGTAATTTAGCGTAAAATATTTATTATCGGTCGTGTACTTACAGAGAATGGAAAGTGAATCATACAGTGTGCCAGTGTGGCGATTAGTGTCTTATGGTATGGACTACATAGCATTAATCACTGTATATCCTATAGATCTATATTACAAAATTTTGCTTTTTTAACTGCCCATGAACAAGCTCGTAACATCCTAAGAAAATAGCACCTCCAGCACTAATCCACATAGTTCTTGGGCCTATCCCACTCAAAAAGGCAGAATATCCCTCCTCCCGTATAATACTTGATATCAATTGACCAGCAGAAACTCTTTTTTCACTCAACATTATCCGAGTTTTGATCACGTCTAATGGTGTTGTAAAAGCAGCAGCAATACCCCCCGCTACTGAACCACAAAGGGCACCAATTGGTAACGAATCTTTTTGTTGGACGGGAATAATCAGTTTCAAATATTCATATAACGGAAATTGAATCACGGTGAATGGAATTTCTCTCATTATGGTGGAATTCCAACCTCTATAAAGACCTCTCAAAACTCCTTCACCTGATTTATTGGCCAATAAGTGTTTAAAATTCAGCAAAGATGAAGAATTGGCCCCCAAAACTCCAGCTTGGGTACGTTGCTTGATAACCTCAGCAGGAACTCGTACCGTGCATGCCATGACTTCACCCATTGAAGCACTCACCATATGACTTACTGGTTTCGATTCAAAGTTCAGAGTGTACTTCTTCATTGAATCGTAGGTGACGAAAAACAAAGATGCCAGAGGAGCGGAGGCTATAACGCAAGATCCAAGACCTTTATATATTCCGTGCCACCCTCCATTTTTGAAAAGACCTCCTTTTGCTTGAAGCCTTGTTTTAAGAGTATCTATTGGGAAGAACACAAGATCTGTCGATATTCCAGCACATGCTCCACTCTAACGTTAGTAAATTGGGGAATGGCATTGCTGTAGCATGATCACTCCAGCACTAGCAGTAGCATAGGATCTAGTACCACTTTAATAGCACATACTATAAGAGAAACAGTAAAGTCGTTCATCTGGGACAAACAATTTTTCGTTTTCCGAGTTTTCTCACTTTGGCATATTTTAGTAAAGCCGATTCGAGTTTCTTATTGGGAAGATAATTTTTCACATACGGAGCAATGTCGTCCAATTCCCATTCTTTACAAAGTTTGAATAATTCTTTAATTCTTGTAGAAATATCTGTTGATAAAGTATTATGATCCAAATATGAAATTCGGTCGTTCACTTTATAGAAATGTCCTTGAAGCATCGTAATATCGATAGGGACATTGTAAAATGGAGGGAAATCGCTTTTCCATTTGATATAAAACTTGTCTAATTCATAGAATCTTGCTGATTTCAACGTTTCTATTCCGAACCATGTAGCTATCCTCTGATTGTCTAAAGTGAACTGATCTTTTGTTCCTGTGCAAAATCGATGAATTAATGATGTTGTAACCCCCGGCTCAAATCCATGCTCTTCCAAGGGTTCTATAAATTGGGACACCGGGAACTGTTGAGTTTTGTAGTCGATCTTAGATGAAATGAGACTAGCAATAAACACTTGAAGAAATTTGCTGGTGGTTGGATTGGAAATTATATAACATTGTCCGTTCACTTCACATCCTCCGAGCTTATACCATTTTTCGAAAAACTCAGTTTTCGACATTGGCGTATCTTCAAGAAGCTGTTGTATACTAAGTGGAACGTGTTGATGATTTCCCTCTTGTACGTCTCTTGAGTAGTATATAGGCAAAGAAGATGTATCTATGGAGACGGAAGAAGACAGAATTTCATATTCGTAGGTCAAATTATCAATTCCCACCAACAGGGCGTCCTTCACCATATGGTCCATCAAAAGAACTGTATCAGTTTGGTCCATTTGTCGAAGTTTCCACGTCTGGTCATCAGATACAAGGGTAAGATCAGCTTTAGAAACCCCAGATTTGATGTGAAGAGATTGATTGTTTTTGATGGCTTCAAGGACAGGTGGCGTTAATTGAAGAAGCTTAAATGTATGGGATGAAGGGGGTTTGAGCTGTTGGTATAGTTTATAGGTGGACATGATATTCTATGAATGGAAAATGGAGAAATGAAAAGGATCCATACGCGTCAGATGAGTGGATTATATGCAAGAACAAGTCGAAAATGGAAACTATCGAAGGGGAGGAGACAAGAGAGAGACACTAAACAATAAATAGGAATTCAAAGGTAACCATGATCTACAGAAAATATCGGAAACGTATATGGATAAGACTAATTTTGATCTTCAATTAACTGGTCGATATCAACTTCATCCATCTTAATATTACCACTGAGACTGACGTTCTTCTTATTTGATTCAGCCAATTTCATTTTGGCAAGTTTCGATTGAGGTCCGAATCCCGAGACTGGTAAGTTTAATTTGAAGGGTACTAACCAACTAGTAACGGCAGTGAAATTTTCTGATAAGTTACATAATTCTTGAATTAAATCTTCGATACAAATCAATCCCAAATCTTCGAATTTGTCTTCAACAAGTTGATTATTATCTAATTTGATCACTTTACCTTCTTCATCTTTAATAGAACCTCTTTTTTGAAATAACTGACGAATGGATTGAATAGATGGGGAACCATAAACGACGTAAGGATGAATTAATTTGAGCAATGGAGCAGTATGATCATTAAGCTTCATAAAAACACCATTGTTGACACTTTCTAATCGTAAAACTCGTAACACTTTAGCTGCTTTATTAGGTATTTTAACACCTTTAATATGATTGGGTATTCTGATGACAAAAATGAGTTTCTCTGGCTCTTCAGTTTTGTCAGATACTTGGTTTTGTTTATTTGTTTCAAATTTACTGATATTCTTGACTCTTTTGGATTCTAAGTCATTAGATAAATGATTGGATACAAGAGTTTCTGCTCTGATGAATTTTTTGGCTTGTATTTTCTTGTTCTTCAATCTTTCGGCATCTCTTAATTTAGCTTCTTCTTGTTTCTGTAATCTCTTTCTATCTTTATCTTTTCTTTTACGTAAAAGGATTTCTGGGTTAGAATTGAGGATAGCCATGATGGTTGTAGATGAGATGAGATGAGTAGATAGCTTAAAATTTTATTTGAGAGATGAGTAGTGTACGGGGTAAGAGATATTGCGACATTACGACATTGCGACATTGCGACATTAATCCATTACCTGGTGTTGGATGCGTCAATGCGGTACTTCACACATTGAGCCTGAGACAACTGGTGAGACGGGTTATATATGATATATCCATAGCCTTGGTCGGATTTCATATTGGACATTTCAAGCCACACGTGATGGAGACAATACCACTGAATCATGTAGCCTAGTAACCCACCGAAGCTTGTAAAGGGCATCTCTTCCAAATCAGGAAATGTTATTGCGACTATTTGTAAACATTAATGTTATGATTTGGACTACAAACGACAATCCCATTTCTTCCCGAGTATGAGCCCTTAGGTGCAGATCAATAAGGTTAAATTGACAAAGAACAAACACAATAAGTTAAATGATTGACGAGCTTCGACGTCATATCTTCAAGTTTATATACCAAGGTCTTTCTATAGATGTTTACATGGATCTCTTCTTTATTCGAATCAAAAGTCACTTTCCCTCCTTTCTCTTTCTACACATTCCCGCAGTATATCACAGTATATCGCTTCACTAGGCATCGCTCGTGTCTATACCCCTCCAATTGAATTATCTCCATGTCAACCAATCATTCCATTGCAAAGTTGCTTCGATCCATTGTTTAGTCATTCCAAGTCATATTTTGGTTTCTTTTTCCCAGTACCTGAATTTATTCTACATATTATTATCTCTGATAAGTATTTGGGTTTCTCACGTCTATTTACATATTTATTTTTCCTATTTTTATCATTTCAAAGTTAAAGTTTTTTAGATCATCACGAATTCTTTTCCGTCAACCCCTTTGATATTTATGTATGAATAACTTCAATCCATATTTTGAATATAATTCAAATCTGTCGGGTCTGAGTCCCGACTCTAATCGTCCTCCCCATGCAAATTTAGATTTATCAAATCAAATACCCCGACATCCACAACCTCCACAACCTCCACCACAACAAATTGATTTGGAAAATGAACTTCTTCTATTCAATCAACAAAATTTATCCATGGATCTTCCCCGGTTCCCTCACCAGATATATCCGGAACTTCAAGATCTCGATAACATGAGCCTTCCTTTAGATGACTACCTGATGGTCGAACCACAACAACAAATTCCTAATTTCATTTCCAAACCTCAAACACCCCCTCCACAAATACAATCACACATACAGTCACGTCCACACCAACAGCTTCCGTCACAACATCTCCAATCGACTCCGTTATTATCCCAAAAGCTTCCTCCTCCCCATACTAATGAATCGACAGAAAGTCCCGATCTGTCCCAAAGGACTCCTCCACAACTTTCCCCAGCAAAGGGCCATCGAAGACAAGATTCTCAACAACCAATCTTTGAAGATTCTCCTCGAAAAAGGAAACGGGAAAAGGAACTTGCCTCGGATACACCAAACACGATCCCCAATAGCGATAACGAGTTGAAAACCATTGCATTTAATTCGCTTCAATTCAGTATCAATGATCTTGTATATCATATGAAACAGACAGAGCTTGATGATTCTTATACCTCCGGTGCACAGGATGCTTACTCCGATACAATACTATCATCGAGACTTTCACGGGATTCAACAAGACAGATATTCGCCATGATATGGCTTTTGAAAAACTGTGAAATAAGCCCCACATCGGTAGTTACTAGAAATCGTGTTTATTCGAGATTCGTCAGTTTCTATTCAAACCTGTGTTTATTCCCCTTAAGTCCTGCAAGTTTAGGTAGATTGGTAAAGATCATATTCCCGAACCTAACCGTACGTAGATTGGGGGTCAAGGGACTGTCAAAATATCATTACTGTGGGATCAAAATTGTTAATGACAATGAGGTCATGGCGGAATATCAATACCATTTGCATAAACTGAAACACCAAACTTCGCTTTTGAGTTCGGAAATAAATGTCACTAACTATCGTTTCATTAAAGATTTATTCAATCTGATCAAAAATAGTCTAAATCATAATAATTTGAATGGGCCTTTAGAGTTCCCTCCAATATATCCTCATTTGCCAAAGGATACGGACATGGATATTGCAGATACGTTGTTTTTCTTATACAAGGCTACTAATTCGTTGATGTTCGAAAACTTCAGGTTTTTAAGATTGGATAATCTACTCAATAACGCTCTGATGTTTCATTCTATTCTAACTAGTCCCGTATTCAAACTATATACTAGTCCCAACATGTTCGAATGGGTAAATACGTGTGATATGATAACTTATAAATTAATGATCAAATTGATGGCTAATATGTTTAACGATATACTCCTAAGTCTGGATACTTTGGAGTCTCTGTCCCCAACATGTTCTGAGTTGATTGATTATTTGAGGCAAATATCCTTGAAATATTATGGCAAATTGTCTCATACTATGGATACAAAACTTCCCCCAGAAATGATAACCATGAAATCTAAAAGTGCAATGATTTTTGTCCGCTATATTAATAGGCTAATACGGCTTTTGGAACTCACGGTTATAATCAAGTCCCATATTGGTTCAAATCAAATACCCATAGATGATCTTTTACAAACATACCGCTTAATAGATTTTTCCACAGTGATTGGTAAACTACCATTTAATTCTTTGGTTTCAAGTAAGATGATTGATGTATTTAAAAACAGAGTACCTAAGCTCGTCAAGAATTTTTCTTACAGCCAATTTCAAATCTTATTCGATGTGTTGTTCATGGATTTGAACGTCAACATTAGGTTCTACAAAGTTTACTTACTGAAACTCATTAATGAACTTTTCTCGTCATCTTTGGGGAAAGATAAAATAGATACTTTAGCACCTGTTAAATTTTGGGTTCAAGAATTCATCAATTTGCATCTTGAATTAGGGGGCATAATAGAATTTAATGATTCTGATACCATTTATGAAAACCAAACTCCATATTCCCATAAATTTGATGTTTTCAATGTCAGGAAACCATCTTCTGATGAAAGTGGTGGTGCACCAACTCGCAAGCCCTCTGGTTCTCAGTTTGGTTATAGATTTGGGGATGGAAGAGGCAGTAAGTCGGAAAAGAGTAGTGATAGAACTGAATCGTTTGATAAGTCATTTGACAAATCAATGGAAAAGTACATGAATAAATCATTTGATAGAACATTTGACAGTTCATTTGAGAAGACTTTTGGAGATATGGTTAAAAGTGAATTATCTCCAGTGATTATGGATCTTAATAGCATTGATGCATAGATATATAGGCATATTTCGCATAATAGATGCATTACTAATATACACGCATAGATTACCACAATAATCTTGTAAACCGAATATCTACATGCAATTCTTGTCTGGTTTCAAAAGAAAAAGAATGTCTTAATGTCAAGATCCAGGCTCTTGAAATCATGCATGCATATAAGCGAGAAGTTTAGATTCAACTGGGAACCTGCAGCCTTATCTACAAATATTTAAAAAACGGACCCTGCTATGGAATCGAAATAAATAAAATTTATAGCTTAATTCAATGGTGATTCAAAGATCAACATAATTATATTCAAAATGTCGGCGAAAGAGGACAGGGTATGATTTTCAAATCTGTTTTGAAAGAGAGTAATCATGTGGTTAAATACAACCCTTTAATAAGGACTTTTTTCAGTCAAAGAGATAAGGTATCTTGAATTATCATTATAAATTCCCACCATGACAAAATATAAATAAAACATGACCATGAAGCCTCCATCATTACAATTTTTTGGCGGAGCATATTTTTTTTTTGCAGCCATATACAGCACCATATCAGATTTTGCAACCGTACACAGGAAAGCATATCAAATATGTTAAATCATGCAAAATCATGTATGATTTAAGGGAAGTATAAGCCAAATTATTTAGGAAACTCGTAGCTATATAAGGAGCAAAATTCCCACTTTTTTGAAAACTCCCAGATTTTTTGAAACTCACCTTCTTTTTCTTATCGAGTTCTAACAATCTTCAACATGTGTCCTTCAATCGCTTCAAAATCTCCCAAAATGGCTTATAATATTTACTCATTCTCGGGAAATAATACGGCTACTTTTTCCAACTTGAAAACTCCCGATTCTTACAGTGATTGTTTTCATGGAATTTTGGACGAAAATGACTACGATTTACGTTCTGCTCTTTACTATGACATGCATGGAATGCCATCTAACTCCATCAAATCTGCTTCTTCTACCATTGAATTGAATCATCATTTATATGAATCACATCTTTTATCTGATCAGGACTCTTTGTACGACATCACCATGGGACAAAATCCTGAAGGTTGTCACAAGAATCCACAAACCCCAAATGCTTCAAAAAACTTCCAACTGCTGAAATCTAACCCCGAACCAGGAAACAGAAATTCTATTCTTTCAAAGAGGTTCAAGAGATTCTCAAAGGAAGGTTTTCAAGTTTCCGGTGATAGTTCATCTGATTTATACTCTTCATTATATGTTGAAATATTTGGTACCAAAACTTCTAGCAAAAAAGTTTTTAAAATTGACAGTCCAGAAGATGGTTTCCTAGATATTTCAAAGCTTAAGCTTCAATTGACATCATCCAAGATCCGAAGGGCTATCCACAAAATCAAAAACTTCAAAGCTTCTGTTATCTCTTACATCTTACAGAAAATCCTTAGGTTAAGAAACTATAAGGTCAAAGTCCTGGAGCTTACTGATGAAGAAATCTATGGATATTTCTCTCCAACAACCGCTGAAAATTCACCAAGCTTAATTGACTCTGGTCTGGGAGTATTAACCATTTTCGGGGAAAGAACCGTTAACAGTAGTGTCTTTGAAGAAGGAACATCAAGTTACTATGAAAGCACCGCTTTGAGTACCTTTGAGGAATGTGACTTGAGCAGTAATGACGATTACCGGTTGAAGAGCTACGAAGCTACTATGTCCTTTTATGAGGAAGCATATTTGACAAGCGGTGACTCAACTGTTGCTGGTAGTTCTGAGCAATTAAGCAAAACCACAGTACCAGAATATCCTGCTGCCATGGCTTTGCCAACTTGCTTAAAAATTTACAACGATTACCAAGAGAACCTTGAAACTGCAGTTGAATCATTGAAAGCTTTAAGGGTTTCAACTATGATAAGTTCCACTGCTCAAACTTATATGCAAAGTGCATACTGAAGCTCCCATATCCTCTCCTTCCATCTTCTAACTCGTTGAAGATGTTTAAATCAGAAAATATAAAGCCAAAAAAAAAGCCACTTCCTATTTAAAACAGAAAAAAGACAAAAACACAAGACAAAACATAAAAACACAAAAATAATATGCAGTGAATACACAATCTCTAAATTCATAGCTCTAAGTAACAAGCCCGTGAATAGACATCGCCACTTCAACTACTGCCTGTATCTAGAGATACATACATTTCCTATACATCATTTAAAGCTACACAAACGGCCCCTTTGTGATGACCGTTATATTGCCTTACAGTTTCACTATTACTCAAATCCCAAAGTCTTACATAATGGTCGGAACAAGCAGTAACCAAATAAGCTCCATCAGCGCTAAAAGCACAGTCCCAAACCCAACGTTGATGTCCCTGAAGAGTGGTCTCAAGGTTGAAGTTCTGAGTTGTGGACCATAATCTAGCCGTATGATCAGCTGAACAAGTAACCAAATGTCTCATATCGGTAGACAAAAGGACCCTCGTTATATATTTCAGATGACTTCTAAACTTGGTCATTGGTGTCAAGGTGGTAATATCTTGAGCCGTCGACATGTTCCAAACATAGCAGTTTCCCTTATTATTCCCTGCAATTAACATCGACCCATCACTGGCTACAGTTAGCGAGTTAATAGGAACATCATCTTCCGGAATTAAGTGATGTGTGCATTGATTCTCCCCTAAATCCCATACTCGTATATTCCCATCCTGATCACAACTGAGTAACTCTCCTTGATTGGGATGTATAACTACTTCATTTACGGGACAGTTATGCTTGTAACTACGTTGAACAGAAGGTGCTCGCACATCCCATACTTTGACATATCCATCTTCCAGAGATGATACCATCCATTTATTATCGACTTGGAACTGTATAGAGGTAACGTTATTAGTATGACCCTCGAAAGTCATCACGGGATTTGAATCATTTGAGGTGTTTGTGTTGTTACCGCTGTTACCTACTTGTCTTATATCATAAAGCCTCACGTAAAGATTTCCAGCAGCGGCCAAGTATCGTTTATCATTAGTGATTTCTAACCGATTGACTTGGGAATCGGAATGTTGAATTGTACGAGAGCACACACCGGTAAGGGCGTCCCAGAATCGAATAGTATGGTCGTAACCTGCCGATGCTAATATTACTGACATACGGCGGAGTTGACTGGTGGTGAGAAGTTTGAGATTGGGCTGGAGATGAGATATGAGATATGAGAAAAAGGAGTGTAAGAGAGTAAGGAAGAGATTTAGAGAAGAGAATATCTAGAGAAGGAAACTGAGCGACTTGTTTATAGTGTCCTCGGCTTGGGCCATGTTTCTTATTGTCGTATATACATTGTACCAGCATGTCTATAAACTACCTAAAAATACTGCTTAATCACCTGTTTCTGTTCCGGAGTCAATGAATGAGGGAAGTCTACTTTATAACTAATATGCAAATCACCCCTAGAACCCGGGGATTTGGCAATTGGCATTCCTAATCCAGGATACGTGTTAACACTTGAAGGTTGCACGGGGGATGAACGGGATAAAGGAATTCTTCTACCATCAATAGTAGTTACTTCTTTATCGAATCCACAAAGACTTTCTTTGAAACTCAAAGGTATAACCATTTTCAAATCATTACCGTCTCTTGTGAATGTGGCATGTGGTTTGGCTTCCAAAATGAATTGAATCGTTTGTCTTGCTTGACATTCACTTTGGTAATCTCCTTCATTTTTGAAGGTAATTTTTGTCCCGTTTTTCCAACCTGGCTTAACATTAACCTCCAATACTTTTGATTCTTTGATACCGCTGGCATTTTTACGATTAATCTTAAGTTTCTTAGTACATCCATTATAAATATCTTCAAGAGTAACTGCTAATGGCATGGTAACAGTTTCGGGCTCTGGTCTTCTAGCTGATTGACCACCAAATCCTCCAGGCATGCCACCACCACCAAATCCGCCACCCATTCCTCCTCCCATACCACCGGGCATTCCACCAAAACTAAATCCACCATCGTCCATACCAAAACCTCCCATTTGAGAGAATATGTTGAATGCATCATTTTGAGAGAATGAGTGTCCACCGGCACCTCCAAAACCTCCGAATGGACTACCACCACCACCACCAGCTCCAGCGAAAGGATTACCAGCTGGCGCATTACCTCTGGCAGCCTCTAATCCATAATCGTCATAAGTTTGTCTTTTGTCTTCGTTCGAAAGAATATCAAAGGCTTCACTGATTTCTTTAAACTTTTCAGTATTTCCTGTTGGTTTATCAGGATGATATTTTAAAGCAGCCTTTCTGTATGCCTTTTTAATTTCAGGCTCAGATGCTGAAGGCGAAACGCCCAATAAATCGTATAATTTAGTTTCTTTGACCATTACAGTTTTTGGGGGATTTGCATGGTTTTATATTGCGAACGGTGTGCTAGAGGGTTCTGGAAGGTTCTGTGTGAGGGTAGTGGTGAAATGGTACTGTTGCGCTAATCAGGGCACACTTGCATGGCTGCAAATAACAGTTTTTGGCAAGCACAAGAATGTGGAAAGTCATACACTACTATAGACGTATATAAGCAAAACTAAACAAGGGTGATTACTCGGCCTTTTTAGCTCTTTCAGCCTTCTTTAAAGCTCTTCTCCTAATATCTTGATGCATGGTATTGTTAATCATATTGGCGATACTAGAGTAAACACCAACAGTAGTCTCAATACCATAATGCATCAAAGCGTGTGACCAAAATGGGGTGGTAGTACCATACCTTTCTTGAGCCCCACATCGTTTACCGACACTATTCAAAGCAGAAGCTACAAATTGTTTGGGGTTCGGAATCAATAAAGAAGTTCTTCTAATCTTAGACATGGCAGAGGTGACCAAGTAACTCAAGACCAATTCAACATCGATATTTTCCGGTTCTAACTCTGCAGCTAATGAAGCAGACCAGTTTTGTAAGAAAGCTTTTGAGCCTGAATAAGTGGCCAATAAAGGAGAAGGCAATAATCCACCAAATGATCCCATGGTTAAAATCAATGATTTTTTTCCAGTTTTGGAAGCAGTATTCTTCAAAATAGGAATGATTTTTTGAGTGAGTTTCAAAGTAAAGACATTATTGATGGTGATAATGTTGGTCAATTCATCGTCATCAGTTTCAGCAAAAGGAACAGGAATTGAGTGACTTTGTCCCACATTATTGATGAGAACCAGAACATCTAAATCGGCAACTCCTTCAACGATATCGCTAACCGACTGGGTGACTTCAGTAACGTCGGTGGCAATGACCTTAGTTTTAACAGCATATTTTTCTTCAATTTCACCGGCAATTGTCTCAAGCTTCGATAATGTTCTGGAAGCCAAGACAACATTAAACCCTTTTTTGGCCAATTGCTTAGCGTATTCAGCACCCAAACCATCACTGGCCCCAGTAATTAAAGCCCAAGTATCTTTCTTGGCCCCATATTTTTGAAAATTGGTCTTAGGTAACAAAAACAAATCAGCAAGGAGCAGAACAGTTGAGAGTGTAAGAATGGTAACTTTGGCAACTCCCACAAAGAGACATCCGTACAAGAAATACTCAAGTGGTGTAGATTGGAAGTGGAACATGTTGGTGAAAAATGCGCCTGAAAGAAACTAATACGTTAGCGCTATTTGGTGGCCGCGTCGCATCACAGTTACCTGTCTTGCACCTCTGGCTACAGTCTTACTGTACGTTCTCAAGTTTATATTACACTATATTACATAAAAGTCATTTCCAGTAATTTCTCATTATTCATATCGATATTCATTTCTTCCTTCTCTAGTTGAATTGAGAGGAGGTCATAATTATGTAATTTACTAGCCAATTCAGTCTTGAGATTAATCAACTCGTCATCAAGCTTCGAAGACTGGGGCTTTTCGTCTTTAACTTTGTCTTCCACTTTTTGGGTTGGTGGCTGATGGGATTGTGGCTGGTGAGTTTGGGTCTTTGTATATCCCTGGGCTGGGGCCTGTGTGTGTTGAGATTGTGTTGGGCCTGTTGGGCCTGTTGGGCCTGTTGGGCCAGGATACCTCATTTGAGAATGGTAATGATTACTATTAGAATGATACTGATTTCCTCGATAATGGTTATATCCATATCCGCCTCTATAGTTCCCCCGGTCATTTCCACGCCCCCTATACCCCCTATAAGAACCTCTACTTCTACCTCTGTCGTTTCTGCCTCTGTAATCGCCGTATTCGCTCATGAAAAGTTTTTGGTGGTGTATTCGCGACATTTAACATCAGTGGCTAGTGGGTAAAATGTCGCGAATCAATTACTTTGCCCAATCGGGACAAAATCAAAACCTAAAGCATCTTTCATTTAAAGATAGGTTTGCTGGTACAGAGAGCAAAATTACACTGTAATGTCATTTTCACTCAAGGAATCCCTCCAATCTATAGAAAGAATACATTCCCAAATCGATCTGAAATTCGATCAAATAGAGATTAAGTTACAATATTTCCCCAGTAAAAAAACCCGAGTCAATATGGCTAATTTCATCGTTAATATGACATTCTTACTTTACTTTCTACGAGTGGTAAGATTTGTCTCTTTAACAAAATATTTATATATGACTATTGGATAAACAAACTAAACCTAAACACATTATCTAACCCATGTTAATTGATTTCAGATAATCATTATCTTCTTGGAAATATGGATGAATTAAGGCTCTTTTGGCACTGATTCTACCACTCGGATCGTAAGCTAACAATTGACTCAACAAATCAATACCGTCATCATCTAAACTAGGAACAAAATCCTTCAAGTTCTTTCGACTCCATTTAGGAAATGTACTTTTGAAATCTGGTAAATATTGAACTTCAGGCCAAATTTCCGGATTTGGAGTCCCCAAAATTCTAAAGATTCTAAAAATTTCATCAATTTCGGAATCTCCAGGAAATAACGGTTTACGATTACACATTTCGGCGAAAATACATCCAATACTCCACATATCAACCCCGGTAGAATATTGTTTTCCCCCCAAAAGGATTTCTGGTGATCTATACCACAAAGTGACAACTTCATGAGTATAAGCTCTTAAAGGAACCCCAAAAGCTCTAGCTAACCCAAAATCAGCTAATTTCAAATTCCCTTCTTTATCGATCAACAAGTTTTGTGGTTTCAAATCCCTATGCAAGACTCGATGAGCATGACAATGTTTGATCCCCTTAACTAATTGATTCATAAATCGTTTAATCATGTCGGAACCTAAACCAACACCCTGAGGAATCAGTTCCATATACCGTTTTAAATCCAAATCTAAAAATTCAAAAACCAAGTATAACTTGTGGGAATCACTATGTATTATATCATATAATCTAACGATATTATCGTCTTTCATTTCTTTTAAAAGGGAAATTTCTCTAATTGCAGTTGACGGAACTCCCTCATCTTCACTTTCAAGCCGGATTTTTTTAAGGGCAACGACACGGTTATTGTGTTTGGTATCAAGAGCCTTATAAACCACTCCGTAAGTCCCCTCCCCCACTTTTTCTTGTCTTTGGTAGTCAGATAATTCTACCATAATGAGCAAGAATTGATGATGATATCTTCTGGAATTTGAGAACTCATTTGACGCGTATGTTTTGATTTGGGAATATAGTGTCTTGACGAAACAATTGGTTGTTCGTAACCAAATTGTTAATTTAATGTGAACGTTCGTTATTCATTACTATACACCACATCTATCACCAATCTACATTATCTATACAATATCTTTCTTTTCGTCTAATTCTCCCCTAGCTGCGGCACATAATTTAATTTCTCTTCCCCATTCGCTGTTTAATATTTGTTTACCAGTAATTCTTCTACTTGGTTTTGGATCAAGAATTGAATAAATTACATTTCTACACCTGGCTCTTTTAAGACTTTCAATTGGTTCGTATCCAGTCGAGTCTTTTCTCTTAACAAGATACTCTTCGAAAAATTCATCCTTTTCGGGGTCCGCTACCGACCACAATTGACGTCCAGTTCTCATTGCCATATAAATCACACCACATGACCAAATATCAACACATCTGGAATCAAATTGATGACTCGTGAATTCTTCGGGGGCAATGTATGGAGAAGACCCACAGATTCCTTCACTTAATTGAACTTCTTTCTCCCATGCCATTTTGAAACATTCACTATTACCAAAGTCAGTAATCTTTAATACACCATTTTGTGTCAACAATAAATTTTCAGGCTTTAAATCTCGATGACTTACACCCATATCATGTATATAATTAACTCCTTTTATAAGTTGTTTGAAGAAGCAATCGGCTTCCGAATATTCTAATTTACCACTGGCAATAATCAATGTATATAAATCACCTCCACTACAGAACTCCATTACTTCAACATAATCTCCCTTGGCATCTTTCAATAAATCCAAGGTATCAATAATATTGATGTTTTTTAATGACGAAGATATACAAAATTCTGAAGTTAATCTACGATTAAACTTCTTTTCCAGTTCTTCGGGTCTTTTTCTAAACTCTTTAACGGCATATAACATTTCTTCTCCTTCACTGTTGGCCAGTCTTTTGTGACTAACTCTAACAGTACCATATGATCCTTTACCAACAACTTCTTGACATCTACCGTATTTCTCAACAAACAGTTGATCAACATTTGATGTACCAGCCGCTTGATTAGCTTCCGCTGAATGTTTGATTTGTTTTACGAGTCCAGCAAATAATGTAGGGGGTTGATCTTTTGCCTTTTGGGGTAAATTATCGCCCAAGATATTCGGAACTGCCAGTTTTGCTTCATCCCTTAATTTCTTAGCTCCCAATAAATCCTTCAACATATTAGTCAATTTTTCTTGACGCTTAGCACTTCTTAAGTGATGTTCATGACTTGTGTCCGTCAATTTGAACCTTGGCTTCGTGACAGCACTAACACTATTTGATCTTGACATTGGAGGAGAATTTACCCTTGACGTTGTACCACTTTTGGGCTTTTCCATAACTCTTGGTTTTTCTTCTCCATTCAATCGGGAATTCAATAATTCGGGAATATTACTGGTCAGTAATTGTTGGCTCGGAGTTGCCATTGGCGATGGAGTCAGGCGTCCAGAACCTATAGGACTCTTGGTGGTTGGACTTTTAGTACCAGGACTCTTGGTGGCGGGGCCCCTTGACAGGGATTTAGACTTGGAATGAACATGTTCTGTATCATCTATGGTGGACAAGTTCAAACTAGCATAACTAGAATTTGGGTCTTTCTCCTTTAAGTTTTGTTGGGAAAGATTCGTGGAAGAAAGATTCAATAATTTCGATAATTTATTCATTAGTACACGTTACCGATACGGATAAATTGACAAGTTTTCAAGGGATTTTTCACCGGATTTCGAGGGGTTGGGAGTTCTTTTACTGGGAAAAGATTGGTGCAGTAACTGCAAATGATTACGTATTGAGGCGTGATGAGAAAACCAAATTCGGCGTTCTCCCTCTGTTAAATTTGTAAACTTTTCTCTTTTAAGGTGTCACAAGATTTGTCACTTGGTTGCGAAGGTGTGAAAATATAAGAGAAAATTTTTCTTGAAAATCCCTCAATGCGGCTAAAATTGACATTGCGGGGGGTGCACAATATAAATCCCTGCGGCCCTAGTGGGCCACTACTGGTACTACACCGGTCGTAAGCAACTAAGGTGACGAATATAGAGGAAACAATAACCTGATTTGGCACCTGTGACTTGTTGGAGCTTTTGTAGTCAACTATTTCCCTTATATTGTTTGAAAGTTAATGGAATTCGAGTCCGGGAGGCGCGTAGGAGTCACTAACAAGCTTTCTGTGATCTAAGCCATCAATGGCGCAGATCTTTTAGTTATCGACAGATGAGAAGTCATGAATTTGGCATAATATGGCTATACTCAAATACTTGGCACGTCAACTGCGAATTTCGCTAGTTTGGATGAGGGGAGTATTGTATGTAGGGGAGAGTGTAGGGGAGAGTGTAGGGGAGAGTGTAGGGGAGAGTGTAGTATGTAGAGGGGAATGTTGGTGTACGGTGTACGGTGTACGGTGTATGGTGTATGGTGTGTGTATGGTGTGTGTGTGGTGTGTGGTGTATGGTGTATGTGGTGCACTTTGGGACATTTGCGACTAGGAATGTCGTATTATAATTCGCACCCAAATCCTCCAATTCTAATATCCCTAATTGGGAAGTTGGAAAGTCGCATATTGAATTGTTGTGAATACAAGTTTAAACAAGTTTGAAATAATTATCGATAATTATTCAAAGCGGTAAAAGTTACACAAGTTACAAATCGAAGCTGATTATTGGTCCGAGGTTACTACGTCATGTTCACATTTTCGATATATGATATCTGGGGATACATGACTTTCCCATTCGTTAAGTTTGCTTATGAACCAGCTCTTTACCTCATATACGTTTTGCAATATACGGTGGGCATAGCGTTTATGCCGGTGTTTTTCGTGCTAGACGTTGATCATTGGGATGTACCGAAAGTGGCGGATTTCATTATTGTCATGGTTCAGTTTGTTATCGTTAGTTGGGCTATTGGCACGTTCATCGGGGTTATGTTGAGTAAGTCGTTGGCCTTGGTAGGCAAAATTGACGTCCGAAAACGAAAAAGCCAAGTACAGGGGGGTATATTGGCTAGTGAGGATACGCAGCATGAATCGACGTATCCCGTAGTCCCAAGCGTTCCGGCAAGTAATCTGTCAGAAGCTGAAGAGACGGCTCGGTTCAATGTGGTTTTTGATCTGTATTTAGATGATACCAAAATGACCAGTTTTGATGACACAAAGTAGTAGACGAGATATACCTAATTAATGAATAGATGGCTTATGAATGTACCTGGTCTCACGCAACTCTTCTTCTTTTTCTGGAAGGACCAAAATAACTTATCATGAAATACACAAAATACTCCCAGTTCCTCATTTTGTCATGGCTGGGGACCGTGTTGACCAAGATGAATGAGTCTTTCAAGCTGTCAAATGATCTAGCGAATATCGTCTTGTTCAAATCTCCCTTAAGTATGAGTATGATTGCCCTGATCACTATATCTCCAGGACAAATGGTATGTTTTCTCATTCCACATTCAGGACATAACATGTTTGAGAAAATACTTCCACACTTTAACGACTCTTTTCTGTGTAGCTCTCAAGTACTTATTTTTGGGAGTAATTGAATTGTTAAAAGCCCCAAAAATGGCCTTAATCTACATTTAATATTAAATTTATGATAGGGTTAAAGAATTTAAGCTTCTTTTTCCAGTAACGAACAGCCAGAACATTTACCGGGTGGAATCGTTATACCAAAATGTTCGGGATAAAACTTGTTTGCATTTTGATATAGGTCGATGCTTTATTTGACCCAATTCTTTTATTTTCCATGCCGATGACTTGTCTGTTCTCTTGCCTCTTTCCATCTGCGTCTTTGGTAAACTCTTCGATTTCAAAAAACCTCTACCCCGTTCGGTATACTCTCGGGCACTTTCTCATCATCAGAGTCGTCTATAATGTCTTGAAGTATGTTCACGCTGTAGCCGTACAAGAGACGGTTTGACATCAACACCCGTAGAACCACTGAGTCCATACTTCACTGACCTAGATTCGGTGACGGTGGGCTCACAAATCGAACAGGCTCTGGAGTTATACTGAGAACAGTGATTATCAAAGCCAATGGCGAGTGAAAGTTGTCGTTTTATGGAACGGCATAAACCATCATTAGAATATGGGTAGATGATGGAAATAAGAAATACGATACAGGGCTGCGAACCAAATAGATTTTGCAATTAATTGTGGAGTAGAGGACTGGTTGTAATTCGTAATATACATTCGTTATCTACACTCATCATCATTATGCAAGGACTAATTGAGAGACTTTCTATAGTAATCTCCAAAGACGTTCCAGTTGAAATTAATTAAAATTAATAATCGACTAGCGATATTATCATCGGTTTCGCCTCCGGACAAGTTATTTTTGACAGAAGATAATAACAGATTGAAATAATTGACTTCCATTAATTGGTAAACTTTACAACTTGGTTGAATTTGTTTGACCAACCAATTATTGGCGAAATCCAAAATTTCTCCATCATGTTGAGTATTGGTCAAGTTCAAATTTTTCACCAATTGTAAACTGATTAAATGGATATTTTTAGTCCATTTGATATTACCATTTGAATCGGTTACAATTGATAAGATTTCTTGTTTGATTTTGGAGATATTATCTTGGGATAAAAGGGCTCTTGAACATTTATGTTCATTGACCAATGTTTGGAATAAAATGATACATAATTTCAATACAATGATTTGTCTAATATCGGCTCTTAATAACACTAATCTGGTATGATCAAAACTTAAAGTTTGGGGGAATTCGTTCACCAATTTTTGACAACTTAAAAGGTCAAAGATTGAAAGGACCAAGTTAGTTTTCAAATTTAGTTCCCCATGACAATCATCAATTTTTTTGGCAGCCAAATTTGTTTGATAATTTGACTTGAACCAATTGATGGAATCACTTAAATTGATTTTATTATAAGAAATTAATTGATTGAAATAATCTTTTTCAAAATCAATAGCCGTTTCAATTAATACTGGTCTTAATAATCGAATTTGATGATTAGCGATATCCAACTTCATACATTCCAAAATTTGGAATATTAACTTTAATCCTTCGATCAAACAAGGCAAGTCATTATTGTAATAACTATATTCAAATTTTTGATACATTAAATTGACCAATTCATCTCTCATTGGGGCACAATGAGTTTTGAAAAAAGAATGAAGAAATTTACTCAATTTAACAAAATTGAAATTTTTCATTTGAAGTTCTTGATATATCAATTCTAAATCAAGAATTTCATATATGATGCTACGATTTTTCACCGGTAAAAGAGAAATCAATATGTCTCTTAACGTTTGGAATAAAAGGGGGACTCTGATTAATTTTGCTGGTTGATTTGTCGAAACAAAAAACTGGCTACACTCCTTCATAATTTCCAACCAATATTTATCGATAATCAGTCTTTTTCTACGACCTCTTTCACCATCCAAATTGGGTCTAAATTGAAGTTGGGGATCAAATAAAATATCGTGTCTGAGTTGAGGATTCTTCAAGATTTCGTTCAAGTCGATTTCCTTTAATGACGATAAATTGATGGGCGGTAAAGGAGGAATTATCGATTTTTTACGATGATGGGGATGGGATGACGGAGCGGTAGAAGAAGAATAATTTATAATGGGAAGACTTCTACTTCTTTGTTTCTTCAAGTTGTTTTTATGGTTGATTTTGAGCTTTTTCTTGACAAGGTAATTTTGGAATTTGTTACTTGTATCTTCGTCGTCAATGAACAACGGGTTGAAAAGATCAGATTCATTGTTGTATGAGTTCATTTTTTTGGTAGGAAAACGGGGAAAGGCAGGACGGGGAAAGGCAAGACGGCTTAATTAATGGGCAAGTAAATAAAAACACGGGATGGACGGTAGTCGATAGTAGCAAGTTAGTAGTGAGTTAGGGGATAAGAATAAATGGATAAAAAGCGATTAGTGGAAGAAAATATATGCGAAAAGGGCGAATATATTGAATTTTCTGAGATGAAATTGCATAAAAAGAAATGACGAGAAAAAGAAAATATGGCGAAACTTACGGGAATCGGGGAGAGCGCCAACGCGCGCGGGTTATTTTTAGGCGGGAATATATTAATTAGTCGGGAGTTAAGGCCATTGAATTAATGAAATGTGTGACATGGACCAGGGAGGTGTTACATGAGTTTAGTTAGAATGGGGGTTGGGGATATGTTACATGGGGGTGGGGCAGTCCCTGTTGTTGCAGTCCCGGTAGTGGCCCCCGTTGTATGATGTAATGTAATGTATTTTTATGTAATTGACATTGTCAACCAACTGATTGGGTATAGAAACAGTAGGGTCATGAATGGCTGATTGCTTATTGTCTAGTGAGCGGCGTTTAAAATGCAACTAATTGGGGAAAATCCCTATTTTCGGCTGCGTGGTCTGGAAAATGACAAATGCGTCTGAGACAATTAGTCATCTCTGGAGAGGATGGCAAGGGAGATAGGGTGGGAGACAGAGTGGGAGACGGGGAGGGAGAAGGGGTGGCGGTGTGTATGTTTGTGTGTTCGTTTATATGTTCGTTTGTATGTTTGTATGTTCGTTTATATGTTCAGTTGGGTACGTTTGTGTACGATTATCGTTTGTCTTTGTACGTTTGTACTATGTACTATGTACTTTGTACGTCTGTACGTTTCAGCTCCCTACTATCACAACGGAACCTTATTTTGAAATTTGCGATGGGGTAGCGCGCGGGCTCTGATTGGTGATGTTGCCCGAAACACTATTTCTTTGGAATGAGGGTATATGTAGCCAAATTGCCAATCCCAAAATTGCCAATCCCAAGGATTTAGGGGGTGCGGTGTAACGCCGGTGCGAATGCGGTGCGAATGGTGGTGCGAATGGTGGTGCGAATGATGGTGCAGATGCGGTGCAGATGCGGTGCAGATGCGGTGGCAATAGTGGACGCCCCACGGAACATTCCGATATGCCTCAATTAGGAAATAATGAGCCGGAATCATGAACACACCCTTTTCCAAGCTATTCATGCATCAGATCCGCGGTGCCATTCCCATTCCGTGCCAATCAATGTGCACCCTTATACCCAAACCAGTAATTCCTTCGGCTGCAGTTGATAAGTTGCAACTGTAAAACCTTAATATCGGTTGCTGTGATATTATTACCCATTTGAGCTATATTTCATCTTGGTTTCAGATCATTAGTTGATTGATGATTATGGTTATTTTAGTGTGGATCATTTCTCCAGTTTAATAGTTTATCCGCTGCTCGATTCTCGTATAATTTGGTTCGATAAGCTATGCGATCCAAGCGTCGCATACAATATCGGGATATCTGTTAAACGGATAACGTAGTTCGATGATTCAATCCCGATATACCGCTTGTGTATGATATTTCCGATCAATAGCTATACCAATAGCGTTAGTATCGTGCATAACCATTCCATCTTATATTAAACTTTTGGTCGCAATTACATCTTCTATTGTGTCTAAGTTCGCAGTTTCAGTCTTCGCATTTTTAAAAATTCTCCTTATAAGGTAGAAAAGTTATTGGTATCTCACATATCATATATTGTTTGATCATAAAAAATATTTTATCTTAAGCCGGTCCTCCGATCTTGATTCTCCTCCACCAAGTCTCCCTCCACCAAAACCCCCAACATGAGTAAACGGTCAAATAGTTTACCAGAACTTAACAAGGCCAAACATCAAACCATCTTCATTCATAAATTATATGACATGTTACAAGACCCGAAAATAAACCAGTTAATATGGTGGGCCCCCACCAACGATTCGTTCCATCTTATACCGAATGAGCAGTTTCTGAAGGCTTTAAGTCAGTATTTCAAACATACCAATATTGCTAGTTTCATTCGACAACTTAATATGTACGGATTCCATAAGGTGAATAACGCCGAAGATACCCCGAAATCAGGCGACACGCCGGTGTGGGAATTCAAGCATTCTCATAATCAGTTTAGAAAAGGTGATATTGAATCGTTACAATTGATTAAAAGAAGACTGCTGAAAAACATCAATAAAGAAGTTGTATTGGATCAGGATGAATACTATTTCCCGGTATCCCAAGTTCCAAATCAACCCCAGATGCCGGTACCAGTGTATTATCCTGGACCACCAATACCTCATCAACCAATACCTCATCAACCAATATCCCATCAACCACCGCCACACCAGCCACCACACCAGCCACACCAGTCGGCCCATCAGCCGGCCCATCAGTCGGCACCACTTGCCCCCCACCACCAACACCAACAATCCACCCAATATTGGGATCCTCTGCAACATCAATATGCCACTGCTTACGCTGCTCCTTATGGACAAGAAATTGCCGCTATACGAACAAATGCCAACACCGTGACCCCGACTCCCGATCACCCAGGTGATCTGGGTCCCAGAACTCCTGCTGTCGGTACCCCAACTGCAGGAGGGACCCCAAGTGGTGCACCAGCCACTGCAGCCACTGCAGCCACCGGTAGTCCAGGAAGTGCTGCCAACGGCAGTTATTCATACCCCCAGTACCAAAACTTCCAACAATATAACCATAGACAAATACCTCGAACTCTTGAATAACTTCAACCACGTCAAGTTCGAATTGGCAAATCTTTTGAATAAATTCGATTACTTTCTTAACGAATATAAATTTCAACAAAAGAATTTGATCAAACTTATTGAAATCTTGCAGAGTAATAATTTGAATGATTTGAATAACTTCAAGCATTATTTATTACTGAATTTGAACAATTCCATTATATTACACGACGGGTTTAATAAGAGTAATAGCCAAGTTAATGGGGCCGTTTCAATGAATGTACATAGTTCCACCACCGACCCGGCCCCCGGTCCACCCCATCAGCCACAACCAACTCTGGCATCCCAACCAACTCTGGCATCCCAGCCACCGTCGGGACCTAAACTTAACGATGGAATTGTGCAAAATTATACATTAAATCCAAGATACGACATTCACCGAGAAGAAGAACGTCCGGCCAATGTTCTGCTGAATCTGGCTCCGGCTCGAATCCCTCAAGTCAAAGATGTAAAAGAACCAAACACCGCCCCCACTTTCCACCAACCTTTCACGGCGGCTCCCATAACGCCACAAACGATATTTCCAACTTCCGACCCCAATTCAACCATGGCGTTGGCCACTCCCCAGAACACCTCGGGTCATAAACCTTCGAGATCATATTCTCCTTTACTGAAAGACGAAAAGGATGGGAAAATAGACAAGTTGGAAAGATTTGAAAAAAGTTATCAGTATCCGTTTCCAGCAATTGATCCTCCGACTCCTCGTCAATCTATAGATAAAAACAGCGAAAAGGAAAAGGACAAGGAACCTGAAAAGGAGAAAGAAAAGGAAAGGGAAAAGGAAAAAGACAATGACGACACTGAAGTACCGGAAGAGCAGCCCAGAAAGAGGAGTTACCAACTTCCAAGTATCAGTCAACTTGACGAACTGATTAAGATGAGAAAGTTGAGTGATTCGTAGATGTACATTATGTAGAAATATATGGATAGTAAGAGGGTTTAGAGCATGTCGCATGTCGATTGTCGCATGTCTGCTTCATCTGCATGGAATATGTCTTTCGAAAGGACACCCCCTAGACCAAGGGCCAATAGCGGGATAACATCCGGCTAAACTGACACCGCCCCTCGCGGGTGCGCAGACAGGGACATTAGACATTGGACACCGGGACACTGACAGCGGAAACGCACGGGGCAGTGAGGTGAGGTGCGAGAACAGTGAGGTGAGGTGCGACAACAGTGACGAGTACCATGACCGGTGAAACGGGGCGAACTTGAGATGACGACAGAACGACACTTATAGCGGCGATACGCACACTTAAGACCGCATTTGGTCCGGCAAACCGTGAGACTAAATGTTCCCATGTGTTGGATCCGGAACCCCATATATCTCCTCAATTATTTTTTAACCAGTTCCGGAGTCATCTGATGGTATCAACTCGATATCGCTGATATGGCTGATATTGTCATTTTTTGTGCCCTTCATCATTTATCAACATCTACACTCTATTAGTTTAACGCGTATCTCTATTATCTACAAAAATCATACATATCTTCAGTACCTACTGCACAGAAGTTAAAAAGTCGTTCAAGTCATCATCGAAATTTAAATCGGTCAAAAAGTCAACCGGTTCCATTGGATTCAAATTCTCCATAATTGGTTCCATTGAAATTGGTTCCATTGGCATTTCATAGTCCATTGGAATATCAACTTTATAATCTTTTTTGAAAATAGAAGGAACCTGTATTTCATCAACATCCAAAGAAATTGGAGAAATGTTAGCAGTACCTATATTCATTTCAGCACTATTCAGCGAACCAGCGCTCGTAGAACTAAAGGTTGAACTTGGTACAGAATTGGCAGAATACTGTTGTGGTTGATATTGAAAGTCAAAAGTCAGACTTGGCATTTCAAAATTGTTGTATTGGTAAGGTTGTTGTTGTTGTTGATGTTGTTGTACCGGCACTTGGGGTATTTGGTATAAATTCTGTATGTCACCGTTGTACAAGTTTGGTAAACTATTGGATCTATCAAAACCGTAAACAAAGTCATCGTTAACCTTTTGTTTCTTAGCACTTGGCTCTTGAAATGGCAGGTTTTCTTGAGAACTTTGAGATACTGGAGTAACACTTTGATTAAATCTGGAATAATTAACATAATCACTCTCCTTGTATTTCTCCAAGAAATCATTACATTTATCACCGTAAGTCTTTGGCGTTAAACCAGTAACCGATTTAAACACCCGGTGGAAATGCCAAGCCGAAAGCTTTGATTTGGCAGCCAATTCTTTGAATCCCAAAACACCCCCTCTTCTTCTCTTCTTCTTATTGGAGCTGTCATCATCAACGTATTTTTTAGGAAAAAAGAGATTCACAGCAGCAGCGTGAGCAAGATGTCTGCAAGCCAAATCCACAAGACGGTAATGGTCGCTATCATTTTTAGATAAATTCACCGAACTAATATCAGCGTGGCTAATGGCTGGAACCAGTTGTCTGCGGCCGCTTGCCCCGCCCAAGTCCGATTTATCCAACACCTTCATAATATGTTCCTTGTTGGATAATTTCGACTCCAAAATATTCTCTTTAATCTTGGCATTGTTATAATCTTCGTCTTCTTCGACAAGCGGATTCATAAATCCAATTTCCTTATTGATCATATTGACACACATGTGCAATAATTCAACCGAAACTGCCGGTTTTGAAAGCGGGTCACAGTGTTTACAAGCCTTGAACCCAAGACTCAAAGCATCTTCGTAAAAATCGACAAATCTGATATCGGATTTGACCTCCAGCTTGGCAACCTGTTCACAATCAGGACGACAAAACACATTGATGGCCTTGTTACACACCAAAAACGCATTAGTAGCGAATGGGTCAGAAAACTGATAAGCTTTCCATTTACTTATTTCTTTTGAATAGACCATGATAAAAATGTATTCTGAATATTTGATAAAAAACAATAAATGGGGGGATTTTCATTTATTTAAATAGTTAATTTAGATTTCTGGAGGGTTGATAATCCAAGACACTGTTTGGCGATGCAGACACAATCCGAATGCGGAAGGTGCGTCAGACATTTGTGTTGCATGAAAATAATTTCTTCGAAAAAGAAAGTGAAGAAAAATAAAAAAAACCTTATTATTATTAGTGGTTACAATTAGTGACCTCGTTAGGTGGTCTGGGTCTTGGATGTAACACGGATAACTTACATGGTGTTTCCTGTAAATGATGCCGGAGTCATTATAATCATCCGATGGCTTGGCGATGTTACAATCCATTGGTTCAAATGATCATTCTATCCCTGATAACTGCCTTGGTCAAAATGTCTGAACCCTTGGTGCGCCACATCCCGGTGCTTCCATATGCAGGTTCACGTTTCCATGTCTGATAATTGGTATTTCCTGTCTGAGAACTTTTATTTTGTGCGACGTATCTTACAATCAAATTTTAGATGTAATAATGATGATATCACCGCACTCGCCACATCTTGTCTGACATTTTCCACATCAACTACCATCGAGTCTAAGACACTGTTTCACCTTTTTCACATGACGCTTATTTAAGGTTCTCTTCAGTCGCCTACTGCATTATATCACCCATTCTGACCCTTCTTCATACCATCTCTAGTGTTCCGGCGGAATTCTCTTGAAATATGGCCCTCTCTCGAAATACCCACACTAGCCACCGCTATTCTACTAAGGCCGTTTTCTCCGCGCGGCCTAGTACACGAGATGCGACATATCCGTCTGGTGCATAATCGTGCGTCGAGAGGCTAGAGACGGGAGACGGGAGCTGGGAAGAGGCTGGACACCACTGAAATTGATTGTTACGGACCCTCGGTATTGCATGAGGTGACGGGTGTCATGTATCAGTGTCTTGCATATTCTTGTTTTGAAACTGGCTTACAAACATGTCGGTAAATCCTAGTGTCCGTCGTGGGAAATGAAAATTTACTGAATTCCACCCCTGAAGTGAATCCATAAAATCTCTGTTTTAGGCCATAATCGGCCAACTCATTCTATTGTTTCATGCACCATCAATTCGTCATCGGCGCATTACGCAGTGGTAATTTCTTTGTCCTGTATGGCGGTGAATCTTTCCTGCACCCCGGTTTAGTGGCAGGGGTTATTTTCCTTTTTCCGCATCTACTTCTCTTTGTTCCATGCTTTACCACGTTCATTTTAGGATATCAGCCACCGTGCATTGAGGCTAGTGTCCGTCCGGAGTTCCATCGCATCGCTTTTAGTTCAAATTTATTCCTATTTACGATCGTTGTTATGTATGTCTCCTACTTACATTTGTGATACAATTGTCTAAACCCGCTGTACTTGTGACAGGCGGATCTCCAGAGACGTTTATTGAAATCTATTTCTATGTATTTTGAATTCTTCCGCCTGTTCTCTGATCGAATTCCAGTTACTTAACCCCCGTAACTTAAAAAATAACCCGCAGTTCCAACTGTACCATCCACTGGCAAGATATTTTTTAATTCACCATCCACAAAAAGTTTCAATTTTTCCGGTGCTTTTCCGGGGGGTTCGCCTCATTATTCTCATTCTGCGACCGGGTGATGTAACAAAAAGGCATACCTTTGGTGGCACCAGGTAACGTACGCTGACCTAAAGAGTAACCGGAACTGACGTCGTCATCATGCGTTTGGGGCTACCTGCTCAAACGGCTTTGCATCGGCTTTCGCCTCAAGGTGTCTCACATTAGGTGCGGGTTACGGAATGTATGTCTGATAATATTTTATGGAGCTATGCAGAACTATGCGGAGCCATGTGGAGCTCCAATATTTAGGGACCTGGAAATCCGCTGCCTCACTTTTCAAAAGAATTTCTCCACCGTAGTTTCCCGCTTTGTCCTCTTTCGTCTCCGCTCTAGACCGTACGCACTATCAATACCGATAGTGATTCATGCCGTTGTCCATATATTCGAAACCTAATTTGTCTCAAAAGACTAATCCAACAAAATAAAATTACGACATTAGCGAAGTACATTAAATGCGATGATTCCAATTCCAACAATTACTTCACCAAACTTTAATCAGCCGCCTGGGTAAAAAATATTCAACCCAAAATGTGGTGAAGTAAGAATATTTTTTAGCGTGGGCCACCTGATAATTGTGACATCAAGTAACTTCGGACACTAGACACATTACTTCACCACATTTCAGCCCCTTTGTCTTAGAATCACACGTCACTTGCCGCATATCTGCCACTGACCTCACAGGCCAGCCGTATTTACCGGTTTGGGAATTATGGAATGTCTGAAAATAAATGCGCCGGATCTCCGCCACACCCTGGGTGGCTAGTGCGGAACTCCATGCGTGTCTGCCGTTTAGTGCATGAAGCGGCATTTGCCTCACCGATCCACTGGCCTCATCGATTAGGTAATTACCTGGGGACTTATGGCATCGATTAGGTAATCTTATTGCATGAACATTACGTAGGGATCTGCCCTCTATCCACCGTCACTGCCATCAGACATTGATCGTCCATATAACGTATGATATATGGATGATGACGTAGGAACTGATAATTGGTATCAGGCATGGTTGACTGTGATCTGTAGTGAGGGAAGAAGGAGAGAGGTCTTCACGAACTGGTGTAAGAGGTGGGCTGGGTGGGTTGGGGAATTAGGTGGCTAGCGCAGTGTGATGGATCTGTCCAGTGTCCAATGTCCGCTGGTCGATGTCGCTCGGTGTCGGTCGGTGTCAGTCGATGTCGCTCGGTGTCGGTCGATGTCGATCGGTGTCGGTCGATGTCGGTCGAGGCTGGCGCTGGCTGGTACGGAGTCTGTCCTGTCGTACCAGTCGCCTGTCCTGTCGCTGTCGCTGTCGCACCCCTATCTCGAGTGCCTGTCCTGTCGTTGTCGCACCCCTATCTCGAGTGCCTTTTCCCCTCGAGTGTCTTTTCCCAGTGCCAGTGTCAGTGTCCTGTCTTTTCCCCATGTCTTGCACAAACAGATTTCTTACCATTATCCCTTCCATCTCTCCGGTATGAGTGTTTATGTCGGACCATTGTGTCGATGAATGTATCATATGTTGGCAGTGTTGGTATTGTGTCCCAGACCCTTTTTTCACGTCACCCTCTTCACTTCTTCACTTCTCCCTTTTTCACTCTCCCTTTTTTCACTCTCCCTTTTTCACTTCTTCACTTCTTCTTTTCTCCTTCTCTCCTTCTCTCCTTCTCTCCTTCTCACACCTCTTCTCACTCTCCCTCACCTCTCGGGGACCAAAATGATCAAACGACACGGCTCATCCCACTACGCCAACGTCAAATACGGCTACATCATCCTCACCACGTCGATCATTTACTTCATATTACTCGTCTTCCTCCACAAAAAAAAACATTTTTATCGAATCCCATTTTACGCTCATGTCATCGTATGGATCTTATTCATTTCCCTGTTACACGTGGAGCTTTTCACGGCTTTTGCTGCCAATTCGGGGGTGTTTCTAAAACGTCTTGGCCGTGTATCGTATGCCCTCGTGCCGTTTGATATTCTCCTTGTTTTACGGCCAAATTTCGTCAACTACGTCCTGCTTATCACCCTCCACAAATGGATCTCCCGTATTATCTTGGTACTAGGTATTGTCCACTCAATTGGCTTCTTGATCAAATGGGCGGTACTAGGCCAGATGTTCAAAGCTTGGCGCTTCTATAACGCCCTTGGTTTCGCCATGTTTGTGCCATTTCTGGTGCTTTTGGTGGCGTCCATTAAATATTATAGACACAGATGTTATAACTTGTTCTATCTCTTGCATAACGCCACCCTAGCGTGTTTTTTCGGGATTATAAACTTCCATGCCAGACCTGGAACCACCATATTAACCTATATTAATTTGGCGTTGATAACTTTCCAGATCTTGTTTAAATTTAACGTGACTAAGATTTCCTTGAAACGGGTTATCCGGTATGGATCTCTTGATCTCGTGGTGTTTGAAAGACCCCCTTCTTTCCCGGTGACGGCTCCAGGCTCTCATATGCTTTTTCTGGTCCTGAATAACTGGAAACAATGGCTTTTACCGTCTCATCCTTATACCATCATCAATCATAATGAGGATTTGATGTTGGTGGTGTCTAATGGATATAAGTTCTGCTTTGATATCGCTACTTCTTACACTATTAGTTTGCCATATACATCTCACTTGAACTTACAGGAATTTGATCTGAAATATGTGGTATTGTTCGTTGGTGGTTCAGGGATTTCTTACGCCATTTCTATCTTGAATTTTTATAGAGCCTCTGGCATTAAGTTCAACTTGCTTTGGTGCGTTAGAAGTCCCAGGGATTTACTGTTACTTAAAGAATATAACTTCGATTGTGAAACCAATTTATATGTAACTCAACCTAATGATCCAAATTCTGCATCCCAAGAATTGATGGACGATATAGAAATGGCCGATCTAGAAACGCCTGATCTGGATTCTCCACTACATACCTCATATAATTTGGGAAGGCCCAATCTTTCTGACTTGCCAATTCCGGATCTCTTGGTGGCTTGTGGACCTGACGGGTTGATTAGTGATGCTAAGACATTTGCAAAAAATAACGGCGTGAAGTTTATGCAGGAATCTTACGGTTATTAATATTTATAATTTACACTATTTATTGTTTATGCTCTTTGTTACTTTCATGGTTAGACTGTACCTTCAAGACCGATAGAAAGGGTTGCAAAAAAAAAAAAAACACAAAAATATAGCTCGCACTCAGATTCGAACTAAGGACCAACAGATTTGCAATCTGCTGCGCTACCACTGCGCCATACGAGCTATTCTTAGCCATTTATTTCATCGATAGCATTTTTTTGTGGATTTTTGATGTTAGTTTGGGTCCTTTTGGGCTGAAGCTTTGTAAAAATTACAAAGTTGGTCTTAAATTAAAGAGGAACTACTACTGGTGAAGTTGCTGAAAAAATAACCGCTTTAAGTTCAATACTTAAGGTCAATACCGGTGGAGATATAAGCAATTGTATCTCGTGTGTAGATGTGGTAAATGTGGTAAATGGGTTACATCTCGGAGATAACCATATTGAGAATTTGGTTGCAAAATACTGTGAATGAAAATTACAACATGGATATTAGACTCGTTTCCAGTGCGACGAGTAATGGTTATCTACAAACCAAGGCGTTTATTCCAAGGCGTGGCCGACAAGATGGTCTGATAATTCAGAACAATTTACTTAAGTTGAAAAAGATCTGAATTTAGTGATCTTAATTTTTTATAAGACAAATTGTCCAGAATTGGAGGTATTGATTCCATTAAAAACGAAATAAATTAGTAATCAAGGCGTCAAGAGCTGACTGTAATTCGATTTCCCTGGGGCTACACATTTCTTATCAATATATTTTTAGAAGTTACTTTTGTATAAAATATATTTTAGAGGTTAAAATATAAAAATTAAGCATGTTATGAAATTTGTCCAAAGTTAATTAGCCTAGCCTGTTAATCCAGGAAATCAGAAGTACATCGATAAATTTATTTACTGCAAGTTACTATTTACAATTACAATTTAACACCAAGATGAATTGTAGCAACACCAAAAGTTAAATCTTCATAACCCTTTTCTGGTACATAAAAACCGGCTTTTTCAATCATTCCCTTGAATTCTTCCTTTTTAGGAAATCTTCTAATACTCTCAACTAAATATTGATAACTATCTCTATCATCAGCAATTAATTGACCAGCCAATGGGATAACTGAGAAAGAATATGTCTGATAAATATAATCTAATAATTGGTTTTCAACTTGACTGAATTCAAGACAAGCGAAAATTCCACCAGGTCTCAAGATTCTGTAAGCCTGATCCAACCCTTTTTGAATATTGGTGAAATTTCTGATTCCAAAAGCAATGGTATAAATATCCTTTGAATTATCGGCAATCTTATCCAAAGTTTCCCCATTTTGGACCAAAAATTCAAATCTCGATTCCAATTCTTTGGCCCACTTGGTCTCAGTGTATCTTTTTTCCCCCTCTTTCAACATATCCGGGTTAATATCTACTACAGTCATGGTACTCTTATAATCATTAAATCTCTTTTCGGCGTGGTCCATCAACCCAAAAGCAATGTCCCCAGTACCCCCAGCAACGTCGAGAAAATCAAGAGGTCTGTTGGAGCCGGGTCTCATTCCAGCGTCTAACCGGTTTATGAAATGGTGCTTCCATAATCTGTGGATCCCCATTGACATGACATCGTTCATGACATCGTATTTGGAAGCCACTGACGAAAAGACATTTCCCACGAGTTTTTCTTTTTCTTGTTCGGCAACAGTCTTGTATCCAAAATGGGTAGTATCTTTGGAAGACGAAGAATTGTATCTTGTGAAAACCCTGGTTAAAGGTTTAAGTCTTCTTACGGTACTCATTGAAATTTTCAAATTTAATTTTCACTCGATAATATTTTGAGAAGTGAGCTCATATGAGAGACTCACTATAGTGAAAGAGAACTATATGAACTATATATACAAACTAACTCTCAATGTTTATTATCTACTAACGTCGAATTAAGCTTGGACAATTCTAACAGTGTTAGAGTGACCAGAACCTCTGGTCCATCCTTGGATAGTGACAATTGAGTCACCCTTTTTAATGATGTTCAAGTCAATAGCTTCAGATACAGCCCATCTTAATCTGTTTTCAACATCTTCTTGCCAGTTTTCAACCTTATCATTTGGATACACGAATGGGTAAACACCTCTGTATAAATGACAATATCTAGCAGCTCTTTCATTTCTAGTAACCATCATGATTGGAACATTTGGTTTATATTTAGAAACTAATCTTGAAGTCTTACCACTGGTAGATAAAACAACAATAGCTTTAGCATCTTGTTCGTAAGCAGCAGAGACAGCGGCAACGGCACAAGTTTCGGTGGTTGGGGTTGGTTTAAGAGCCAAAGATCTTAATTCGTTATGTAAGGTTGGGTAAGCAATGGCTTTTTCGGCAATTAAAGCGGTGTTGTGCATCATAGAGACGGCTTCAAATGGATAGTTACCTTTGGCGGTTTCTCCTGATAACATAACACAATCAGCACCATCTAAGATAGCATTACCAACATCAGAAACTTCAGCTCTAGTTGGTCTTGGATTGTAAGTCATAGATTCCAACATTTGGGTAGCACAAATAACTGGTTTAGCGGCCAAGTTACATTTGGCAATTAATTGTTTTTGAACAACGAAAACTTGAGGAGCTGGAATTTCAATACCTAAATCACCTCTGGCAACCATAACACCATCAGTTTCGGATAAAATATCATCAAAATTGTTAACCCCTTGTTGATTTTCAATCTTAGCAATGATTTGAATATCACTACCTTCTTCACCCAAAACTTTTCTGATTTGTTTGATATCATCACCAGTTCTGATGAAAGAAGCAAAGATCATATGAACCTTGTTCTTGATACCAAATTTAATATCAGAAATATCCTTTTCGGATAAAGCTGGTAAATCAACATCAGTACCTGGTAAATTGACTCCTTTATGAGAAGAAATCTTACCGGCATTGACAGATTTAACTTTCAAAGTCTTGTCATCAACAACTTCCAAAACTTCAAAAGATAAAACACCATCATCAACATAAATGATTTTACCAGCTTCAATGACCTTGGTGATGTTCTTATAATCTATGTACATGACTTTATCATCACATTTCTTAGCATAAGCTTCATCGGTACTGAAGAGCATTTCGTGATTTGGTTCAATGGAATAATCGGTTTCACCAATGGTAGTACCAGTTCTAATTTCTGGACCTTTGGTATCTAAAGCAATGGCCAAAGGTCTACCTGGGTAAATTTCTTCGGATTTTCTAGCATTGTCAATAACAGATTGATGGTATTCATAAGATCCGTGAGAAAAGTTCATTCTAACGATATTTAAACCAGCTTTTCTTAATCTAACTAAAGTTTCGGCATTGTTAGTTTTTGGACCAATGGTACCAATAATGGATGAACGTCTTAAGTTCTTGTCTGGGGTTTCAGCGGTGTTTAAGGTGGTTAACCAAGATAATGATGAAGTAGACATTATGAAAAATATTTATTTGATAAAAAAAAAACCTCGCTTTTAAATGGGAGATTTCCCTTCCTTATATATGCAGATTTTCTGCACATCACCGGTTGACAATTTTTTTTTGACCGCACTGAAAACTCCGGTTGATTGTAATCCGTGTAAACGAAAATTGCAGTTTTCTGTTGGTGTATGGGTTTAGAGGTTATTTATGTATCATGTTTAGTTTATATAGGCTGTAGGGAAAAAACGCCAGTTTTTCCACGATTTTTGGACGTCAATTGGCCGATTTGGCCCGGACGAGATTCACCGGTGTGTAATTGGAATTTATCCATGGATCAACGGAGAAACTGTTTTACCGTGACGTTTTTTTAGCGTTGCAGATGTTTCGTTTTTATATAGGATGTTTAGGTATTTATAGAGGTGGTGTAGACCATTAGAAATTTGGGAATTGGGCGTTTTCTGGCCCCCTTTAGGCGTTTTGCAACCGTGGTCATCGCCCCTTGAATGGAATTTCGGAGTTGGCCCCGTTGGTCGTGGAATGCCTAGCGATACCCTAGCTTTGATAGGCCACGGGGAATGAGATTACCATGGTTCCATAGCAAGAGCTGGGAGAGATTCCCGAAAGAATAACTTCGATATCATGGTTTAATCGAGTAAGTATTATGTATGCTGGTTGGCAGATTGCCTACTTCACGCTTATGGCATAGTCTGACTCTCTAGCGCATGAAGGTGGTATGTTAGATAAGGTGATGGCTCTGGTGAAAACACTACCGATAAAATGCTTATTGGTTGACTGATGTTATTGTTTATTTTGTATTGGGAGTTCGGTTTTCGTGGTTAACTTGAAGTATGGTATGGCAGTTGCGTGTGTTACACTACCTATCCTTTCTTTCCTTTTCTTTTCCTGTTTTGTTTTATTTTTCAGAAATATTGCATCACCTTATTATCTCTGAAACCTGCGAAAATTACTATTATCGACTTGAAAACTGTAAAAACACTGGACATCAAATATGGATTTTGCAATATGAAATATAAAATCTAAAAATCCAAAATAAGATATAAATTAGAAACCATAAACAATACCCCCAGACCCAAAACAACCCCCAAACACAAAACCACAGCCAACACTACCACAAACAAGCCAACCCACAAACACACCATTCCAAATCTAACTCTCAATCTCACTCGCAATTTTCAATGGTGCTTCCCATACTAATAGGTATAGGTGCCACGGCCGTGGGGGTGACGGCCAAAACCGTCTTCTCTGCTTATAGAAAGTACCTCCTTCTAACACCCGAAATGATAGCGTCTTTGAACGGGATCAAGGTGAAAAATCAGTGGAATTTGGTCGACCATCGGCATCCACACTCAGCTCAACATCTCTGGTTACGACAAAAGTATCAAAATCAAGGGTTTGGTAGAAATATGACGGAACAAGAAGCTCTACAGATCTTGGGAATTCACGATGACCAGATATTGCATATTAACAAGCAAATGGTCAAGGATAGGTATAGAAAATTGATGGTGATGAATCATCCTGACCGTAATGGGAGCCAGTACTTGAGTCAAAAGATCAATGAAGCCAAAGCTATTCTTGACAAGAGTCCTCTTACGAGAAAATAATGTGCATGTGTGATGTTAATGTATATAGAGTATGTATAATATGTAAATAAATATCAATGAACGGTACCATTTTGGGGACGTTCCGTTTGGGAAGCTTCTCCATTTCTATGACTGACATGGCCATGGCCATTGGAAATATCATCTCCAATCTCAATGACATCTCCTTCAGAAAATCTCCCTCCGGCAGAACCATTTTCGACACCATCATTATCTTCGTCTTTTCTCTTTTTCGACCCTTCGAAATTCTGTCTGATCCTTAAGTAATGAGCTAATTCCTCTGCACTAACTGAAGGGGTCAATTCTGTTTGGGCCTTCAAGAAATCAACCATCTTGACCATAACTTCGGTATCATTTTCAGTGGCTACGTTATCAAACCACCATCTAGTAGACACTGACTCCTTTGAAGCATTTGTTAATTGTTCATTATATTGTTTGATTTTAGTATCAACTTCTCCTGCAATTCTTGTCATGGCATTCAACATGGAGTCGGAACAAAGGGCATAGAAATCCGCTCCAGTGAAATTAAAACTACATCTGGTAGCAATTTCGTTCAAATTAACATCATCATCTAGTTTAAATTTCCTGGTTAACGCCTCCAAGATCTTAACTTGTTTATCATCGGTATCACTGATTCCAAGATATAACATTTTATCGAATCGACCGGGTCTTAATAATGCTTCATCCAATAAGTCGGGTCTATTGGTAGCTCCAACTACAAAAACACCTTCACCACTACCATTACCGCCACTCATACCATCTAATTCTGCCAATAATTGTGAAACAATTCTATCCATAACACCACCAGAATCTCCTTGATTACCTCTTTTTGGAGCCACCGAGTCCAATTCATCGAAAAATATAACGCACGGTTTAGCATCTCTTGCTCTTTGGAAAACTCTTCTGACATTAGCTTCACTTTCCCCAATGTACATGTTCAATAATTCAGGTCCTTTAACACTGAAGAAATTTAACGAGAAATTGGTGGCTATAGCTTTGGCTAAAAGGGTCTTACCAGTACCGGGAGGTCCATAAAACAAGATCCCACTTCTTTTCTTAAGCCCATTATTGAAAAGTTCGGGGTGTTTTAATGGCATATCGATTGTGTCCAAAATTTCATCTTTAACGACATCGAGACCTCCAATATCTTCCCATCTAACATCAGGAATTCTCGGTGCTCCTATAGAATCACTGAATTGATTTCTGGCTTCGTTGATGGCCGAATTAAAATCGGCAGGTATAATAGTCACGACACCTCCATTACCTATTTTAACAGTCTTTTCAAAATCGTCTGCTAACTTCATTAATCTTTTCACGGCCGAATTCTTGGATTTTTTGAAGATGGAAATCAAATCTCTGGGTGTCAAACCGGCAGACTGCAAAGCCAAAGACTGAAATTTCACATCATTTCTAATATTGAATCTGAAATTAACATTACTATCACCAACAAATCCATCAACATGATCATAAATTTCGGGGATGAAATCAGTGGATATCTTCGAAGTTTCGTTATTGATTAAAAACTTGAAAATCTCCAATCTTTCATTTTCATTGGGGACTCCAAATTCAACTTGGAATTTCATCATCAGTTTTAAACTATCATTGACTTTATCTATATCATTAGAACTAAAGACGAAAATCACATTTTTTCTTGTTTCATAGTAACTTTCAAATAATTGAATCAACTTCAAAGTTAATGAGGTAGCAACCCCTGAACCCTGTTCATTTTCATTGATTTCAGGACACAAGCTTTCTATATGTTTTATGTAAATTAAATTGAAAGACGTATCAGATTCATCATCAGTTTGACTTAGTAATTTATCGATATTACCACTGATAGAACCTATGGTCTTAAGCTCACTTCCTGGGTTAACGAAATCGATACTATCAAGTTCAATAAGGTTCAACCCAAGTTCTATGGCCAAGTTTCTCACTAAAGTTGATTTTCCTAAACCACGAGTCATGGAATTCAACATTATATATGTCTTCAATTTGATTTTTGAATTCATATTGGTCAATATGATTTTTTTAAAAGTTTTTGCATACTGAAATTCAGGGCTTTTTTCGTTGATATAATGATTATAATTGAATATAGCTGGTAAGGATAAATAATCATACCACAGATATTGTTCATTCTTTGGCAACTGCATGAATTCTACACCCGAAAGTATCATTCTTGTTTTAAGAGGGTCAACAATATACTGACCATTACCAGTTTCTTCCTCGCCGGTGATTTCAGAGATTTTGAACCAAGCGATCGAATCAGGGTCTCCCGTTGGAATGACCCCCAAATCCTCATCACTTCCCAAATCAAACATAGTCTTGGATAAGATAGAATCAATAGTTACCGGGATAAAATCACCCAGTTGAAACACCTTGAAATGGGAACTAAAGGATGTTTTCAAAGCCGAGAAAAAATGCTGTTGATAAGTCTTATCCAAAGTGATAGGAGAAGCTACACGGGATATGGTCACAGTCTTAGCCAACGGCACCAATCCGGAAAGTTGCAAATCTTTGTTCTTAATAGGATTCACTGGCTCAAATCTAACTTTATGGTTTGCCTCAAGGGCCATATTGATCATTAAGACCGGGGAAATGTACACGGTTCCATAATCATATAGACCGTTAGGTTCAACTATAGTAAAAATCTTCACAATAACCTTTTTCGTGTCAGTACACAAGTACACATTATCACCATTGAAGACAGGGAATCCAAATTTCACAAGTTCCTTTGTACGTATAAATACAAATAATTCAGGGTCTTCTTTAGCCCAAATATCAGCTACAGTTTGTAAGAGTTGTTTCCTCTTCAAAGGAGACGAATTGAAGAGGTTATATGGGGTGTCTTCAGCGTCGTTGGTTTCGATGTTAAGAGACGATGAAAGGTAGTTTGATAAATCGACATCCCCATCAATCGTTCCAGAGATGCCATCTTCACCGGCTTCTTCACCAACATCTTCACCTCTATTTCCATCTTTAGTTTCTCCCTTAACAAAATAGACATTCGTTTCGCCACCAACTTTTCCCTGGCTCACCGGTTCACATAAAATTACTTGACCATTAAGTTCTCTCACGGTCTGTCTCTCACAAGCAATCCCACCATCCAAATACTTCTCGATGAATTGCAGTTTGAACGTGTCTCCCTTCTCCGCCAAGAGACTGTATACCTCTGCCGGCACTGACACGAACACATCATCAAGAACCGGGATATCTGCCGTAGCGACAGACTGGATTAAAGCAGAAGTCAATGTAAAATCACTACCAAACAGGCCCAAGAACCAGTTGTTCACAAACACAACCATATGTCCCGAAAGTCTGTCATTAATCTTGTTGATTTTGTACAATTGGAAGTTTTGGAAATGATCTGGCGACCCAAGCAACTTTATTAAGGCGAATTTATCTTCCACCACTTGGCTGGTTTGAGACTGGGGGAATAATTTCAAGAAAAGCTCCATTGAAACTTCCACGTTGTTGTATATTTGGATCCCGGGGTCATTAATGACCTGGAGATTTGCCACCGTGAGAATAGACTCGTTGGAATCTTCTTTTACTACTGGCATTTTGCTGAGTTAACGGGGAAAATCGATTGGAAATTGATTGGAAATTGGAAATTTGGTTATCACTCTTCACCGAGGCTGCGACTGAAATCTGGGGTATAAAATTTCACAGTCAGTGGGGGAAGGTGTATCTATAGCAAAATTTATATTGAATGGATGATAATTGTACGGTTGGAATCAGAAGAGTTTGCTGATCACAACGGCGTTACTTATATTTGATTTGACGGGGATTTCACTTTTTTCGTACCCCCCAAATTTACTGACCCTAATAAATTACCCGGACATTACCATCAATTACCCGGACAACACTACACTTCACCAGGCTCAGGCATAATTTTGCAGTGTGAGAAATAAATTTTTCATATTTTTCACTCATCTCATTTACCGTATGTAAGATCCTTGATAATAATGATGAAAAATCCTTTTTATACCATTAGAGAGCAAGTTTTCAGGCTTTGGACGTTTTGGCCAATCATGTCTGATTGCGATGATATGGTACTTGTCATAGTTACACTGAATTATCGTAGTTGAATTGTTACTAACTGTTGTAGAGCTTTAGACCAAATTGTAGAGGATGATTTGTAGAATTGAGGCTTGAAAAGACATGGAATCTGTAGAGGTAGTAGAAGTGGGAGTAGTAGGAGTAGTAGGAGTAGTAGAAGTGGAAGTAGTAGAAGTAGTAGATGACTAGTATTTCTCTTAATAGTAGACGAGCTGAAACCATGATAGACTGTAGCGTAGACCCCACAGTACATACTTGTCAGATAACTCAAGAGGCAAATAGGAACACCCTCGCTACATACTCTTCTAGAGCCAGAGGAATCTAAAATATTCGTTATTAAATACTTAGAATTAATTCTTATTCTACATCAACTATTTATTATCTTAATTATAGACTTAAGCTTCATCTTCGTCAACGACAACGGTATTTAAACCTTTGGCAGAAGCAACGACAACTGGTTCAACGTAAGCAAATAATTTTTCCTTAGCATCTTCTTCATCGTTTCTCTTTCTTGAGATTCTTAATCTCATTCTTCTGTCAACACCTTGGACACCTCTCTTCCAGATTTGGACATTTAATCTTGGGTCTAATCTGACATCACTGGTTCCCATGTGTAAAGTGGCAAACTTCTTGATTTCTTTGACAGCTTTTGGAGCTCTCTTCTTGAAGTGACAACCGTGTAACTAGAATGTTAGTAAAGGGTTTGATTGGAGGCTTGTGGGTCTGACATCTGAAGTCTTATTGGGGTTTCAATTAGGGCATTTCATCACAAGATACAATCGAATAGCACAGCAGCACAACATAAAACACTAACACATTAAAGGACTTTGCCAATGCTATGACTAAAACTTATGTCGAAATGTTGTTGCCGTAACTGGGTTGATATTTATGCCATTCTTGTCTCGATTTCACTGTAATCCCTATCTTTAGGCTCTTCAGATATTCAGGTCAACGCATTCATGTAAAACATACTCTTTTGTTTAAGTTGATGGTGTATTCACGGGTAACAACGTCTTGGACAGCCATTTTTTATGCAATAGTATATGATAAAAAGGTTTTAAAATTTTCTCACACTGAAAAATTTCGGTAATGCGAATTTGCAATCAAGTGACACAAAACCTTGCGATGCCAGGATGCGAGCAGTCACAGGGCAAAAGCCCCGCACACCCTCCACCACCAGCTCGACCTCACAAAGCCCTTGTCACAGATCACCGTATACAGGAGGTGGTTTGGCTGCGAATTATTCAAGGCCATATACCTTTGTGATATTATCCTTCCATTCCATGCATATCGAATGGTAACAATCGGCAATACTTTCGGTGCCCACCTCCGGCACCTCCGGCACCTCCGGCACCTCCGGCGCCTCCAACACACTCTCAACCAATTTGAATTTGAAAGTGGTTATCAAATCCCATAATCCTAAACAACCACAGAGAATCCGAGTAGATATCCTACCATCAAATATCATATCCACCATGGAATCTAACGTGAAGTCCAGCCGATCAATCCTTGGCAGCGGTATCTCGTCACCCTGCGGCATGTATATAGAACTGTAATTGTTCAACACGAATAACAAACTATCTATACTGTGGGAGAGCGTCGTAAAGGTGGTACTGTGGTTGGCTTTGACTTTACGACGAATGGTTTCTTGTGGTGTGCCAGTGGAAATGTATATGAGAGTCTCTACAACGATGGCCATAAGCTGAAGGTTTTGCATGATCCAATCATGGTGACATTGTTTCTGTCCTTTCTCTTCCAGGGCCAGTGCTTTACTCTCTTCCCTCATCAGAATCACCAAGCTAAGCAATGTGGGATAGTTCTTGTTGATCAACAAGATCATCATAATATCCAAGCTCAAATTGGTCAATTTCTCCGCCATTCCCTCTTCACTTACCTTGCTTCTCAACCGAAGTTGGTAGCAAAGTTTGTAGAACTCATTAACCAATGCCATGTTAGGAATCGACTTGAGTCTAAGGATTAGTACCAAAAATTTATGGTTAATGAGTCCATCATTATTACGCGGAAGAGGTTGGACTCTTACAGACGAAGCACTGCTGGTATCTTCACAAAAATAAAGAGCGTTATTCAAATTGACCGCCTCTTGCTTGGCATGGACAAGCTGATCGTTAAAAATGAGCGACAATAACCGAATTTCCCAGATTTTTAGCGAATCATCTAGTGATTCTGACCGTTTAAGAAGCTGAAAAGTATATTTGAGAATATCTTTCAACGATTTCGTTTCAATTGACCGGAAAAGTTGTGGGACCAACGCCAGGATCTCTTCGTCGGCCACTTCATCAGCCACGTTCGCCACGTTAACCTCGGGTCTTACAAATAATTTATCTTCGGCAAGTGCTTGTGGACTTATCGACATGGTGGTAGTACCCGTCTTTATCTTCGCATTTCCCCCGGACTTTTTGGTGCAAATTTCACCCACCATGAGCCATTCAAGTCTACTTACACAGGCCAAAAAACAACAACGACAACTACTAAAAGAGGCTGAAATCCATAACACCAATATACAACATATTATTAATTTACTTGTCAAACACAATTCGAAAAATGACATAAATGGTCCCTCAGTACTAGACAAAATCACCACCATACATCAACTCGATGGAGAGATAAACCGGCAATTGAAACATGATATATCCCCCAATTTCAGTGAATTATCACGACAAACTGAAAAGTTACAGCAGTATACCAAAAAGGTTGAAAAACGAATAAATCCTGACATTGTAGGTGATAATTTCCAGAAAAGAGCCGAAAGAATTGATCAAGAACTACGAATTCTTGAACATACGTTGGAAATTATCAACCGGAATAAGTAACATATTAATAGCATAATACATTAATGACATAACTACATACTTTCACGGTGGAACACTATGGCAACCCTCGAGCAGCCCTATCCCATTTCTCCTCGGCTACCCAACCAGCATTGACAATCTTCATTAAATCATATAAATTGATTTTTCTATTACTCTTCAAAGGTCTCCCCCTTTCAATCAAGTGATTATATATCTTAACATAAGACTCTTTTGGAATTTGGTCAAAGAAGAGTCTAGCCTTCAAAGTTTCTTCTTTACGATTATCATTGGTTTGTTCAATCCATTTTCCTCTTCTATATTCCCATAAAATCTCTCCAATATTGGTATCCTTGCTTAGAGATTCATCTTTTTCAAACTGGTTTCTAAGACTAACTACATCTATATCATGGAACAGGTACTTATCACCATTTACTTGTGTTTCATCATCTTCAAGCTCCGAATCTATATCATAATTGGTGGTATCTCTATTGAAAAAGCTTTCTTGAATCACATCTTTAAGGGTGAATCTTGGACCGTCCGAGTTGACGGTACTGCTGCTTTTGATTTCTTCCACACCCGAACCACCAGCACTGTTACCTGCAGCGGCAGATGTCCCGTTGGAATTGGTACTGGAATTATTGGAATTGGTACTAGCATCTGCACCAACAGTGGCATGTCGAGTCTCAAACATTTTATCTAAACTCTGATATTTCGAATATTCCTTCAAAAACCGTTCTTCGTTGGCAGAATACCCTCTGTTCTGTTTATCGAGTCGTTCTATAAATGAATCTTCCGTGTCTTCAAAAAGCTCACTTATCGTTTGGTTTTCACTGAAAACTTCGTCTCCCAAAGACTTGACTCTCAGAAAGAAAAAGTTGAGTTCGGTACTAGCTTTACGTATCAAACTTCCCACTCGGCTTTTATGTGGTTTGTACTTTTTGGGTGATTTACCGGAGGTAGACGTCACAGCAGAAGGGGACGACGGGGATCGGGACTTGCTGTTAAAAGAGGGTGGTTGGGATGTGGATTGGGATGTGGGATGTGGGGGTGATGTGGATTTCCCAGACATGAATTCTCTTTAACCACGAAACTACGGTAATATAAAAACTTGTAAAAAGTCTGGCGATGCCTAGGGTCTGGTTGCGATACGGGTGAAATTGCGATGTCACAAGAGGGACTGAGGGGGTGAACGTAGACCGGCGAAGGAGATGGTTGGTGGGAATGCGATATAGATATGGTGCAGAGACACATAGTTAAGTATACGCTGCAAATGATCCTAAATATCCCTCCAAAGTCCGGGGAATAGCTAATGTAATAGCTAATGTACATATATTACGTTACAGACGGCTTTCTCACGTCCACTTCAGCCGTAGTGTAGCTGTGGCCCTGGTGTCGCAGTCTACTGCTCACTCGCCGCTTTTGCAGCCACTTCCAGGGCAGTGGCTTCTGTGGTTTCCAGCTCGGTGGCCTCGGCATCTTGATACTTCTTCTTCAACTGTTTATAATACTTAACGTCAAAATTCCAGCCATGTCTATTCTCCACTTGTTTCAAGTATTTCAAGTCATACGCCACTTCCGTTTGGTACCGTTTAACAAACGATTTATCTCTTGTATAACTACCCTCTAATTCCCACTTGGCATTATAAACGGCTATAGAAAGTCCATTATGTCTATTTAATTGTTCCCAGGGCCTGGAATTTATACCATTGGCAAACACGGAATCATATTGTGAGAGTGTTGGTAAGAGGATCAAGGTCACTGACAAGTCTCCCTTTATAGCGTTATCTTCGTTTATAGCTGGATATATCACATCATTAATATTCCATGACGGATTCCATTCTTTCAAATTTAACTGATTGTTGAAAAACCCTTGGTGGGCCATCACATTCAAGATATCCGAATCGTCGGTATATATTCCAAATTGTCCTCCCCAGAGTTCTCTTTTCTTGGAGACCTTACCCAGTTCCATATCTTGTTTGAATTGTTTGACAAATCGGTACGGGATCTTTACTTCGAGGAGATAATTGATGTAATCAACGGGTAATGGAGGTATTACTGGGATGTATTTTTCCGATTTCCCGTAATATTCATCTTTGAGTTTCTCCCTATAAGCTTCTCGTAACTCTTCGAATTTTTCAAAATGTTCATCTTTAAGCCCCGTAAGTTGTGAAGTCTGTAACGTGAGCCATGTGGTCGTTGGATTGTATACAAGGGCACCCAAATGCTTTCTTTGAGGGAAGAGTTGTTCGATTAGTTGCACCACTTGTTGTTTGGTGGAAAGTGCCTTTAATTTGGAGATGTCCCAGATGAATGGTTCTTCAGGGTTGATAGTTTCATCTGGGTGTTCGGGGTCCAGATTTTTGTTATCACCGCCACTTTCCTCGATATTTGTGGTGACAAGTTCAGTATTTTCAATAGGTGCTGGAATTTCTGGAGGGGGTTGTGTATTTATAGGTTCTTCTTGCCCAGTTTGAGCTGATTCTTGTGATTTTGAAGGTCCAGGGTTAGAATTCATTGGCGCTTCAAGTTGCGCCACCTTTTCTGGGGATTTTGGATTTTCTGGTTCTTTCACAGGCTTTTCTGGTTCTTTTACCGACCGTTCTGGTTCTTTTACAGGCTCTTCTGATTCTTTTGTCGACTTTTCTTGCTTGTCTGGTACAATATGAATATGACCACCAGCGTGAATGTGGGGAATGGCTTTTTCAGAGTCGGCCAGGTAATGATGGTGGTGGTGATGGTGATGCGGAGTAGGAGTGGTTGAATGGGACTGGGATTGGGTGTGAGTATGATTATACTCGTGATTAGATTGAGGGCTGGACAGGTCCAATTTTATCCGTTTTGCTTCGGGATTTTCGAAATCATGTTCATGGATGGAATTGGACGTGATAGGCTTAGTTTCGCTGGTTGAATAGGTGATATTTTCCGTTTTTATTGTGGGTTGTTCGTTTGTTGAGTCCATGTTGTCGACATTTTTCGTGCGGACGAAATAGCCAGATAGTGATGAGATGAGATGAGGTGAGATGTAGGTGTTGTTTATGCATTGACTGTAGTGTATATATGTCTATTTGTATATGTCTATTTGTATATATATGCAAGTATGTGTATAGCTACTCCTTCGTCAAATAATATACCACATATCCTCTCTGCAACCCGGTCGAGAGACTCGCTACCGGTACCGTATAAATCAGAAACCCGTATTCCACACATGCCCCAAGAAACGATTGCAAAATCAGATCATCTCTCATCTGAACCCCCAATATGCATCCCGAATCCTTTCCCATAACTGTTTTCAAAGTCTGGAGAAAATGAGGAATTAAATATTCATTATATATCGTATCACAGGCTATCACCACCTGCGGCTGATGGCCCTGTTCAGTCTGTTGGTGATAGTTGTACATCCCCATATCTGGCTGTTCCCAATCAAACTCTATTACGGGAATAGACGGGTCCACGTTCTGTCTTAGTAGTTTCAAGATAGGCTTCTGATCGGAACAGATATACTTGCTACATCTCAGACCAAGCACTGAAGCACACACACCAGCCACACCGGTACCAAGTTCAAGCACATCAACGGTAGAGTTGAACATATCGTGAAACGGGCAATTTTTATCGGTGTATATCCAATCGGCCAATAAAAAACTGGTAGTCCAGCACACAAAACCGGTTGAAGAACCTGACAGAGATAACTGAGATCGGGACTGTTTGATGTCTAAATCAATACCTGATAATGGTAGAGAAATGGAAATTTCATCGAGTTTTCGGTTGACATACCCCAAATCCTGGCCCTCTACTGTTCGCTCCAGGTACAATTCGTATATATGAGAGTCGATATCGTCTTGAAAAATTGGCTGCAATTTTTTAACGTCCATGGAAACGAGAAGTAAAATTAGTTTTTTTTTTTCTGTGGATTTTAATATTTTGTTTTTGCAGCAATTTAAATGAGAGTAGCACAGAGATGCAAATTTAAAGGCACTGAGTATATAACTATTCCAAAGCACTATCTAACTATAAAACATTTTTGGCGTTCAAGATTTCGGCGATCAAAATCCCGGCCCCAGCAGCACCAATGACAGTATTATGAGATAAAACCACCATTTTAAAATCTAAAACTGGGTCTTCTCTAACTCTACCAACCGAAACACCATATCCACTATCTCTATCTCTGTCTAATCTTGGTTGAGGTCTATCTTCTTCTTCCAAAACATGAATGGTATTTTTAGGGGCTGAAGGACAACCCAATTCAAAAGCTTCACATTTGAAGTCTCTTAACGTCTGTTTCAATTGTTCAACGGTTGGTTTTTTTTCATTTTTGAATCTCAAGGAAATACATTCGGTGTGTCCATCACTAACAGCAATCCTATTACATTGAGCACTCACCTTTAAATCCGATTCGGAAATCAAATCAAATCCGTCTGTGGATGAGTTAACAGCTCCCAAGATTTTCTTGGTTTCCCATTCGATCTTTTCTTCTTCTCCACTAATGAAAGGAACAATATTATCTAACACATCTATTCCAGAAACCCCTGGTGAGTATCCGGCACCAGATATAGCTTGTAAAGTGGTAGCAGTCAACAAATCAATAGGTCCATAAGTTTCAACCAAAGGCTTTAATGGAGCTACCAAACCAGCAGTTGAACAGTTGGAAATACATACAATGAAGCCGGGTTTTTTCTGTCCCTTAGCTTCTGCATCTTTGACTTTCTTTTCCACCACCAGTAAATGATCAGTATTGACAATTGGAACAATCAAAGGCACTTGAGGATCTCTTCTGTAGTTCTTAGCATTGGAGATAACTGCTAAACCTTGTTCAACAAAAGCCTTTTCGACATCTCCTGCCACGTCAGAATCTAAGCCGGAAAATACCACGTCACATTCGGCGAATTTGCCTTCTGGTTTACATTCGACCACTTCAAGATCGGCAGCATTTGATGGTAATAATGAGGTTTGTTTCCATTTAACTGCGTCTTTATACTTTTTACCGGCGGATCTAGCAGATGCACCTAATGCATGTAGTTCGAATTCGGGGTGGTCGGCCAATAATAAGATGAATCTTTGACCTACGGAACCTGTAGCTCCTAAAACACCAGCTTTTTTCAATGCCATTATGTGAAAAATTTATTGAGTCGCATGAGTCAAGAATGAGTCAAGGTGGTCGTGCAGGTGACATGGTACTGTAGAGTAGTGTGATGGGTGAAGTGTAGTTGGGTAAAATAATATAAGCCAATAGTGTAGTGTAGTGATATATAGTCTAGTAATGATTGTAGTATAGTGATAATCGTAGTGTAGTGATAATTATGGTATAGTGATAATTGTGGTATAGTGATAATTATAGTATAGTGATAACTACACACAGTAAATAATGTACTCCTTGTCTCTCGCTCCTTGTCTCTCTCGCTCCTTGTCTCTCTCGCTCCTTGTCTCTCTCGCTCCTTGTCTCTCTCGCTCCTTGTCTCTCTCGCTCCTTGTCTCTCCTTGCTCACTCTATCTCCGTCTGTCACCCACGCGTCCATCTCGCCATCCTTCCCCAACCTCCAGGCCACTGTTCCAACGCGTGAAAAGCGAAAAGCGAACTGCGAAAAGCGAAAAGCGAAAAGTAAAGTGAAAAGTTAGTCAACAGTAAATCCACCATGCCAAACGTTGATTTCGAAAAAATCTACTTGAACCAATCTCGTGTCAACGGACGGATGCGGATAGCCGATTCCGGATTGGGGTGGAAAGCCTCTTCGTCTGCCTCCAACGGTCAAGCCAATCAACCGTTTCTTCTCCCATCAGAAGAAATCGTTTCTTTCCAGTGGTCGAGAGGTTCCAGAGGTTACGAATTAAGAGTCCAGACCAAAAACAAGGGAGTTGTTCTGTTGGACGGGTTCGACGGCGAAAACTTTGCTGAGTTGAAACAGGAATTGCAGAGAAATTTCCAGCTTACTTTAGAGCATAAAGAGCACTCTTTAAGAGGTTGGAATTGGGGAAAAACCGATTTGGCCAGAAATGAAATGATCTTTACCATCAACGGGAAACCAAGTTTTGAAATCCCCTATTCGGAAATCAACAACTCCAATTTGACCGGTAAGAATGAGGTGGCCGTGGAGTTGGATTTGGAGAATTCTGCCACCAAAGCGGGTGACGAATTGGTGGAAATGAGATTCTACGTTCCTGGGGTGGTTGAAAACGAAACCAAGACCGTCACTAAGGTCGAAGAAGATGGAGAAGTCAAGGAACAAGAAGAAGATGCCGTGGAAGAGGTTAGCGCAGCCTCGGTATTTTATGAACAATTGAAAGATCATGCCAATATCGGACAAGTCGCTGGAGAAGCTATTGTGTCATTTAATGATGTCTTGTTCTTGACTCCAAGAGGTCGTTATGATATTGATATGTACCCTACATCCTTGAGATTGAGAGGTAAGACATACGATTACAAGATTCAATATAAACAGATCGAAAGAATCTTTACATTGCCGAAGCCCGATGAAGCTCATCATTTGATCGTGTTGCAAATTGATCCGCCGTTAAGACAGGGTCAAACAAGATACCCATTTTTGGTATTACAATTCGCCAAGGAAGAGGAAACTGAAGTTGAATTGAACCTTTCCGATGAAGATTATAAAGCTAAATATGAAGGTAGATTGAAAAAGACTTACGACGCAGAAACTCATTTGGTGATGTCTCATTGTTTTAAGGGATTGACCGAAAGAAGATTAATTGCTCCAGGATCTTTCCAATCGAGATTTTTACAACTGGGTATATCCTGTAATTTGAAAGCTTCTGAAGGGTATTTGTATCCTTTAGAAAGATGTTTCATTTTCGTTACCAAACCAACGATTTATATCCCATTTTCCGAAGTTAGTAGCATAACCATGTCACGTACCGGAGCTGGTGTTTCTGCCTCAAGAACTTTTGATTTGGAAATTGCCGTGAAAAATTCAAATGTTTCCCATATTTTTGGTAGTATTGATAGAGAAGAACAAGAAAATATCGAGAATTACTGTAAACAAAGAGGATTACGGGTCAAAAATGAAGAGAAAATTGCTAAGGCTATGTTGGCCAAAGCTATGAATGATGCTGATGCTGATGATGATGATGATGAAGATGTTGATATGGGCAGTGCTGGTGACGAAGATTCGGAAGATGATGGTGATTTCAAAGGTGGTTCCGATAGTGATCCTGCTGAAGAATTTGATTCTGATGCTCCTAGTGAGAGTGGTAGTGATGATGAAGGTGATAGCGGAAATGATGCTGAACCTCCAAAGAAGAAATCCAAGAATTAAATTTATGTATAATATATAACCTTATTGTTACGGTAGTAAAGTAATGAATTGTAGATAATATGTGAGAGAAGATGCAAGTAAGGTGCCAGTAATCAATCTGCGACAGTCAATGATCTGCGTGAACGTTTGACAATGAAGCACAATATGGTACTTTTATAATAACGTACTTAAACAAAGGGTCTTTGTCGATACATTGTAGTATTCGCATTGCAAAGTGTTGCAACTATTTGGTGCAAAAAATGCTGGTTTATGCAGGACACAGGACTGTTGTATAACAATAGATCACCAAGTAATGATAAGCAAGTATCTTTATTCTTTGGTATGTTAATATTACCCCATAACTACAATCCGTTAGGTTTATTCCGGAAATATATGGATATACCAGTCTTTCTAATGAAGTAATCGATGACTATCACCGGTTAAGCGACTGATAACGGTTGCAGCCATCGTGCGGTGGGTAATAATTACATTTCCTAAATAGGAAATTAATGGCCAGCATGTTGCAGATATTTTTTGCAATTTAAATAATCAGGTAAATGACATTTTTTATTTTCAGAAATAAATTAATTTGTTATTAAACCGGTAAATCAACCAGCATTAACCATTCAAACTGGATTTAGGGTTTTACTACTTCCATCGATCCCATTGACAAATAAAGGAATCGATCGATAATCCAGCATTAACAATAAGCACCCTGTCTAATATACACGCAACAGCAATAACTAAAATTATTTAAATCATGACATACGCTACAAATTTTAATAACTGTTCAAATTCAAGTTTCTATAATCTTCAATCCAGTGTGCTTGAAGATTATTTATTATATACTGATCACAATATGGCCACTTCAACTGATGGAGATATTCCAATGAGATCTCCTGCCAGACTTGGTAAGAAACTCCCAGCTAATATTCCTGATTCTCCCGATTTAACATTACTGGATGCCAGTTCCGCTGAATATAATTCTTATGGTTCAGATAGATCGAGTCAATTATCTATTTTCTCCGATACTGAAAGACAGGATGATAATGATAAGGATGTTGAATCAATCATTGATCTTTCCAGTGATGAAGATGATGATAATCTTCTTGAATTATGTGGATATCTTGATAATATTGAAATCAAATCCATTTCTGATGTTCAGAGCTACACGACTGTGACTTGTCCTGTTATAATGAGAAATATTAAGACCAGCAACACAAACGTTTATAATGGGCCTGGTAATCTCATTAACAGCAATTGATATCTGCTATATAAGTAGTGATTGAAGTGCTTCACTGAATAATGAGTCATGAGTAGTGTTTATAGGGTAAGTAATGGTAATTTATATTTAATTGAATCTCTTTTAGTTCTGTCCTGACCATTTCGATATATACCGTAGTCTTGGTATGGTCGTTATCTGTTGGATAAGTTTCCCTCAATCAGAAAAGTGCTTAGACACCAAACTCATCATATCCTTGCAATGGCTGCAAATTAGAAGCCAGGATTCTATGGGAGATTTACCGTTTGTATTTGTTAACATGGACTTCTATTTACACACATCCAACAGTGTTCAGTGTGTTTGTCCAGCTTAAGAACTATTAGCTTCTGTTGACTCTACATCAAGATCAGAAAATTGCAACCATTGTCATGGGACATGTCAAGCTGGTCAGGGTATAGCCATAGTCTATCATACACCAAATAACACGATGTACACGGAGTACATAAAGCACTCAAGCTATATGGAAATCTATAATGGTTGTACCGTCGTGCCCCCTCCAAGTTGCAAAAGCGTGGGGTTGAAGTGAAGGCATCGGCAAAAAGATCCCAAACGAGAAAAATAATGAGTGGGGGTCCGCAAGCTTGCAATTCCTTATCCAAATTTTTCAACGGCTATCGCAGTACGGTACCACAAACTCTGCCCTTTCCCTCGCAAGCCCTCGCAAAGTCTCACAAACCATCTCTGCTAAAGTTTATTAAAGCCTCACACACCATGTCAGTTGACTTAGGGGTCATTATATACACCTCTGTCAAGCCGATTTTCAAAATATACTTTATTATAGGCCTCGGCTATTATCTTGCCAAAAAAAATATCTTGAATGTCAGTACCTGTAGAGATATTTCAGATACCATTGTCACTGGATTCTTGCCATGCTTAATTTTCAAAAATGTGGTGGGAAATCTTCAAAGCTCAGATATCAAAAATGTGGGGATTCTTTTTTTCACTGCCGTCATATTGTTCGCTGTTGGAGGAGTACTAGCATATTGTCTTCATCTTATAACCAGAAGTCCCAAACGATGGTTGGGAGGTATTATATCTGTTGGGATATTCCCCAATATTTCTGATTTACCCATTGCCTATATTGAAACTTTCACCAATGGGGGGCAGATTTTCTCCTCCGATGAGGGAAGTAAAGGGGTTGCTTATGTGTGTATATTTTTGGCAGCCCAGTCGCTTTTCCAGTTTAGTTTCGGGCTTTATGAATTGATTGAATGGGATTTCAGAGATGAATTGTTGGATGATGAAAAGAAACCTGAATCTTCCAATAAGCTGCCGTCATCTTCCCAAAGTTCGAATCTTTCTGTGCCGCAAATCCACCAGCAAATGGCTGAAGTTGGGGGTCTGACTTCTGACCGGGGTCTGGCTTCTGATCGGGGTTTGGCTTCTGATCGGGGTTTGGCTTCTGACCGGGGTCTGGCTTCTGACCCTCAAGGTTTACAGCCAGAACAATCAAAAGAGACACACTCATCGAGACTAAGTGACTCGTATGATGATTCTCTTTCAATTGCTAGTTCTCTTCCTTCCAATATGAATAAAGAGCTTCCTCTTCCAACGGATATAGCGTATAGTAACGATAATAATGAGAGTGCAACTGACAGTGAACCTCGTCGTCTGTCGAGTATTAGAAGGAGATATAGTGGCCGTAGAAGAGGGGATACCATCACTTCCACCATATCGAAGAATATTTTGCAGCCTACTAGAAGTAAAGATTTAAGAAGCTTGAAATCCCAAGACGTTGAAGATATCATTAATGAATTTTCGGAGTATGATCAGTTGAGAAACAACTCATTACAGAGAATTATCACGATAGGTAGTGATTCAGGAGGTCAAAATATGACTTATAGGACATCAAGCGCATCATCGGTTCAAACTAAAACAGAGACCACAAAAGCATTTATTAAGAGAAGAATAATAACTTTAGGGAAAAACCTCGTTTCCCCGATGTCAATAGCATTAATAGTTTCGATTGCAATTTCAATGGCTCCTCCATTAAAATCCTTATTCGTTCATGCCAAATTCAGTATTCCTGATGCTCCGGATTCTCAACCTCCTTTATCTTTTATAATGGATATTACAAGCTATATTGGGAATGCTGCAGTTCCATTAGGGTTGCTTTTATTGGGAGCTACAATTTCAAGATTGAAAGTATCATCGATGCCGGATGGATTCTGGAAAACTGCTTTGGGGATTGTTGCAATTCGTTTGATTATACTCCCAATTATTGGGGTCGGTCTAACTACCGGACTTCATGCGGCAAATTGGTACGGGGATGACAAACTTTTAAGATTTATATCAGTCTTGGAATTCGGACTTCCTAACGCCACAGCATTAGTTTATTTCACGGCATTTTATTTAGACCCAAATTCTGATGATCATTTACAGATGGATTGTTTGGCAGCTGGTTTGATTTTTCAGTATTCGGTTCTATTCATAACTTTACCATTTCTTGTTTGTTTTTCCCTTAAAGTCAGTTTGGGTTATTAGGTTAGGATATTTGTATATTTATTACAATACATTGGACATTTATATATTAAAAATTTCTGTTCACCTCTGTAGCCTTTTTAACCGTTTACGTCTGTTTATGAGTTTATATTCTAGCATTTATAAATGGGATGATTTGCTGGTTCGAGTTTATTTTTAATTGGGTAGAAATAACGATTTTTCTAGTCGTATCATATATTAGAGCTGAAGTGAAGAGATTGTTTATTCACTATTTATGTTTTTTTTCTGTTTTTCCGTTTTCTTTATAGAGATTGTCTTTTTTTTTGGGGGTTTTATCTTTTCTGAATGAAACATTGTCAACAAAAATAAATGCAGGAAGATGAGAGAATATAAAAGATTCAATAAGCACATTGCTTAATGCAGATATCTTTTTGATAGTTGTTATATCTGTTTAGAATTTTTTGTTGTTTCTTGGCTTCTTTTGGAGTCTTTTCGTACTTGTTATAGTTTCTTTTCTTTTGCTTGTTTGGGCTGGGAGCTAAGACATTTCTGTTTCTAGAATTAGTATCAGTACCGTTTTCCATAGAAGCCATTGATTCAGCTATTGTTTTGACATTTTTTTGCCAATATCGAACAATTTCTTGACAAGCTGGATGGAGCTTAGAGACGGTAGCATTGAAGGCCTTATAGTCAATGCTTTCAGCAGGGCTAACCAAGTTTTCTTTAGCAGCAAGGTTATCAGTGGAGTTAACTAAAGTAGCTTCGGTGGAAGTAGTAGTATCCAAAATTTCATCAGAGGAAGTAGCGGGGTCACCAAAACCAGAGTCCAAAATTTCATTAACCTTAGCATCTAATATTTCAGCACTAGAATTTGACCTTTTGTCAGAAGCACTCGAGATTTTTCCAATACAAGCATCCAAGATTTCTTGACTACAGGCATCTAAAGTTTCGTCATCACAGTTATCCAAGACAACTTCAGAATTGACTTTCTTTATAATTCTAGCAACGACTGAAGGTTTGAAAGTTTTTCCAAGAAGTTTTCTAATCTTTGATAATTTTAATTGACCTTTAATCAACAAACTTTTCATAGATCTTGACTTCTTAGCCTCAGAAAACATTTCAGTGTAGAAAGGAGAGACTAAGTCGTAGCAGTCAAATTCAGTTTCTTCAACCTTCTTTGAAAGAGCAGCAGCTTTAACTTTAGATTTTAACTTGGATTTTAGAGAGGGTTTGGTGGGTGAAGATAAGTTGGTAGCAGGGGAGGGTGATGGGGATGATGATCCGGCTTTTTTTACGGAAGGATCACACATATCATAGTATGACTTTGACCGTAAGTCAATTTTTGTAATGCCCATACCATCAGCATTACAACCAGGTTTCGAAATTGGAGTTCCAGCTCCCGAAAAAGCACAACCGATATCAACAGCAGATGATGAGTTAGCAGAAGACATTTTGAAAAATTTGAAACGACCGTTATGTAGATATTTGAATTTTAAAAACGCTAGTAAATTTACTATGGGTTTTCAAAAAATTTGGAAAAGTAGACAAAGGGAAAAATCAGCTCTTTATATAGCTAGGAGTTTCCTAAAAAAATAGGCTTTATACTTTCCTAAACTGATCTAAGCTTGCATGAGTTCGCATCTGTGTACATAATCTTGCATAGGGTTGCAGAAATGGAAGCCGATAGAAGGTCTTTTTGTGAATTATAGCTTCCTAATTTTGCAGCCAAATCTCCGCAGAACAAACATTTGGCGGACCATATCAGAAAATCGACCCGCGCAGAACAAAAAATAGGGCGAACATAGCACAAGTTTAGCGAGAGCAGAGTATTTATATGCGGAAGATTGTATACACTCCATGTTCTGCCTACAGTAGGAGGAAACTCAATCACAAGATATAAATCAGGTAAGTCTCCAGATTTATACCTTAAAATAGGATAATGCCTCAACCTGCAGTCAGATCATTACAGTCAAGTCAATCACCTAAAAATATTACTAGCATTTAGCAGTACGATCCAATTGATCCCGAATGGCTGCAAAATATTGATGAGATAGAGACATTGGATTGAACGGGCAACATCTGAATGGATTATATGTCATGTTCCTACAAAGCCTTCCCACTAAGCCTTCCCAGGATACGGCTGTAATATATAAAAGCATGTATATCTCTTGGTTGTTTTGTCAAGACACAGTAAAGAGATATCCAGATTCTGTTACGATAATGTCGCCTAGAATCTAAGACCACCCATGTTGAAGTACAGCTGGTCCAACTACTTGGCCTATAAGACCGAAATATACCTATTTCATCCATTAAGAGCCCACTTAATATACAATTCCTTCTTTATCTTGCTCCAGTCGGTGTCGTGTCCCGATCGATTCATATCGTCTATTGAAAGATACATGCAAACCATGAAACACCAACCTAGAAAACTTGCTACTGATTACCCATCAAGACCGAAGCCCATCAAACACAAGCCTTATGAAACGCTCCATAAATGCTTAAAAAACTCCGTGCAAGTCTTTACCACCCCACAATTCACAACCTTGCATCTGGGTCAACCGGTCTAACCCAAAAATTTTCGCAAGATATAGCCATACCTAAGCTATAATGAGTTTATACACCCTTGATTCGTACCCGTTAACAAGTGTATATCATATCCCTGCCAGGGCTAAAAGTTCTACACCTGAATATCTTTTTTTTATTCCCGGAAATCCCGGCTTGGTAGAATATTATATCACATATTTGAACCTTCTCCAAGCTCATCACCCCACATATGAAATATACTGTGTTTCTCATGCTGGATTCCAAACCACCGATGATTTTAGGAAAGAAGGAAGTAAAAGTTACCCAATCTATGGATTAGATTTCCAGGTTAAACACAAAATAAACATCATCAACGATATAATTGAAAAGTCGGGACATTCTCATGTGAATATTAGCTTTATGGCCCATTCAGTCGGATCATTTGTCACTCAACGAGTAGTTAAACAATTAGAATCACAAAGTAACATCACCATCAAATTCATTGGCTTGATATGCCCTACCGTTATTAATATCAAGGAACTGTTGTCAGGACAACAGTTGGTATGGTTACTGAAATATTTACCAGTAGTTCAATTGGCTATTATATTCAGTACTCTACTTGGCTGGTTTTTCTCCGATGAAGTAGTTAAATGGATCTTTAGAAGTTTGATATTTTCGAAACCTAAACTTGATACAGCTGATACTCATGAGGCTCTTGAAAACTCGATTGAAGCTTCACGGAAATTAATCCGGTCAACTAGAATCGTTGAACAAGCATTGACCATGGCAGTTGAGGAAATGGATATGATTCTCGATGATAGTGAACTCAACGACTGGTTTTTCAAATCTTTGACAGCAAATGGCACAAAAATTTGGGTGTATTTTGCTTTTAGTGATCATTGGGTTCATGATTCAACTAGACAATATATTTTATCGAAGTACCACGATGAGCTGAATCACAACTTATCGTTTCAATTGGGGAATGTCGATGATGGAATTACTCATAGTTTCTGTGTCGATCAGAGTGTAGAGTTTAGTGAAATCACTAATACGATGTTTGATAGATTCTTAGATTAGAGTAGTTCATGAAAATGATAATAGATATAATTTGCAGACAAACTTGGCTTTGGTACTTTATTATTGTGTTGGTGTCAGAGTGAACGTTCAAGCCCGATTTAGACTCATTTATATATATTACCTTACGATTTATCTAGATCTTCGAACCCAAAGAAATTACCACTCTATAAGCAGAATAACTGAAATAAGTGAGACCTGCTTTAGAGCTTGGAATTAGGCTGCGAGAAGTAAACCGAATAATCAGTTAAACATCGGGTGACCTTAGGTACATATTCGTACTGTCACAGTTGGTGATGCTATCTTTAAGGTATTGGTGTTTTTATTTCTATTACTTTTTTTTTCTTTTAATTTATATTTCTATTAATTTTTGCATTATTCCAGGTGAGTCTTATGAATTGAAATTAAATTGGGATCTGTAAAATTTGCAGCCATTAATTAAACATACACAATGAGATTTGCAGCCATTAATTGCACACACAATAAAATCATAATCCAGATATCAATTATACATTTAGATCCTAAACCTAAAAACCAAATGAATCAAATATTCTCTCTATACCATTACACCATCCAGAGTTAAATAGATCAAAGTTTGTCCAGCACTATTTCCACCAATCACGTGACCGGAGAGTACCACACGAGATTGACCAGTACCAGGAGACATTGACCAGTGCCATGTACCTCAGGAACATACTCAGACACAACAACAAATGACGACACTGATATTATTAGACTTTTCAGGGAATAATTCCCCTGGCTAAGCCTAGCAACACTACATCATACGCACACATTCCCAATCAGGTTTGCTGCCAAATTTCGCAGCAACGTTTGCAACCAACCACGATATAAAGTGGGCCGCATCGCGGGCTTTTGAAATTACGTCAAATCCCACAAATTTCATTACTTAATAATGGCATTGTATTACAGTTTAGTATTTGGTTTATTAGTGGTTGAAGTATCATTCTTCACCGTACTTTCTCTTCCTTACCCAAGACAAATCAGAAGAAAAGTGTTATCAACGATCTCGGCACCTTTTAGAAATGAACAATTTCAAGTTGCTTTAAAGTGCATATTAGGTTTTGTCCTTGTACTTTTCATTGATTCTGTCAACAGAGTTATGTCTGTTTCCAATGAATTAAAGGGTCATGCAAATCAACAAAGTGGTGTTGTCAATGATAAATCGGAAGTTCAAGCAAGAAGATTCTATGCCCAAAGAAACATGTATCTTTGTGGTTTCACCTTGTTTTTGACTTTGATTTTGTTAAGAACCTACAGTTTGGTTACCGAATTATTGATCACTAAGGACAGAGTTGATGCTTTGTCTGGGGAAAGTAACATCACTGAAACCACCACCTCCAATGATTCTTCAGAACTTGTTAAATTAAAGGAAGAATTGGCCGAAAGGGAAAAGGAATTGGTTGCCTTGAAGGGTAAATCTGATGCCAGAAAGGATTATGAAGGAGAAGAAGATATAAAAAAGAAGGAAGAAGCTGGTGATGATATTTCTAAATTGAGAGCCAGAAAAGTATAATTCAATCTAAGTGTATGTATATGTAAGTGAAATATATAAGATTATTTATTTTCGTAGGCATTACTTTTATGTTTTGGAGTGAAATTGAAATTATCTCCTGCTTTACCAAGGAACATTTCGGTTATTTTAATCCAATCTTTATAATCACCGGATCCAAGTAATGTTTCTAAATCATCTCTGCCTTTCCATTGTGGAGGTCTTTGATTTAATTTAGGTGGTAATCTTTCTAATATACCAACTGGGATATATCTATGGAAAAAACTCAAGAATTCACACATATATCTTCTAGCTAATCCAATTCCATACTCATCAGTTCCCCAATGTTCAACAGCAAAATTGGCGTAATTCTTTAAAATCTCTAATCTTTCAGTAGCAGATTTATCTAAATATTGTTGAGCTTCAACTTCTTCGAAGATCCAAGGTTTAATAAGAGCACCTCTTGCTACCATAACTGAATCAATACCTGGAGTATTGGTAGCTTTATACCAATCTTCGAAAGTATAAACATCCCCATTTCCAATAAATTGAGTTCTTTGAACATCACTTGAATCTTTATTTTCTTCCTTTTTATTGTTCCATTCTTCAACGGTTTGTCCAACTTCCCCAATATAATCCCAATCTGCTTCACGAGTATATCTTTGTTGTCTAGATCTACCATGTAAAGTAATAGCTGCAACATCATTTTCTTCCAATAATCTACCAACTAACGATTTAGCAGTATGCTTGCTATCTCTTGTACCGGTTCTGATTTTGACGGTAACTGGGATATCCCCAGAGCTGTAATTCATACCTTTAAGAATCCTCATCAACTTTGATGGCAGGTCCATTAATGCAGAACCTTGCCCTTGACGATACAATAAGTCAATAGGACATCCACAATTTAAATTAAGTTCTGAAACACCAGTAGTTTCTCTATAAATAATTTCGGCAGCTTTTGTGGCAGCCCAATGTTTTCCAGCAGCGAATTGAACACCAAACCCTGGGTATTCTGATTTATGGGCTTTGGGAAGTGCCCATTCGGCATTTGTACCTTGTAAAAGGGGAACGGTTAGTGCCATTTCACAATAAGTTACATCAGCTCCCAAAGTTTTCATTAATCTTCTATAAGGTAAATTACCTACAGTAGTTAAAGGACTCACAATTTTGGCGTTCTTAAAGTTTAATCTCTTCTTTTCTGCCAATTTGAACGGAGCTTCAGTGTAACTTGCTTGATTATCCTTTCTTTCTTCCATGGCCTTTAAGTTTTCTTCATTTTGAACAAGAGAATCCAAATATTTAATCATATCTGTGGCTGTTTCAAAAGTATATTTCTTCTTTTGTAAAGCAAATTTATGATCGGGAGATATTTTATTAATTTCATGAGGTTCTTCCAGTTTATAAGTCTCATATTTGGCGAGATCTTTGATTAGCTTATTGGCCTCTTTATCATAATGACTACCAAGCCACCTACATTTCAAACCTGCAGGACAATACCCTATAGCTTGTTGAACGGGACATTCACCAGGAATATCTGGTCCTTTAATAGAAAGATATTCTTCAATATTATGAGTGCTTCTACAATTATCGGCACCAAATTTACAAGTTCTTTCATCTTCAGGATCAACCAAAGATGAACATAATCTAATAATATCATGTTCTTGCTTCAAATCCCGGTTTTTGTTTTGTCCTCTTTGCTTTCTCTTTTTCTTTCCGGTATTTTCTGCTGGAATCTCATCTCTATCACCACCTTCTGCTTCATCATCGTTGAAATATACTTCATCTTGCACAGCAGCTACCACAATATATTCCGGTTTTATAGGGGCAAATCCCTTATCTCTATCATCTATATGAATTTTTTTTGGTTCCGAGTCAGGTTCAGACTCATTGATTCTTTTAACACTAGCCATCAAAGATAATTTTTCAAATCTCATCGAATTGCTGCAAAAAATACACCCTCATCTCAAACTCATCGCATTGAATCGGAAAAAAAAAATCGTCGCATCTCCAAGTATGGTAGAACCTGTTGAAAAGAGAAGAAAAGTTGATGACTATAATAATCCAGAAGATAGCAAGTCTTTGGAATCGGTGAAGTCTAAAACCGTCAAAGTTTCCCGGGTTTTCAGTCCCTTCAGAGTCTTGGGAAATGTATCTAATGATATTCCTTTCGCATTAGGTACTTTGGGTTCAACCTTTTACATTGTAACTTCTGTCGGGAGATCTTTTCAAATTTATGACGTGGCAACATTACATTTGTTGTTTGTATCTCAATCCCAGACCCCTAGTAAAATCACCACTCTTGCAGCTCATTATCAATATGTGTTTTGTGGGTTTGGTAACCAGGTTGGAATCTACAGAAGAGGTAGATTAGAGACCACTTTAACATGTCAAACTGATTCAGTTGTTAACCATATTATCCCATTTGGTGAGTTCATGGTGGTTTCAACCAATGCCGGGGAAATATTCACGTTCAAAAAAGCCGGTAAAAAGTACGCTACTGAACTTCATAGTTCATTATATTCAATCAACCCGGCTATACATGGAGAAATAGTAGGTATGGTTCATCCCCCAACTTACCTAAATAAAGTGGTGGTTGCTACCACCCAACACGTTTTCATTTTCAATGTAAATACAGGGAAAGTGTTATATCAATCGCCAGAGAATTTGATCGATGAATCATTGTCAGCCATCGAATATGCTCCAGTATTAGATATTATTGCATTAGGTACAACCACCGGTGGGGTTTACCTTTATAACATCAAAAAGGGGAAAATTATTGGCTCCAGAATTCTGGCAGCAAATCCCGAATCAGGTACTAAGGTTGTGTCCGTATCATTCAGAACTGATGGTTCGCCTCATTTAGTAGCTGGGTTAAGTAATGGGGATTTATTCTTCTATGAATTGGAGAAAAAATCAAGGATCCATGTATTGAAAAATGCTCATAGAGAATCATATGGTGGGATTGCCAATGCTAAGTTTTTAAATGGTCAATCAATTGTTGTAACTAATGGAGGAGATAATAATTTGAAAGAATTTGTATTTGATCCAACCATATCTTCCACAAACTCTTCTGTCATTTCACCACCACGTCATCTTAGATCAAGGGGTGGACATTCAGCCCCTCCTGTTAATATTGAATTTCCCCAAGAAAATAAATCCCACTTCATATTAAGTGCTTCTTCCGATCGATCATTTTGGAGTTTTTCACTAAGAAAAGATGCTCAGGCTCAGGAAATGTCCCAAAGATTACCAAAACTGATAGATGGTAAAAGACAAGCGGGACAGGTCAACTCAATGAAGGAGAAATTCTCCGAAATTATGGCCATTTCTTCAAATCAAACCAGGGCTGGGGATTGGGAAAATATATTGACTGCTCATAAAGATGATACTTTCGCCAGAACCTGGGATTCAGAATCCAAAAGAGTCGGTAAATATCAATTAAATACTGTTGATGGGGGGATCGTTTCATCCGTTTGTATTTCCCATTGTGGAAATTTTGCTTTAGTTGGGTCAGCCACCGGGGGTATTGGTAGCTACAATTTACAATCAGGCCATTTAAGAAAAAAATACATGTTACACAAAAAAGCGGTCACAGGAGTGTGCATGGATGGTATGAATCAAAAGATGGTAAGTGGTGGATTAGATGGGATAGTTGGGTTTTATAATTTTAGTAAACTGACGTTTTTGGGTAAATTAGATTTAGAATCCCCAATAACTCAAATGGTTTACCACAAAGGATCTGATTTAGTAGCTTGTGCCTTAGATGATTTGCTGATTGTTGTAATCGACGTCACCACCCAGAAGGTGGTCAGAATGCTCTATGGTCACACCAATAGAATCACTGGTATGGATTTCTCTCCTAATGGTCGATGGATAGTTTCTGTTGCTTTGGATGGGACTTTAAGAACATGGGATTTACCGACCGGCGGATGTATAGATGGGGTCTTTTTACCTAGTGTTGCTACCAGTGTCAAATTTTCACCAATTGGGGATATTTTAGCCACTACTCATGTTGTAGGGAATGGGATCTTCTTGTGGACCAATAAAGCCCAATTCAAACCAATTTCAACTAGACATATAGAAGAGGACGAGTTCTCCAATATACTTTTACCTAATAGTGCCGGAGATGGAGGAGCTACATTAATCGATGGTGCATTGGATGATGATGAACAAGGAGACGATTTGTCAATCGATACTTCTGATTTGACACAAATAGATAATGATTTGGTGACATTATCGTTGGAACCAAGATCCAAATATAATACATTACTTCATTTAGATGTAATAAAGCAAAGAAGCAGACCAAAGGAAGCCCCCAAAAAGCCCAAAAATGCCCCATTCTTCTTGTCATTATCTGGGGAAATTGTTGGGGATAGAGCGGTCGAAGATGAAAATGGAACTCTGAAAATGGCTAAATTCAGAACCAATACTGACGGTATTAATGAAGAGGATCCTGAAGGAGATAGCAAACTATTGAAATTTAAAGGAGATGGTAGCTATAATTTCGAATCTGAATTCACCAAATTATTAAGAGAAGGGGCTAGTGCTGAAGATTATAGCGAGTTCTTACAATTTATAGTGACTCTCGCCCCAAGTACTACTGATTTGGAAATCAGATCAATCAATGCTTTCCCACCATTGGCTGAAATGCATAGTTTCGTGGCTGCATTGACCCAAGGTCTTGCAACCAATCAAAACTACGAAATTTACCAAGCATTATTCTCCATGTTCCTCAAGAACCATGGAGATGTTATCTATAATTACGACGATGAAAAATTAATCGAAGCTCTTGACAAATTCTCTGAAATAAGTCAAGATAAGAAATTGGGTTTGGACTCTTTGGCTAAATATTGCTCGGGGGTTATTGATGTTTTGGCATCTATGTAGAATTTGCAGCCATTAATGCACATAGACACGATACGCTGAGACTCTTTTCTCCATGGCATAATTGTACTTTCACACTAAATTCACATTATACTACTATATGCTACTATATACTACATATACTACATATACTACATATACTACTATATACGACTATATACTATACAAATGTTAATCTCATGTCTGATACCCGACTGAAAGTATCACATCTCCAATCTATCTCCGGTCTCTCACATCTCACATCTCACATCTCACGTCTGTCTCACAATCTCACGTCCCATCTTATCGTCTCTACCATGAACATCGAGGTGATACGACCTGCTAGTCGACTCAATTCCTCCAATTTGACAAAAGTTTCGGCCATAGTTTACGATAAGGAAGTGCTATATGTCGGATATGTCTCGGGAGATTTGGCGATTATTGATGTCGATATAACCCATTTCCCAGAACCGAAAAGAGCTCCTCTGATAGCTGCATCTTTCAAATCGCTTAATGACATAAGAACGTTTTTCCTGGACGTGAAGAACTCCAATTTCACCCTTGATATGACCTTCCCCAATATAAACGGCGACAATTCTGCCATCACCAAAATCCAAATTATCTCCAACAATCCGTCTACCAATCGGGTCATTTTTGCAATCACCAACGGGGAAGTTATACGGATCTTTGAAAAAGTTGGCACTCATCTTAATTTGATTCAAACTATCGAAGAGTCGAAACTGTATCACCAATTCTTCTGTTACGAAGTCAATGGGAAGAAATATATTGCTATAGGTGTCAAGAAGAAATTACTTATCTTTGAAATGGTCTATAAAAGTCGGAACTTGTTTCATTTCAAGAAAATTCATGAATCAACTTTGAAAGAACGAGTAAAGGCTATTAACTCGATAAACCTCCGAGTGGGAACTCATTTGATTGTCGGGTTGTCGAATGACTTTTTATTGGTGGATATTAATGATGGTTTCAGTATTAATGGCTTGTTCCCTGAACCTGACTCGAGTGTTACTACAAAGTCTTCTAGCGATGATATATACTACTATTTCAACCATAGCACGTTCAGCTATTTTGGACTTGGAAGTTCTGGGCCAATTATATGGATTGTTAGGGTAAGTGATGGGGAGTATATCCTAATTAAAGATAACCAAGTGGTGCACTTATACTACGTGAATTCTGAAATTTCTCTACGAGAGTCCAGGGTTAAATTATCTAGTTCTCCAACTTATGTTTCTTACATTTCTCCGTCCTATTTATTGGTGATTTACAATAAGAAATTGGAGATTATTGATATACAACTGGGAGATTTGGTACAGAAACTCAATCATCAAATAAGTTCGAGTAATATCCCCGTTTTCAATAACGAATCGTTTATATTCTTGGGCGCAAATACTGAGCTATTACAGTTTAATATTCTAGGATATCAACAACAAATTGAACAGTACCTTAGGTTCGGTGATGAAAAACGAAATAATAATAAAAAAGACCCCAAGTCAGATCTGGCCCTCCTTGGGCTTCTTAGGGCTATAAGTTTTGTTGAGAGCATAGACGAAGAGGATGAATTTTTCAGTGGTTCAAGGGTTGGTAAAGAGAAACGGAAAAGATTAATGCTTAGAGATTTACACAAACAAAGAGCTTTCATTCTATTCGAACGATACAGTAAATATCATGAATCCATAGTAGGAATATGTAGTGAATGGCTCGTTTCATACAAGGATGTTTTGAGTCTTTTTCCTGATTTCTTGAGAATTGAACTGTATCAGAATAACGGAATAACTACAAATGAAGCCACCAAGAATAATAAATCAGTTATTAAGAAAATGACAATTGATGAGCTTCAATATAATAAATACAACGGACTTACAACCGCTGACTCTGGAACTGAAGCTGAAAATGATGTTCACTCAAAAGCTACTTTTGCCAGTAGAATGCCATCAACTATATTTGGTCAAAGTAAATCACAAGACATTAGGAAGTTCGGAAAGGCTATCAATAATCTTATCATATATTTAACTGATCAACGTAGAATTCATTTGAATTTCTTAAACGACGAGGAGTTTGAATGGAAAGGAGTTAATATAACGCCTGGAGATTTATATGAGTTTATTACGCCAGAATTATTGACCGAGTCGTTGAATCAAATTGCTATAGAAATTGATACGTCCCTTTTTTTATGTTATTTCCATTGTAAGCCAATGTTACTTGGTCCTTTATTAAGACTCCCTAATAACAAATGTAATTCGACCGTTGTGAATCAATGTTTGCTTTCAAATTTCGACAGAGACCATCATTTCTTGAAAGAGCTCTTGGATTTCTACTATGGGAGGAAACTTCATAAGGAAGCTTTACAAATGTTATATGATATGAGTCACAAAGAACACAACCATGATCGGGAAGATGAATTGGACGATCTTCTAATGGGTCCCGATTTAACTGTACAGTACCTCCAAAAACTTGGAAATCCTCATATGGATCTAATTCTTGAATACTCTCAATGGCTCCTTACAGATGCTGAAATGGACCCAATTAAAAACGGAAAATTGATATTCATGAATGACACCTATGAATGCGAGAGTTATGATAATTTCAAGGTTCTTGATTTCTTCTTGGAGAAAATATGTAATGAAGAACTTGCGATAACGTATCTTGAGTGGATCATCTTTGAGAGTGATTTCAGCGATCAACCATACAAACAACATATAATGCCGAAATTTCATACCAAATTATGTCTCATGTATTTGAATGTGCTCAAGGAAATGGGCTTTGATGACAAAGGGCTCGAAGAAAGTCACACATATACTAAACTTTATAATCTCCTACAAACAACATCATTATATGAACCATGGACTGTGCTTAAAAACATCCCCACCAATGAAGTTAAATTACTTCGATTCACTATTTTCATATACAAGAGACTCGAGGAACATGACAAAGCCTTAGACGTTTTATTCAATCAACTTGATGATCTTGATTCAGCAATTAAATATTGTTCCGATATTTATATGGAAAACAACCAAGAACAGGGAACAAGACTACTTCATAAACTTCTCGAAGATCTTTTAATGCATTATAATGAAAATTTTGATGCTATATCTAGACTCCTTTCATCTCAAGGTTCAAAAATGGAGACTTTAGCCGTTCTAACTAGTCTTCCACCTGATTTCCCAATTGTGAAGCTAAATAAATTTCTAAGTGATCAACTTAAAAATTCTAAAAAGAAATTGACAGATTCAAGACTCACGGGACAGTTATATAAGGTTGGAAGTATCAAATTACAATATGATTTATTGAAGAAACAGAACCATAGTTACTTTATTGAAAGTAGTAAAAAGCCTTGCAGAATATGTGAAAAAAGACTAGGATATAGTGTCTTTACAATTGATAAAGGAGATGTTGTCCATTATGCATGTTATCAGAAGAAAAGACAAGAAATGCAATAGAGGAATAAATTTCTAATCAAGCATCTAAATAATATATATCAATATATAATATTCACCTTTCCAAGATGAACAGAGGGAATTCAACGTAATAACAGACTTTCTTCATCGGCGTTTTTCGTAAGCTTTCTACCAAAAACTTTCTGCCAACTTTTAACCAACGCATTTGGTTTACTTTGTTCTTTTAATTTGAATTGAATGATTTCCTCAAATGAAGGGGGTTGAATTTCTTGAGGAGAAAAGGATGAATCTAAAGGTGCTATATTATCTAAGGAAGCAGCGGAAGAAACGTCCGATTTGACTGGTTTTAAATTATTTGAAAGAGGAGTTGTCGGTGGATGGGATGGAGTGGGAGGTGGAGGAGTTCCAGTTATAAGACCATCCAAATCAGGTTTCATTAATGCTGGATTTCTAGCAATAGCTGCCGCATTATGACGGAAACTATCAGAAACATTTGGATCAACCGAAACACTTGGTCTTCTTGATTCATCAGTTGCCCCATAACTATGGCCACTTGAATGGAAAGAAAACACAGAAGAGCTATCATCAAATACAGATCCCATATCCTCCAAGCTTAAACCTTTGGTCTCTGGGAAAAGGAAATGAACACACAAGAAAGATAAGAAACACGAAGCAGCTGGAATTAAATATGTCTTCCATTTAATTAAATCCAATAAAATTGGAGTCATTTCACCAACCACAAAATTGAAAAACCAATTGGTGGCCGTCGAAAGTGCAGCACCTTTTGATCTAACCGTATTGGGTAAGACTTCATTCATCATCCAAGGAATCGGACCCCAACTAAGACCAAAAGCAGCATTGAAAATAAACACACAAATGACAACAATAGTTGGGGTATAAGAGTTATCCGCCAATAAAGAAAAAGAGATGACCAATAAAGGAATACACATCAATACAGCCCCCGATAAAAGTAAGGGTTTCCGACCCCAACCATCAACTAACCACCAAGGAGGAATAGTTGAAAGGATATAAATAATAGCATTAAACCCAGTCATTAAAATGGCTTGTCTTCCCATCCAACCAGCAGATTCAAAAATCATCGGAGCATAATAACTAACAATATTAATCCCATTCATCTGAGCAAACATCTGGGAGAAACACGCAACAGATACTCTTTTAGCGTATCTATTCAACATATAACTATAAGATCTTTCGCCACCTTCAATTCTTGCAATTAGCACATTTTCTTTGATGTTTCTATATTCTTCTTTAGCCCTTTCATCTTCAACATCACCATCAGCGTACAAATCGGCAATTACAATCAACCCTTCCGAATCATGGTTTTTATCAAGCAACCATCTTGGGGTTTCCACAATGACAAAAGTCCCCAAAAACAATAAAAACCCAACAATACATTGCACCAAAAGTGGACTTCTCCAAGACCAGTCACTTTCAATATAACTGAATCCATAATCAACCCAAATACTGGTGGCATAACCAAAAATATTACCAGTGAATTCCAAGCAAGCATAAAACCCTCTATCATCTGGAGGACTGATTTCAGACTGGTAACAAGGAATGATTGTTGTCAAAAACCCAATGGCCACCCCACCAATCAATCTACCTACCGATAAATTCAAAATAGACACAGAAAGAAATTGAAGTAAACCACCAACCACAAATATAAAAGCACCGTATCTAATTGTTTTCCGTCTCCCGATCTTATCACCCACTTTACCGGCGACAAACGACGACAAAAGTGCCCCGATTTCCAAAATTGCAATCATGGTCCCAATCTCGGCCGGCTTCGGGTGATGGAAGTAATCCTGGAAATATTTATTGGTCAAAAGCGATGACATTAAACCCTGCTCAAAGCCAAATAAGAATACTCCCAAAGATACGAATATCGAAGTGAAATTAAGAAGGGCTCTTCCTACAAGGAAGGACTCTTTAATTTGAATATGATGTTCAGTCATGTTTCTGATGGGGGAAAAACATAAATGTGCGAGGGACTTGGTATATATAGTGGGGAACAATAAATTGATCTGATGCGAGATAAGAGGGAGTGAAGTGAGTGGGTGGGGGTGATATGGGTATGGTTAAGTGGCTGAAGTGGGGGTATTATTTATAGGTATTGGAGTAATATGTATAGAATTTACTAGGTGTTAGGTGTATATTATTATGTATATTATGAGATTTTGGGGTACCACCAACCACTGTAATCGCTATATATGAGTATGAACCATGCCGATTACGTCAGAGATGTTCCACGCGCAGCAATTAGCCTAGGGTACAACTAGCCGCAATTCGCAGGTAGCCGTCGTTACTAGCCGCAACCGGGCTTGACATGCCGAACAACTGCTGACGACACAACATAACCACTGTTACCTAATATGACTTAATCTTGTATTATTTAGGTGAACATTGATATCCAATCTATCGGCGTCCTCTTCAATTTTCCGTAATCTATCATTTTGCGTTTCAACTTCGGTACCCATTGTGGCAGCTGTGTTCTTTAATTTCTTAGAATATAATGCAATTTGATCTAAATTACTGGCAAGCTCCTTTTCCATTTCATCATCTTCTGAATCATTTTCAAATTGGTATCTTTGAGCGTTTTGTAAACTTTTCTCTCCTTGATATTTTTGATGTAATTCTGATGATGTAGCATTTTGAGTTATACCTTGTTTAAGACGTTGTTCACTTTCGTACATATTACGCCTATTAGTTTCTCTCAAATACTTCTCTTGGGCCTTTTCGGTCTTCATTTTCAGTTCTTGCATTCTCATTCTTGATTTCCTATTAAATGGGTTCCCACTGGCAGGGAGGAAAATGGTTCTGTTTAATCTTTGGATTTGTTTGACTTGTTCAGCTGCTATATTACTTTGAGTGTCTGCTAAATGCAAGTTTTGTTCCGAATTATATAATCTTTCACTTTGAGATCCCAACATCCCCATAGTATTTGTCCCTGAAGCGTCAGCTTCTTGGGCCATTCTTAAAGTATTTCTCGTCAGTGCTAAAGATTCTTGTTTAACAAATCGAATATCTTGTTTGATGGCTTCAACCTCTTCATCTTCAGAATTGATTTCTTCTTCTTCCGGTAACTCTTCATCAATTACCACATTCAAATCATCTTCATCTTCCGGTAATGCATTTAGATCTAATGAATCGGTGTCGGATGTTTTCTTGATAGGTTTACGGTTTTGATACATGCTATTGCTTGGGATGGCGTTAAGATCAAGCGATTCTTCATCGAAATCACGCCTACGACTAGAAGCGCCATTGGCGGCGCTCACCCTAGTACTTGTTCTGGTAGATCCAGCATACGGATTAGAGGCGGCAGTTCTTGTTTCACTCGCACTTGATTGTCTGGAATATGGATCTCTAGTGTTTGACGAGTTTGGGGCGCTTTCTCTGGTGCTTCTAGCGTATGGATCATTCTGATTGCCCTGTCCCAGTGACGTCGTTCCGGCGTATGGATTACCTCCTTGGCCATTCCCATTTTGATAAGGATTCTGACCTTGACCTTGACCTTGACTGTGGCCCTGGCCCGGACCAGAGTCTTCACCATTTCCCTGGCCCTGTTGAGCGTACGGATTACTGTTTGAATTCTGTAAATTAGCATAAGGATTGACCGGCTGTAAACCAGGTTTTTGGGCAGCTCTATCTTGAGCATACTGTTTGAAAGCCCCGAATTTCTCCTCTCTACCACCGAAAGAATTGCCCTTCTGGGTAATACCTCTATCGGAGAGATGTTGTCTTATATCATCTTCAGTTGGCTCTTTTCTTCTGAATTTATCCTTAAAACCCATAGTTATTGTTGGAAATTATAGCCTCTGGGTGCGAGTTATGCGAATTATGATGCGGAGGAAGTGGCTTTGCAGGACGGGTCGGGACACGACGTGAGATAAAAATAGGATGGCTGCAAATGACAGTTTTGATGTTGGCTGGGATAGAAAACCTGGGGTATGGAATTAATTACACTATACAGAGCATAGTAAGTAGGCTGGGTTAGATGGAAAGAGCAGAAGGAAATAAGACGAAATATACAGGAATACACCAACGCCAAATATTGCTTTGTTCCTTTATACTATAATAGAATAAGAAAAAACATAAATGGCTTAGTATGCATATATGAATATATGCTAATAAATAAGCATGAATTTTAACTGGAAACATGATTTTCAACTGGAACTACGAATTTCAACTGGAAAGATGACTTCCAACCGAAAATGGCAACCGTCAAGATCAATATCGACCGTCAACAACCCGAAACAGAAAACACGTAAACTCCCACTACCCCATTATAAACATACCACAATGAAAAAGAAATGGGTGCAAATATCGCGGCCCCGCATACTCATCTCCTCATCGCATTTATTTCTTTCGAGTTTCCATGAATAATCAGCAAATAAATTATCAACAGCAAGTGAACTGTGGTCTACTTCAGTTAAATACCCCAGAACCGTCACCTCAACCCGATATCGATTTCCAGATTTCAAAACCGTTAAAAAAACGTAAACTTAATATTGACCATCTCGCATATTCTCAACCGGCTTTAACAGATAGTATAAATATGAACCCTCAACCTATGCCTCCAACCATGTCCACGATGTCAACTATGCAAAGTATGTCAGATATCCCCGGCCCAGATATCCACAAAAACGTTCCTTCCGACACCTCCAGTAATATGGAGGTGGATTTCTATTCATGTCCTTGTGGACATCTCCATGGCCCGGGATCGGAGCAGCACCACGACATTCTGGCGGTAGGTTTGGCGAGTGTGCCGCTTCTTCGAGGTCCCGATTAGACAGACGTTCATTCTCAAAAACTCGACATTCATCAAACCCACCCACTCTAATGCACTTATGTACTTGTAATATACTTATGTATTTTATCTTTCGCCTCTCCCATTCTCCCACTCCCCCATGCTCCCATCCATGTCGAGCTGTTTGTGGTTCGCTAGCCTCACTAGTCTCGCTTCCCTCAAATAAACTTGTCGCATACTGAAATTCTTCAAACCTAAAATAACTATGTCGGGAGTCGATAAACGACAAAAAGGGTATATGCAGCAAACACTTCCCCGGGCACCGCTAGATTCCCAACCTTTTCATCTGGATAATTCCCAATCTCCGCTGCCTCAGATCCCCCAGAATCACCATATCCCTCAACTACCTCACACCTCCCAACAATCCACTCATCAATATCCGTCTCCAACACCAGTTTCTCCACAAAAATACAGCCTGAACATGAGCCATTCTTCGAGATTAAGGAAAAAGCCCCCTCCACCACTTGACTTCGATATACGACCTAGACTGTCCCAATTTTCCCAATTTTCCCAGGTTTCAGGATCATCGATATCGGCATCTCCATCTCCACCGCCACCTCCACCCCATTCGGTACCATTTCAATCTGATGATGAAATGTCACAAACGATCAATAATTTGGAGGCGGAAATAGGCCATATCGACTTATCCACCGCCACTGATGAATTCGAATTCGAAGATAATAATGATGATAGCACCAGATCTTCCAAATACAGTTTTAATGGCGATTTTTCCGATTCTTCCCAGTCGTTTCAACCAACTTCCACCCCTTATCCATTAAGTTCTCCTCAAGCTGCTTCGGTCTCGAGTTTGGGTTATGCCGATTCGTATGGGTCTAATAATAATTCCACCACAAATTCATCAAATATGATTCAGGGAACGTATCCTTTATCACCCAATAAATTCAGCCGAACTGGAAGTCAAACGACCACCAGCACAAACAAATCGGTCCCATTGAAACCGTTGATTTCAACCCCCATAACTAATTTTACCAATGAAAACTCAAGAAATAGTAACCCAGGAACTCTTAATAGTTCATCAAGAGGCCACAAGAAACTGGGATCAATAAGTTCCCTTTGGCTGGCTGGATCATCTAAGAATGTCAATTTGGCAACTTTAAAAAAGACTCTCAATTTACATCCAGGAGAAGGCGAAAGATCTAATTATGTTTTAACTTTACGTAAAAGTCTGGGGACAGCTTATAATGAAACAGGTCCTTCTAAATGGAAATTACCTGTAGGTATAGCTCCATTGGACAGAAGATCTACATACAACAGTAGTAACTCCAAATACATGAAATTGGCCGGTGGTATAAGTCAAAGTAAAATTAAAAAGGGGACAGGAGTCGAACTTAAACACGGTCATTTGGCCCCAAGATTATTGGCATCAGAAATAGATGATAGAGATGATGTTTCACTTAATTTTGGCCGGAAAAAGAGTACCGTTACTAGAAATCCCAGCATAAACCCCAGAAAACCTCCAGATTTAGCCAGTATTAATTCCAACCCAAACTCCAATTCTGATAGTTCAGGGACTTCTAATAATAAATCATCTGGTTCCTTACTTGGGGTTGATTCCGTCAATACAAATTTATCGGGAGCATCATCAATGGATAATTCTCTTTCAAGAACTATAACTGATAATTCCACCCAATCAAAGTCTATAAATAATTCACCATCGGCCGCTAGACATTCGTCAGTTTCCTCGGGTTCTTCTGGTAGTTTATCCAATATTGACAATGGCTTTTACCAGCATCCTGCTTATAGATACAACGAAGAGGACGGCGAGTATTACGACCAGGAGTCTGATGATTATGAAGATTATAAAGAGCCCAGATTGGTTCTTGCCAATCCCGATACCAGTGACAGCGAATGATACTAAGGGTAAAGAGTAATGTAGTAATGTAGATAGAGTAACATGATAGAGTTATACGACAGAGTATACATAGCATACGTAGATAGCGAATGCGGTGTTAGGAATAGAAGCTTTGTTATCCGTTGTTCCAGTGTATAGACAATGTGATAATAGTAGTATCACCTTAGCCTGGTCGTGCAGATCCTCAGTCCACCCTCGCTCGTCGCTCAATTAAACACGTCGAAATAAACACTCTCACCGTTCAGCTTTAACCAATAGTACGTATACTTGACGAGAAACCCTCAATTGTTCACCCGGGAAAAGCTTATTTCGGGACCTGGTGACATGTCCTATGCATCATCCCGTTTTTTCTAATTAAATTGACACATTTTTCACCCAGATCAACCGGCCCTTTTGTTGAAAAATTTCCAACTCATACTAACCGCCTAGCAATGTCGGATTCCAGTTATACTCTTGTCTATGATCCGAACGCCGCCACTTCTAAGACGTCGGTCAATGAGTTTAGAAACTTATTGGAAAAAGGGAAAGATGAAGCCAAGATTGATACCATGAAACGGATATTAATCACCATTTTAAACGGTGATCCAATGCCGGATTTATTGATGCATATCATTAGGTTTGTAATGCCTTCTAAAAGTAAGGAATTGAAAAAGCTTTTATACTTTTATTGGGAAGTTTGCCCAAAACTTGACGATCAGGGAAAGTTAAGACAGGAAATGATTTTGGTCTGTAATGCTATTCAAAGAGACTTGAAACACCCAAATGAGTATATTAGAGGTAACACCTTAAGATTCTTGAGCAAATTGAAAGAAGCAGAATTGTTGGAAACTTTGGTCCCAAATGTGAGACAATGTTTGACCCACAGACATGCTTATGTTAGAAAGAATGCAGTGTTTGCCTTATATTCTATTTACAAAGTTTCTGACCATTTATTCCCAGATGCCGCTGAAGAAATTTACGGATTTTTATATAATGAAACTGATTCCGTTTGTAAAAGAAATGCTTTTGTATGTCTTGGAGATTTAAATCGTGAGGCTGCTTTACAATATATTCAAGATAATATTCAAATTATCGATACTTTGGATCCTTTATTACAATTGGCATTCATTGAATTTATCAGAAAGGATTCCGTCAAGAATTCCGGTTTAAGAGGTCAATATGCTGTGTTAATTTCAGAATTGATCGAAAGTGCCAGTAATATCGTTGTTTATGAAGCTGCTACTACTTTAACTGTATTATCATCAAATTCCCAGTCTATTTTATTAGCTGGTAGTAAATTTGTTGAATTGGCCAACAAAGAAACCGATAATAACGTTAAAATTATCACGTTACAAAGAATCGATGAATTACATAAACAACATCCGGGTGTCTTACAAGAATTGTCTTTAGAAATCTTGAGAATTTTATCGTCTCAAGATTTAGATGTTCGTAGAAAAGCTTTGGAAGTCACTTTGAAATTCGTCACTTCAAGAAATGTTGAAGATATCGTTAAATTGTTGAAGAAAGAATTACAAAAGACCAGCTCTTCAGATGAAGATAAGGCTTCCGATTACAGACAATCTTTGATTAATGCCATTCATCAACTAGCTATCAAGTTCGTCGAAGTGGCCGCTAATGTAGTTGATCTCTTATTAGAATCAATGAAAGAATTAAATACTACTGCTGCTTATGAGGTTATTACTTTTGTTAAAGAAGTCGTTGAAAAATTCCCCGATTTAAGACCAGAAATTATTAAGGGATTAATTGCTTCATTAGCTGATATCAAAAGTGGTAAAGTTCTCCGTGGTGCTTTATGGATTGTTGGTGAATACTGTTTAGAGGAAAAATTAATTCAGGACGCCTGGAAATATATTAGGTCAGGAGTTGGTGAAGTACCAATTTTAGCCAGTGAAAAGAGATCTAAAGATCCAAAACAAGAAACCAATGAAGATGAGCAAGAAGAGTCAAATGGTCATAAAAAGGGTCCAGTTGTTTTACCAGATGGTACATACGCCACTGAAAATGCATTCACAGCTGATACCGAACAGATTGACAATGATGAAGCAAAGCCTGCTATTAGAAAGTTAATTTTAAGTGGTGATTTCTATTTAGCAGCAGTTCTATCATCCACCTTGGTTAAATTAGTTTTAAGATTACAAAGATTAAAAGTTTCTGAAAAGTTATTAAATGGATTAAAAGCCGAAGCTTTATTAATGTTTGTTTCTTTCTTAAGGGTCGGTGAATCCAAGTATGTCAGTAAAAAGATTGATGAAGATTCTGCTGATAGAATATTCACTTACATAAAATTTTTGAATGATGAACAAGACGCCCCAGTAATTGAAAGAGGTTTCTTAGATGATACCAAAGATACTTTCAAAGCGCAAATAAGAAGCTCGGAATTAAGAAAAGAAGAAGCCATAGCTAAAGATCTTCATGCTAATGCTGAACAAGTTGACGAATCAATTGTATTTAGACAATTTGAAAAAGATGGTACCACATCTAGCACTGACTTAGATGCTGAAGTCAATACTATTTCAACAAGCGATGTCAAGAAAGAATTATTATCATCAAGATTAAACAAAATTATACAATTGACTGGTTTCAGCGATCCTGTTTATGCTGAAGCTTTTGTTAAGGTTCATCAATATGATGTTGTATTGGACGTTTTATTAGTTAATCAAACTGTCAGTACTTTACGTAATGTTTCAGTAGAGTTTGCAACTCTTGGAGATTTGAAAGTTGTGGATAAACCTGCCACAGCTGATATTGCTCCACATGGATTCTATAAAGTTCAAACCACAATCAAAGTTACATCTGCTGACACTGGTGTTATTTTCGGTAATATTGTCTATGATGGGGTACATTCGGATGAATCGACAATTGTTATCTTTAATGATGTTCATATCGATATCTTAGATTACATTAAACCTGCAACATGCTCCGAAAGCTCATTCCGTAAGATGTGGAATGAATTTGAATGGGAAAATAAAATCACCATCAAGTCAGAAATGAATTCCTTGAAGGAATATTTGGATGAATTGATGAAAGGTACAAACATGAGTTGTTTAACCCCAGGTGCAGTTATCGGAGAAGAATGCCAGTTTTTGTCGGCCAATTTATATTCAAAATCTTCCTTTGGTGAAGATGCTTTAGCCAATTTGTGTATTGAAGAATCTGAAGGCCAAATCATTGGTCATGTTAGAATTAGATCTAAGGGTCAAGGTTTAGCATTATCATTAGGGGATAAAGTGGCTACACTCTCTCGTAGAAGAAAGAAACTTCAAGTTACCAAAGTTTAATTTTGATACATTATATACTATAATACAAAGATGATTATATACACTATAGAAGATTATTTTCTTTTATATACTCTTGATTGTAAATGAATTCCAAGCTCTTCTTCAATGATTCTTGCAATTTCCCATTATTGAAAGATTGTGTTTGGAATAAATGTGATTCACTAGCTTGAATCACCGGGTTTTGAAAGATCTTCCCATCGTCAAGATATTGGTATTTATATGGAGATGATTCTATGACATAGATCAAAAAATCGTAGATCGCCTTGAAATTCCCCCGAATCGCAAGCTTCAGAATCAGACCAGTGCTCTGGAAATAATGGGGAAGCACCAAGTCGAAATATGGGACATTAGAGAATTTAGCCCGTTGATCAATTTGTCGTTTCCTGTCGATGGTAATCTCATCTTGTAGAACCACCACAAGCTTGTAAGACGGGGATTTTAAGGTAAATTGCTCAGATACCATATTGTTCAATTCCGACCGAATAACATACGAGATATAAAGTCCAGCTTTAATAACTCCATCGAGCTTTCCATGTAACGTGATATACCTTTCAATTGTACCAACCACTGGAGTTGAGATAGTCATAGACACCGAGAATGGTGCCAAAGTTTCCACAACAGTATCGTGATTTTTTTCAAGATATCTAGCTTCCGAAACTCCCGTTTCAAGCTTCAAGTACACGTTTTCACTGGTTTTGCTAACAAAATCTTTCCCTAGCTGTGATATATGGGATAGCACCGAATCTGGTTCTAAAATTTTCACTGAGGAAACAGCCGAATCGGGGGAATGGGGAGAGTCTAATTCCAATGCAAGCCGCTGGTTACCAGAGGTTCCATTTCCGGATCTAAAATCTCGATCATATTGTCGATTCCGTTTTCTGTTGGGTCTATACAGCATTTTATGTTTAAAAGAATGTCTTCAGATTCTCAGATATCTCACTGTCCCAGTTCCATTAACGTGTGCGATGCGATTTCTTCGCATACCCATCGAGATGAGAAATTTTTTTTTTTCACTAAAGACATATAGATATAATGGCTAAGAAGGATAAAAAAGTTGAAGCAGAAGAAGAAGTGGATAATTATGACAAAAGAATGTCTGCAGTCTTACCGTTTGCTAAACCTTTGGCCCCTAAAAAAGTCAATAAAAAGGTCTTGAAAACTGTTAAAAAAGCATCAAAAGCTAAGCATGTTAAGAGAGGTGTTAAAGAAGTCGTTAAAGCTTTAAGAAAAGGAGAAAAAGGATTAGTTATCATTGCTGGAGATATCTCTCCACCAGATGTCATTTCCCATATTCCAGTTTTATGTGAAGATACTTCTGTTCCTTATGTATTTATACCATCCAAAGAAGATTTAGGTTCTGCAGGTTCAACCAAAAGACCAACTTCATGTGTTATGATTGTTCCAGGTGGTGGTAAAGCCAAAAAGAACGCTGATAAGGTCAGTGAATATAAGGAGAATTTTGATGAAATTGTAAAGGACATCAGTTCATTAGATTAATTAGTCATGTATTTGTCATGTGTATACTAAGGAAATATATTACGAAGGATATTTTTTCCCTCTCTTTTTCACCCAATTCTGTAAACCCTGCATATTCTATTTATATCCTGTTTGTATCACATAAGTACCTTTTTGTACAAACTCGCCAATTCTTTTTGTGCTACTTGACAATTTGTATTTGTACCAAAGTCCAAAAATCCTTTTGTAAAATTGAGTATAAAATGGCTGCAAATAACCTTTTTTCGCAGCCATATATTCTATAGTAATGATGACTTCAACTACTAAACTTGCTTCTGAACCTTCTGCTAATGCCAATTCTGTTACTCAACAGGCCGAAGAGTTGCCTTCAACCACTGAAACTGTTGTTGTTCCCGAATTTAAGTTTGTCACTCACATGAAAACTTATCCAACTGTGGTCTTTGCTCACGAACAAGTTATGAAAGTTCCTGGGGTTAAAGCCATTAAAGCTACTGCTACCAATATTGGTGCTTCAATTGGATTTAATTTTGTTTGTGATAAGTCAGACAATGCCATTGACCTGGTTTTGAATAAAGTCGATTATTTTTTTCCAAGTTTGAAAACTACTACTGTCGAGGATCTTACTTCTCCATTTATTCGTGGAAAAGATAGAGTTGTTGGCTGTACTCAAATGATGGCAGAAATCACTGAAAGAACTGTCGACCAAAATGTTACTAAACCAACTAAAGCTGTTGTGAACAATGTTGAAGAATTTGTCCACAAATCAGTGTATACCGATGATGGTAAAAATAAAATTTTATCTCCAATGGATGGTATGGTTGAACCATTGAATAATAAAATGACTGAAGTCGTTACTCATTTCAGTCCTGAAGTTAAACCAGTCACCAAAGAAGAAACTAGTAGCGAAATTGCTAGATCCAAAAGAATTATGTGGAATTTTGTAACTGGTGCTAAGAGGCCAAAGGCTCAATAATTTAGTGTATAGTTTGAAATTGATCTTGGCTATTGAATTGGCTTTTTTTTTATATTAATGCACAGTAATATGAAGATCTACAGAATAAAGTTACGCTTTTATTAAACATGCTAATTTACTCTACAGTACAGAAATTATAAGACCTTTTCATTGTAATAGTTTATGATTCATTTAATCCTTTGACTTTTTCTTCTTCTTTTTTGGTGATTCGTCATCTTCGGCTTTACGTTTCTTTTCCTTCTTATCTTTCTTATCTTTCTTTTCCTTTTTGTCCTTTTTATCCTTCTTCTTTTTATCCTTCTTATCCTTCTTATCTTCACCTTCAACGATGGTGGTTTCATCACCTAAAGTTTCATCAGCCATGGTAACATCAATTTCATCAGCCAAGTCACCAGATAATGATAAGGCTTCTTTGATAGCATCAGAATTTTTCATTGGTGGAGCTCCGGTGTTATAGAAATTTAATCTTTCTTCGACTTGCTTCTTTAAAATAGTACCGAAAGCACTTGAAGGTTCATCAGAATAGTTATCAATTCTGGAAGCAATAGAACATTTGTTAGCCAAATATCTTGAAATTCTACCCTTGTTTTTGGTTGAAGCTTTACCGATAAAAGAAGAATGGTAAATCAAACCATATTTAGGAGTGTTACCTTTTGTTTTCAAAGCTCTGAAAAGGGCCTTTTCAGCACCTAAGATTTGAACAGTTGAAGCAGCTTGCTTAGACAAATTAGTTAAAGAACCAGCGTGAGAGATCAATCTAGCACCCACAACTTCACCGATCAAAGTAGACAAGTTAGGAGCAACAGTGTTCATCTTTTCAGTTAAATATTTATATAAGGTAGCTCTGTACTCAGTAATAGAAACGACTCTCTTAGCAAAAGTACTAACATTTAACATATCGAATTCACTGATATCTTGACCCATGGAAATCTTAGCGTTGTTAATAATTCTTTCAGCTAAAGCGGAATCGTCATTAACAATAGCAGCGACATCATGTAAAGATTCGTCAGTTAAAGAAGATTTGTTTTGTATGAATAAGGCCAATTTGGCAAAAGTTAAATTGTCAGGAACAATTTTTGCCAATTCTGGGAAATGCCATCCATACCATTCTTTAACTCTCATACTGAAAGTATTGATATCTTTGTCTAATTGATCTAACAAAGCAATAGCTTGGATAATATGGTTATCATTCTTTTGAACGGAGAACTTAACTTTAGCTCTGGAAAAAGCATGCCCCAAACCTAATTGAGCTCTTTCTAAATCCCCTTCTTGTAATTCCTTCAATAATTTAATACCATGAGTTCTGATACCTCTCAAGAAATCCTGAACAATTTCATTTGAAAAACAATCAATAAATGGGAAAGCTTCTTTGATAGATGGACCTAAATTCTTATCGGAAACACCAAGGGAAATTTTGTTTTTGGAGGAACCTTTTGGAATGTTTAATTCTAATACCGATTTCAAGTAGTCACTAACTAATCCCTCTGAGATATCGTTGGCATTTTCTAAAGCTTGAGCAGCTCCTTTGAATGGAGCGAAACTTACCAATTCAACCATCTTAGAGAATCTTGATAAATCATCAGCAGCTTCTTGGACCTCTTTCAGTCTTGAAGATACTTCATCTTGTTGGATAACTACTTTGAAAATGGCATACCCGGCAGCTTCTTCGAAAAGAAGATAATCTAATCCTCCCATTATATCTGTTTAATGTAGTAAGCTCTTCTCAGAAAATTTTCAATCTTTTTTATGAGATGAGCAGTAAAAAATTTCAGGCGTGTGTGGGTCAAATATACTTTTTTGCAACAATTGAGATTGGGATGGAGGTGCTGGGGACTAGGAGTGGAAAGTCTCTAAAGAAGGATATTCCCTGCCTTTTCGGGACATTTGTTCCAAGAAATTCTGTTTGCTTTTGTAAGAAACCAAATCATCGAAGTGGGAATGATAACATAGAATCCATAGACCAGCGATATCGATTACCAGGGTGACAGCTGGAAGTAGAATATAGAAACTTGATCTCTGACAAAAGTCTACTGACACACATTAATACCTGCGTAATATCGTAAATAACTTCACTAATAAATACTCTACAACTATTTAAATTAACCAAAATTTATCTCCCAACCTTTTTGTTTCAAAACGGCCCTCCAATCAACAACTTTATCACCATGAGGATTTAATTCCCAGATTTTATCAATCACTGCCTTAAACCTATTGATACTCCAAGGACCGTAAGTCTTGATGAATTTTTCGATTCTTTTATTCATGAGATTTCTATCCAAAGGAGTTACACAATGAATTCCAGCAATAAAAACTGGGAATCCCAACGAAGGTTCTACAGGAGATCCAAGAATAATATCTAAGCATTTTATCAAGTCATTGGTCAAAATTTGCGATTCAAGACTTGAGGGATTATCTTTAAGTATCGCTTGTCTTAAGTATAATTTAGCACTTAATTTGAAGGTTTCAAACAATGTGATTTGCCATTCGAATTCCTGTTCTGAAAGGTTCATTAGTTCTTCAGGATTGGGCTTTGCGTTTTCAATTTTCCGGTCTAGTTCCATGGCTTCGGACCTTATTGAAATTAGGATTTCATTAATACGAGAATTGGGATTATCTTCGCTATCCTTATCCTCTTCATTTAACTCTTGGAGAATCGGAGGTTTGGCATCTTCACTCAAGCTATTATTTAAAGCGTCAAGCTTTTTGTTTGATTCGTAAGCCAAATTAGATATGAACCCTATAACCGAATAAAGATCTTTCGCTATTCCAACCAATGGATGCAGTATCCCGTTGTAAACATTATTAGCGAACACTTCATGGTATTGGTCTCCTGAAAAGTATAGCCCTCTTTCGGCCTTATTACTTGACATAACATCATGATATGCGAAATTTGATACAAGCCAGAATTCTTCTTTACTTTTGGTGAAATTGGGTACTCCACCGTTTTCAGCAATTAATTTCCAACCTTTTTCCATATACTGGATCCAATTCTTAACGTCTCCTCTACAAATTTCCGCCCCAACAATAAGCAATAAAGACGCAAGTTTATTAATCGCTGATTGTTTTTGATTCTGTTGTTGTATTTGAAAATGTTCTAGAGCGAGTTTAATGTATTTGAAACCTTCTTTAATATTCTCTTCACCTCCCAAGTGAAAACATGCCCATGTTAACACACTATAAAGAACTCCAACATCATTATAAGCCAACGGTAGGAAAATTTGCTGATAGTAATTCTCAGTTGAACTGGTCAGTATGGGAGCCACAGATACCCTTGGACAAATGACATTCTGATAATAATCAAAGAGATAATGAGCTCTCTCTGATAGGTCAGGGTATGAATCAAGAGACCATTTGGGAGAAGGTTGGGGAATAAAGGAAAGAATTTGGTTCATATCCATCCCATGTATGGGAGAAGGGACTGAAATTGGTGATACTTGACCTGGAGAAAAGGTGTTTGGGGTATTTACATGGAATTGTTGGAATGGACCAGGTGATTTGGGACTATTGAACAATTCTGGGTTGATTTCCCGGAAGAAATTTATCATTTCTGATGATGACATACGAGGAGATGGTTTCACAAGCTTCGATTGGTGATGGTTTATACCACCCATTTCCTCTAGGGAGAGTTCATCTTCACTTTCTGATTCTCCACCCACATGATTTCCTGTTGCCGGTCTAATGTCTATTGGGGGGTCATGGGTTTGAGGCAGCTCTATTTGACGTAGAGGTTCAATATGGTGAGGTATCTGATAAGAGATGTTCTTATGGTGGTCAACAGGAGCACCGACAGGATATTGGTGAGTAACGTTTAAAGTCGGGTTGGCAAAGTCTCTTAATTCCCCCTTTGTAAACTCACGATTGAGTAAATTGTTTATATCTGGAGAATTAGGATTGTTCTTGGGCAGTTCACTTCCAGTTCCCGAACGTTGAACCTTTTTTCTTTTCCGGAGTTTCGATTCATTTTCCGTCTTTTCCACTTGTGTTTTCAAATCCTGTATTTCTTGAGCCGTCATAGTATCTGGATCAATATAAACACATTTCCGATTTAATCTGTTACAATCAAAACATACGGGTCTTCCTTCGTCACATTTCTTTTTCCGTACTTTACAGGTCAAACAGCCGTTTCTGGACCGTTTGATACCCCGGAAATGAGGACCTTCACTGTACTCATTGATTATGGTGGAGTGTAGCGGAGACGGTTGGGGATTTGCGCTTTTGGTGGATTTTAAATCAGGAGTTTCTGGTTCATTTTTAACATTAAATGTATATATCATCCTGCAAGTAGCCAGTGATATTTGCCTAGGGTAGCGGGGTATAGGTGTGGGTATGAAGAAGTTGTAAAGAATGTAGTGGAATTCAGGGATTAGATGTGGAAAGTAAAAGTAATGACAGCTTGAAACGAGATGAGCGATGCGCTTGTTAGTACCACTTTGTTATCTCATTCGGGGTTAAGAACTGGCCGGGACAGGAGACAGTGGAAGAGGAGAAAGTGGGAGCGTGTAGAGTTGGTAGGGATATACTATTGACAGAGTGTATATATATCCAAGCAAGCTCTATGCAAGTTCTGTAGTTCTATGCAAGTGCTATGTCAAGTATGCATATACTTGATATATGTATGATCTGACTGAGCTGTGAAATGAGCCATTGTCTGAAAAATATTAAACCGCAGGTATAGTTGTGAATGAAAAAGACAGAGTGGAGGAGGAAAGAAGAAGACAGAGTGGAGGAAAGAAGAAGATCCTCTATGTAGAGAAAGCAGTATATAGAAAGAAAAAATGGATAATTCGTAGAAGTAATATGTATCTGCATCTATTTGCAACACACCCAGGCTCAGTTCGATTTTAAATTCCTCAACTGTGAAATTGACAGACGCAAAATGATAGGATCATAAAATGACTACAGGACCACAACAAATAATATATAGAATAATATCATCTAGAAAGTATCTGTAGAGAACCCCAAACAATTTGAATGCAAGAGACGGTGGATACGGTAGACACTCTATATAGACTCCCTGTTATTCAATCATACACTCAATCACTGGTCTTGTGCATGTTCCACATCATGTGACACCCGCACTATAAACTTCGAACATTCCAGCAATTAACCAAGTTACCCGCGGCGTCCCTGCTCCTCCCGTCAGTTTGCACACCCACTCTCAGTTTGGCAGTCGTCCACATTCAGTGAGAGTCACTCCGTGAGGGACGAAAAAACATATATATACCGATTTCCCGTAGGAAAAAAAGTTTTTTTAGGTTTTTTAATCAATCATATTTTTTTTAATTTAAATATATCATATCATAAATAATCATGTCTTCAAAACGTATCAATAAAGAATTAGCTGATTTAGGAAGGTATGTATTTATCGTCTTTTCCCGGTTGTCATCTTGATTCTGGTCAAATCATTCCTTATCCATCCCTGAAACGTATCATTTATTCCGATTACCGATCACTGGTATCTATGCTTACTGTCTTTGGGGACTTTCCACACATACTGTATCCCATAACGCATATCAAACATTTTGATACTCGTACTCGTTTCATGTATCTGTATCGCCACTCAGGAGCCAGGAGCCAGAGCCGTCAGGAGCCAGGAGTCAGGAGCCAGGAGTCAGGAGCCAAAAGCGAGGGACACACACCCCACACACACCCACACATATACTAATCGTTTAGAGATCCACCATCATCATGTTCTGCCGGTCCAGTAGGAGATGACTTATATCATTGGCAAGCATCAATTATGGGGCCTGCTGATTCACCATATGCTGGAGGAGTATTCTTCTTGTCCATCCATTTCCCAACTGATTACCCATTCAAACCACCAAAGATTGCTTTCACAACTAAAATCTATCATCCAAATATTAACGGTAATGGTAATATATGTTTAGATATATTAAAAGATCAATGGTCTCCAGCTTTGACTATTTCCAAGGTTTTATTATCAATCTGTTCTTTATTAACTGATGCTAATCCGGATGATCCTTTAGTACCAGAAATCGCTCATGTTTATAAGAATGATAGATCGAAATATGAGGCCACTGCCAAAGAATGGACCAAGAAATATGCTGTATAATATGTCACACATATGGTCTTGTATAAATATGGATTAGATGAATACATAGAGTCCAAACTCCCTTCGCTCCCCATTCCCTTTGCTCCTCACTCCATCCCCAGTATCTGGTCTCTAAAATCCAAATCTCTATTCATCACCATCGGTTTCATCTTCAACATTTCTTCAAACTCCAACTATGTGTCTCCTTATATTTCCACCTTCTATCAGTCTCACCCTCCATCACCACTCGGTCTCGCTCCCACAAAAACTCTCAACTAGTAATCGCGAAAAATTATCACCATAACCACTACATACCTCCTCCATCATGGACAAACTTGTATCATTTCAAGTCAATAATACCAAGAAATTGTTACAATTGGCCCAAAAGTTAAATGAGACCAAATTTTTCCGGAATTTTTTGAACGATAATCAACTTAAACTTCTATCGTATTTGTTAACTTTGAACAATTCCAAAATATGGTGGAACTTTTTACAAGGTAATTTGTACTTGAAGTTATCGTCAGACAATAAACAGAATAAAAATTCACAAGGAGATGACATGGAAGAAGATCTAGATTTAGATATCGAAGAAGGAACTAAAACAACCAAACGGTTAGCTCTTCATATCCGGTATTTATTGTACGAAAAGGCAATTGATTTCTACTATTTTACCAAAAATCTCGACGAATCGTTTAATGTGATTGATGAAGTAAATGATGACTACGAATTATTGGATTCTTTGAACAATAATGATGAAAATCCCGATTCAAACGGTGAAAATCCCGCTCCTGCAAAGGTTGTTAGAGAGGAAGAAGATGATTATGATGATGAAGATGAAGAGGACGAATCCAATGAACAACCAGAAGAGCATAATGAAGAGACTGTCGACTTGAACGATGACGGTCGGGCGGTTTTGGAAGTACCGATATCCCTTTTTGTCAAAGATGAACCCTCAAATACGACTGAAGATGGTGATAAAGATAGGGAACAGGTCCAAGATCAAGAAAATCTAATAAAGGAGTTTAATAAGGTCTATCATAACTTTGAATACGATCGAGAGACTTTAATAAAAAGGAGAAAACTCGAAAAATCCGATCTTAGATTGGAAAAGACCACCCCTGATAATAACCAACCTCTGAACACTGAAAATACGAAAAACGAAGGAGGAAATATTGAATTTGCATTTGCCACAGGCTCATCTTTAAAGCATTTGTTGGGTGCTATTCAGACCAAAAGAGATAAAATCCCGTTAAATGATTATGAATTGAGAACTTTATTTATGGATGTTAAGAAAAATAGAGGGAAATGGGCCAATGATGATAGAATTGGTCAAGAAGAATTATATGATGTTTGTGAAAAAGTTGTTTTAGAATTAAGAAGTTATACCGAACATTCGACCCCTTTTTTAAATAAGGTTAGTAAACGAGAAGCTCCCAATTATGGCTTAATTATCAAAAAACCAATGGATTTGAACACAGTAATGAAAAAATTGAAAAATTTACAATATAATTCTAAACAAGAATTCGTTGATGACATAATGTTAATCTGGTCTAATTGTTTATTATATAACTCAGACCCCAAACATTTTCTTAGAGCTCATGCTATAGCTATGCAGAAAAAATCACTAAAATTAATTCCGTTAATTCCTAATATCGTGGTTAAGCATCGGTCGGAAATCGAAAAAGAAGAGGAGAGGGATGATTCAAATAATGAGTCAAGTAAGGGAAAATCATCTAAAAAGGGTCGTAAGAGAACTAGAAATAATGAAGTTAAACAAGAAGAAACGGCCATGAATTCACCCGAAAGCATTATAGATACGCCAATTGAAGAAGAAAAGGCTTCCGAAACTCCAATAACCGTTGATCCGACCCCTGCACCCGAAGGCTCTCCCACCCCTGCTTACACTGGAACTCCTGCTCCTACCGAGACACCAGTACCTACCCACACACCTGCTCCGGCTGGCACCACTGCTGTTGGTACAGGAGCAGGGCCTGCCGATGAGGAAGAAGAAGATGAAGAAAACGATGAAATGAATGATGACAATGCTAATTCAAGTACTCAGAATGAAGAAGATGAAATTGAACCGGAACTTCAAGCATGGAGGACTTTGACAGCTAAATCACGGGCTCATTATTGTGCTTCTAGAGCTGAACTTTTCAACGAGTCTGATTCTTATAAATTAAATCTTGATGCTCCTGCTATATTACGAGAACCAAATGAAATGCTCAACTTTAACGATTATATCACGAATAAGCAAGTAGTTTCTAAGGGTAATTTACTTGAAAACGATGAACCTTATTTATTGGAATATGATATCACAGGAGGTATGCCTGGAATTCATTATAAAGGTGTGGACGACGACCAACAAGAAAAACGGGAGCGGGAAATTGTTGATTCGATTATTGCTAGTAAAATTGATCAAGGTGACTCAAATTTTGCTCTAAGTACGGAAAATGGATTGAATTCAATTTACTTCAAAAATATAAACGAAATGCAAGAAATCAGAAAAATATGTTTCAAAATTTCATTAGTTAGACAGATGCAGACTCAACAATTTGTTCATCATACACAAATGAGACAACCAGAAGTCGATAAATTAAAAGAAATTGATTTAGATCCAGTTTCCAAACTAGAAAATCACGAACCTTTCAATAAGGATATCCAATACTCTGTTTTAAGAAGAAATGTCGCCAAAATGGTGATGCAAACAGGGTTTGAAACAGCAGAACCATTTGCTGTCAACACTTTAACTCAATTAGCAGAAAGGTATCTTGGTAATTTAGTTAAATCAATCAAATTACATCTGGAGACCAATTCCAAAAACCGTCTTTCAATGTCAGATATTTTACACGTTTCATTGATTGAAAATGGTATAAATAAACCCGATGACCTCTATACTTATGTCAATGAGAAGCTTATTGCTCAATATAATAAGCTCCAAGAATTAAGAAGTAAATTATCTAATTTCTTAAAGTTGTTATTACGTCCTGGGTTAGAGAATTTTAATGAGAAATCATTCACTGATAATAGTGAACAATTCATGACAGGGGATTTTTCTAATGATTTAGGAGACGATTTCTTTGGATTCAAGGAGTTGGGTTTAGACAAAGAATTCAAGATGTTAAGTTCCTCAATTCCAATATATCTTTTACATTCAAGATTAAACACATCGTATTCATCAGAAGGAGGTGCTAGTAAAGCCAATAAGTTCGATGATCTTAAAGACTACAAAATCCAAAAATTATACGCTACAGATGCCAATAATCAAATCGGATTATTAGTACCGTTCTATCAAAGATTAGTTGAAAAAACCAAGGCACACATTCATAAACAACAAAAGAAGAATGGATTAAACACTGAATTGCCAGAGCCAAACAAGTTAGCATTAATCGATGATGAAGAGCTACCACAAAAGCAAAGAAACATTCGCCCGAGATTGCCACCAACTGGGAAAATTACATCCGTAAAAAAGAGGCCTGTTGCAAACTCGTTTTTCTTACCAGAAGAAGATTTTGCAACCGTTGATGAAGATAATGAAATGGCTGCAAGTGCGATGGAAGCTGCGACTGGTTCCGACCCTATGATGAATGATGATTCTTTTGCCGATGAAATCGATGCAAAAGATCTCGAATTAATGATGAGTAATCTCGAAGAATAGAATTCTACAAAAAAAAGACCCCCCGATTCTATAATATTGTAATAATAGTCCTGTATCATTTGGTAAATAGATCTAATATATAGACGCATATCGTGGGGAGCGCGATCGATTCATTAACCATTTAATACCAAGTCATCTTTCATAAATCTAGTATCATCAAATTTCAAATGTAACATGGGAGATGACTATCTAGACAGAAAATCACGGAAAAACGTTACATCATTATCGAAATTATCAAAGGATGAGTTGTGTACAAGAGACGTGTTTGGTAGAACGCTACTTCATCTCATCATTTTATGTAATAGAGGCGATTTGTTACGTCAATTACTAAAAAACCCCGAGATCAAAGGTGTTATCACTAAGACAGATTATCAGAATGGCTGGAATTGCCTACACTACATTATTTTTTTCAAAAGATTTGGCTGCTATAAAGTATTATTAGACTACCTTAAACAACTAAGTCCTACCAACTCGCTTTTATTGGCGAATAATACCTTATTCCTTGATCTTATCAGATGTAAAGATAGATGTCGGACAACGCCGTTACAGTTATTGAACAATGACTTCAAGGACATGATGTGGATTCCGGAATATATCACGGAAGATGATCAACTTCACCTAATATCCCGGTTTTTACCGAAGCAACATAATGAAAAGCATAGACAACATCAACTCAAAGTTCGGCAGTGGATGGACCACCATAACTGGTGGGAAAACAAAAGGTCGGGGTCCGATATATATATGTTTGGCTCGAACTTGAACAATAATTTAGGGGTCGGCGACTCTACTGATAGACAAATCCCCAGTAAATTATCTTTCATTTGTTTCACCGAGCTGGGAAATGATATTTTGGGTCAACCTCGTTTCAAGGATGTTAGACTATCGAAGAACCATACGATTATATTAACTAAAGATGGATCTGTTTTTTCTTGTGGAATAGGTTCAAGAGGTAGATTGGGTCATGGTGTAGATAATATGAGCAACTGTTATAAATTCAAAAAGATCCTGTTCTTCAGTAATATCGAAGACCGGAAATCCGTTAAAGAAATTGATATTTCCAATGACCATTCTATTGCTTTAACTTCCAATAACGAAATATTCACCTGGGGTTTAAACACTTTCGGTCAGTTGGGCCACAAATCTACAACCACAAATATGAAAAATTTCACAGAGGAATTCGAGGCAGAACCAAGACAAGTTTTGAATGGAGATATCAAAAAGAGTGGCTCATCTTTTAAAGGTATTTCTGTATCTAGAATTCATTCCCTCGTTTATTCTAGATCACAGATTATATTTTGGGGGCTAAACATTGGTCAAATGGGAGTTCCTCACGAAGTAAATGATTTCATAGATTACAAAGTAAACGGAGTATCCTTCAAAGGATCGCTTCAGTCGGCACCTCGTAGTATCACCCTTAGAGACGAAATAAAGTTGGTGGAAACTTGTGAGACCTGTACTTGTGTGGTTACCACTAATAACGAATTACATTTATATTTCCAAAATCAACATGTTAAACTTCCCAGAGTTCCTGCTAGAGCATCATTGGATAAAGGTTTTCACATGTTTCATCCCACTAAACTTACTAAACTGCCATCTATAGCCAAGATACGTATGAAATCCCATGAAAATATAGTATTGTTATTGGATAGTGGTGATGTCGTAGGGTTTGGTATTGACAGTTCTTCAAGTTTATCTAAATTAGTCAAATCCCTTAGGTATAACTCTATTTGGAAATCACACGATAGAGATTTGAGAGTTAATGATTTCGATATATCTAGTGATGGATCAATAGTTTTGACTACAACCACCGGTCTAGTATTTGCCAAACACTCTAACAGTAAGACCAGAAAAAACACAATGTCAGAAACTGCCCTACCTATTGCCCCCAAGAACAAGTTCAGGAGAATAGATTATGTCAATAAAATTGGCCGTGTAGCATGCAACGACAACTTTGGTTCCTTTGCGTTTATAAGAGACGACGTTGATCAAATCCCGTTACAACTACAAACTAATACATACGTTAAAGACTTGGAGTATTTCAGTGCCATAAAGGACACTGATATTTATAGAAAACAAGATCAACTTTTTGCTATGTCTGGTTTTAGCTATTACACTTCTGATCATCTTTATCCTAAATATGAAAAGGAAGAGTTTGATAGTGATGATGAGAATTACTTTGAGGGACAGGAAGATGACATCAAGATTGATTTAATGTATAAAAGGCATACTGATAAATTTGACTCAAAACACAACAAACGATTAAAAACTAGGTTTACTTATGAGCAAATTTCCAGGAAAGATTTGGCCATTTTGAAAGATACCTTAAAGACTTTAACATTGGAATCAATTGTGGAAAGATTTCAGGAAGCAGAGCAAGAGGAGAAGGGATATGATGCATTCATTAAATTCACAAATTATCCTGAGATTTCAATTGGTTTCCACAAGAATATATTAACCGTGCGTTCTGCGTTCTTTGAAAAGCTCATACAGACAACATCTGACGAATACTTCGATGAGTTTGGTCTTCAAGGTAGATTTTTTGGTAATACACTCCTATTTGATTCAGATGTAAATTTAAAATCAGTCTTGATCTTCTTGCATTATATTTATACCAATAAACTCATATCAATTTGGGATGATTTTCCTGCCGGAATCCACCGCCCTGAAGATATTAAAGAAATAAAATATGATTTTGAAAGACTCCTGAGAGCTTTCAATATGATTGGTTTATTCGGCACATCCACTAGTGATGCAACATTCTTTAGAGATATGAGATCACTCTATGCTTATGACAAGGACCACGGCAACTTACTTGTATCTTTATGTGATGGGAAGATTCGATGCTCATCCTATATGCTTGCTGCTCGTTCAGCATTCTTTGAGACAACCTTGGCAAGTAGATGGAATCCTGTATTATCGGAGCTCGTGCTTGAAAGAGTATCTCGTACACAATTTCAATTGGTTTTAAGGCACATCTATGGCTTCAGTGATTATGTTATATTTGATGAATTGAAATCTGAATGCAGCAGTAGAGAAGAGTTCATAAGTAATTTACTTGAAGTGATTCAAATTTCGGACGAGTTGTTATTGATTCAGTTAAAGAACTTGTGTCAATTGGCAATCAAGGATTTAATTAATTTAGAAAATGTTATTTTCTTACTAACTCAAGCCGAAGACCTAAATTCTCAAAAGCTCTTCGTAAGCTGTTGTTGGTATATCTATAATAATTTGGAGATTATTCTTTTAGATCCGTCTTTTTTGCTTGTTCCCAATGAAAGTATCATCAAACTTGAAGAGCAAATCAGGATTTTTGATAAGTGCAAGGTTCAAGACTTTGTTGGTAAACATGGATTACATATGTCTCATCTTCAAGATTGGATGATGGATCAGTCGACCAATTTGATCAATCAGTTCGTGTCTAATGTTAAGTCAATGAATAGTTGTTTCATGATCGAGCATCACCGAACTTCATTCAAACCTTTATTTGATGTCAAACTAGATCTCCCGAAGTCAGATGTATCTAAACGTCGTCGTAGAAGTTCAAGAAAAAGTTCGACTAGTCATGATATAAAAGATGAACTATTAGAAGTTCGGAAAACTGCGTTGATGCAGCAAAAGAATGAAGTTGTGATCGACGAGGATCATGAATTTGAATTGGTGACTTCCAATCGTCGGAAAAGTGCTTCTAGTAAGAAGTCTGATTTTCAGAAAGACACTTCGCCTTCATCATCGGTTAACTCATCGTTACCATCTTCTAACAATTCTTCGACGTCTGAATTGAACAAGTCTCGACCACCGATTCAATTAACCGCTTCCGTGGGTAGAACTTCCAACAATTCGAGTGAAGGATCATTCCCTGTTCTTGGCAAGACAACAAAATCATCTGGTGCCAATACCACACCAGCAACGTCAGTTAACCCTGGATTAAGCCCTCATTCCAACTGGGCCACTAAATCAAATGGTTCGAGTATTTTGAAAACTTCCTCCCTTAAAAGCACACCATCATCATCGAAGACCACGACTGCAGCTCCCGTTGCGGTTTCGGAAACTGAATGGAATAAAAAACCTAGAGCTAAGTTTGGACCAACTGTTAAGCGTTCACAAAAGGAACGGAAACTTCTTGCAATGCAAAACTCAAATGAGACTAAACCTCCTCCAACTTTGGGTCAGTCATTCAGCTGGGGTCTGGGGTCTAACCCAACCACTTCGAATCAGACTGGATCGTCTTTACTTAAAGATGCAGCAGGTGACGGCTCGAAATTGAGTAATGGGTTTCCAGCTTTGGGCAAACAACGAAATAACCAACTCAAAGCAAAGCCTACGACCAAATCAAAGTCGCCATCACCGAATACAACGAACCCAAACTCTACAGGGTCAGGAACACCCGACGACTCGTTCGATCAAGATTCCCCTAATACTTCTTTCAATCTTTCATTAACAGATATAATGTTAGAGGAGTCGTTAAAGATCGAAGAGGCTAAACAAGCAGACGCCCAGAGGAGATCTTTACAAGAAGTTCAACAAGAACAAGAGTTTGCTAAATGGTGGGAAGAAGAAACTAGAAGGGTCCAACAGCAAATGCAACAAATGACAGTTAAAGGTAAACCAAAGAAAAAGAAGCGACAATCCAGTAATTCTCGTAATAATAACCCAAATGATTCTACTGATTCTAATTCTAATTTCAACGGGAAAAGAAAGGATAAACCGACATTATAACGTACATATGCTTTATATTTATTCAATCAACGTATATATATTTAACATACTCAATCAATATCATCAGGGAACCAGCCCACATCTTGTAAGTCGACCTTAACCCCAGTCACCTCAATGCCTTCCAGAACCAACTTTTCTTTCTGAAGAATTTCACCGGAAGTATTACCTCTAGGAGATATAGACCCCGATGAAGACAATACTCTCCACCAAGGTAAACTATCAAAATCTATCAAATCTCCAACACCATCTGGTGCACTCACTTCGGCATTTAATTGTCTTATAATCTCCTGACAATGTTTTAAAGAAGAGCCCACAAGACGGGAATTTTGCGGACGTCCTATTAAATATGCTATATGGCCGTAGCTGGTAACTTTACCATAAGGAATCTGAACTACAATACTATATACCGCATAATGAAATGCTTTTGATTCATCGGTTAATTTCATCGACGCATTAGACTAATTACCTGCAGCAGACGTGCAGATAAACACACAATAGGAAAATAAATTGTTGCAAAAAAAAAGCAGAGACGAAATGAGATCAAGAAATGACGAAATACTAATTAGCCGGATGTATTAACCTACACACTAGAAACCCGATGCAAAATATTTAACCCAAGAATTTATGAAATTAAAAATAATCAACTTATAAAGCTAATAAAGCACCGGCAGCTAAAGCAGCAGCACCAACAGCGTATTGCTTGTTAGCAGCACCTTCCCAGGTGGAAACGTTAGCAACAGTGGTGTTAGCAGCGGAAGAAGTAGCAGCTGGACATTCAGTGACTTCTGGACCACAAGAAGTGATGGTAACTAAAGTAGATTCAACATCAGTTTCAGTTAAAGTAGCAGCAGAAACAACAGCTGAGAATAATAAGGCGACGGTGGAGAATTGCATTTTAATTGTTTAACGATAGACTAGGATAAGAAAGAAATCAAAAGTGATTAATTGATGATTAGAAAAAAAAGAGTGGCAGATCAAGGGGCTTTATATACTTAAAAACTAACGATAAATCAAAACATATCAGGCTGGATCTCGTGTAACCAGCGGGCACGAATCAAATGTAACCAGCCGGCATGCTATTGTAAAATAAAAAAAACTTTTATCAAAAACTGTAATAATAGCCCAGATAGTAGCCCGGGTCTATTAAAATTTCCCAATGGGACAGCGAGACAAGCTAAACCGGTTACGCGCCAATCTCGATTTGGAAATACCCAAGCCAATTTTGTAAAAGACAATAACAGTTCCATGATGCGACAATAACACTATAACAGGCGGTCTGGAAATCACCTTAGCAAGTTAAGGTCTTGGACATAGTATGTAGGATATACTTCTTGTATGTAGGGATATCACACGAACTGTCAAATGGTTCAGCCTTTTTTTTGATCCAGCAACACGTTGATCCAGCAGTGATCCACTTGTTGCAAAAAAAGGACTGTGCACGACCTACACCATTCCACACGAAGGAATTATCTAAGAAAATAGTAGGAGACGAAGTATCGTATGGAAAGAGACGACAAGGGTGAGAGACGACGTATAGCAACATTATGAATAAGCTAGAACGTATAGACAAAGTTAAGGTTATATTCCAAGTTCATTTATTGTAATTTAGACTTTGATACGAGAAGAATTAGGAAAGTGCAATTCCCCTTTAGTCACACTACAATCAATCTAGACCTGCCGTTAACAGCCCGGGGATTGCAAAGCCAGGAACGGATCACCGAGACGCCAGGTTTTTCGACGTCAAGTACGCAGACGCACTCTGCGAAAATGTAATATGATAAGAAATACTGAGATGGCTGCAAATAAATCAGTCCGAGTTTCCTGCGACAGGCACTACGAAAAGTCAACTGTAAATTAATAGAAAAAGAATAATACAGCAAACCATTAAATATTGTACACGATATTGCGCTACAGACAAGTGATTTTCTCTGACATTTGCTGGCTCTTATGTTCAAGGTCATATATTGTTATATAGAATCAATTTCAGCTCATTTTATTATCAATTTCAGATACTGATAAGGGCTCATATTCCAGCTGGCTGATTTGGCTGCGATTATTGTCTTACCCCAATAGATCAATAGGGCTGGTTAATTAACCTTCTTCTCGAACATGGTTCCTGGAATTAAGAATTATGTCTGACTTCACTGACTAGTTTATTGTAATGCAGCTATACACTCGTTGTACATACGTTGCAATTTGAATAATTGGTCAAGGAATATTTGATATTGGATTTCTCGCTTTTCCTCATAACTTGTGGGAGCTTCTGCATCTGTGGTGTTTGTATCCTCAACTGCTTGGGTATCTATAGCATCTGCAACATCCCCTGTCGGTTCTGATTGTTCTTGTTGTTCTTGTTCTTCTGATTCTTCCATTGCCTCTTCCTGGGTATTTGCTTCTCCGACGATATCATCGAGCAGGGCATTATTGATGGCTTCAATATCAAATACTTGATTATATGGACCGACAAGTTCCTCATGTATACCCTTGATCAAAACAAACTCGTCATATAACTTCTGTATGTCACCTTTAAGATCCTCATTCAAAGTACTTCTATAATGATCTAATTCGGTTTCAATTTGATCCATTAGAGATACAGGGTATGTCATAATACCAAGAACAATATCTTTAGCAAGATTGATAACTGTCTCTCTCATAACCACTCTAGTCGTCAATTGGCGATTAAAGTTGGCTCTAAGAAGTTCATAATCTCTTGTTCTTGTGACACCGAACTTTATACCCCGGGTAACAAGCAGATTTATGGCACGATCTCTATGGGTGGTGTAAATAGCTAACCCAGCAGATAATGTTTCAAGACCTCTTCTCAATGGCAATGGCATGGGATAGTTGTGTACTGCATTATCGATGAATCTTTTAGTTCTAGCACTTTTGATAAACAAATAATAGAAAAGTGCAATGCTTCCTCCAATAAGCATAATGATTTTCCAGTGTAAAAGAAGTAACTGATCAAGTCCAGTAAGGAAGATCACTAGTCCAAGACCAGCCAATCTATAAAGCATTTCTCTTGGTCTTGCCCTTAAAAAGTCCAAAGCAGCTCTTAAAAGCCTGATCAAGGAGAGATCATTGAATCTTACTACAGGAGGAACACCTCGTACAGGCTCTTGTGCTTCATTATTTAGATCTGGACGATTACCGACTTCTCTTATTTCTTGGATTGATGCAGCAGTACCTGGATATGTAGGACCACCATTTGTAGCAGCAGGACCATTTGTAGCAGCAGGATCATACAAATGGACTTGGACTTGTTGAAGCAAAGTCTGCCCATCTTCACCTTTAAACACTCTATTTAATTTAGCAGCACCCGAAGGATTTAAAAGAATATATGGATCATAGCCTTGATTCTCAACTACTATACATTGGGAAGAACTTAAGTTAACAATCGTTGCTTCAGTTGATCCTGGTAAAGTCAAAGAGAATTCATATTCGATATTACTCAAATCATGCTGATTGACCAATATTTGACGAGATGGTTGAGAGGGACCTAATGATATAGGATTGGTTTCCATCATTTCAAAAGTATCACCAGATAAAGACCATTCAGCGCCATCTTCAAGAACCATTCTAGTAGGTTGGTATCTTGTCATTGATTCTGGATTGACCCGATGATTATTCTCATGTTCAACTTGGGCGAGGTCATCTCTTACACTTGGAAGAAATTGAAATCTAGCATCAGAGGTAAGATCGTTCCAAAACTCACGACTCATAATGCCACCTTCCACTCCACTTAAATGACTATGGACCACCAAATCTAAAGTTACGACGTTCCGCTGTTCCGTGAGATTTGTTTCATCGAGTTCCAAAACCAGATATAATGATGTATTATATGTTTCATTCTCAGTGAGGGATAACCCATTATATGATAGTTTTACCTGGTCAAAAAACGTTCTTCTTACATGATACAGATCAGCCCTTTCGATAATCTGATGGACTAAATCCCGGACAGTAGTTGTGTTGTTGACCTCAAATAAACTACTCTCATGCTGGAGACTTTCCACATCCGATGCCACCTTTATGAAAAACCTAGTTCTTCTTGGTTCCTCTTCAGGTACTTCTTCAGGCCCATTTGTGTCACCAAGAATAGCCATATTATACAGTAACTCAAACAACACAGGGGTCAAAGGCGGAACATCAAGACCTACCACATCAGATATCTTTATGGATGTATCGTGGAAAACTTCATCATTGGCCCAGTACCGTAACTGGAAATAACTCCCATCGACTGGTGGTCGATCAGGAAGTGATTTATTGCGTTCTTCGGCCACATAATCTTGTAGTACCGCCACTGAACAATGTAGCAGTTCCCTAATGACTATACTCTGGGTACTACCCTGGTTATCGTTCCATTCGATCACAATATCAAATAACTCTTCGTACGGATCTCTGGATGGGATATTTGGATTGTTGAAAAGCGTATAATCTATCATTAGCACGAAGTTGGATACGGGGAAATCTGGGGGCTCTTCTGTATTAAGAATCTCATAGAATTGCTTATCTTCGATGGCTTCTCCTTGGATATTGGTGATTTTCAAAAAGACCGGTTTAAGTCTATAATCGGGAGAATCGTACCAAATCAGATGAAGCACATCTCGTACATAATGTCGAAGCGTAACTCGGATATCATATGTTTCGGTGTTAAGAATGGGTACAGTGTCTGTATAGTTTTTTTCTCTGACTTGTAGGGAAAGGGTGAACGGAGTGTTCATGATAAGGTATTGTGTGCTGTATGGTACTGCGAAAGATGGAGATCTGGTGGTCCGAGACTGAGATGGCCGAGATGGCTGCGAGAGATGGTTCAGTATTCATTCTATGTACATGTCTACTTTTTGATGGCATGATATCTCTTACCTCTAATGGCAAATATCTCATCATTAGCTTGGAAAGTTTCCGTGGGATTTGAGTCGACTAAATCAATCTTGGTAGATCCAAAGATATTCTTGGTTTGATTCATCAAGACATCCATTTCTTCTGCCAATGGATGATTTAATAACCAAGATAATTCTCTTAAGGTATCGATTTCATGGTATCCAGTGATATACACCGGACACTTGGACTCCAATAATCCTTTCAAACTTAAGTCCCAGTGGATTTTATCTGGAGTTTGGAACCCCGGGTGGAAACAGAAAAATACATCTAAATATGGGTCAAATGGGAACAAATCTCCAAAATTATATAATTCATGGAAATATAATGTATGATAGTGTAAAGTGATTTGGTCGTCGTACCTTTCGACTAATGCTCTACCATTGGGTTGTCCGGTGGATGTAAATGATTTAGTATTACGGTCGAAATAACATTCAGGTCCTATGAAATGAAATTCAAATTTGGTGTCGGGAAACAAATATCCAAATTGTTTCCAAACGTATCCTGGTAACATGGCTTCCATCTTGGCACCAACAATGAAAATTCTCATGGGTCTTTCCTTGAAGACAGTGGTCTTAGCATCATGCTTGACATATGGTGGGTATAAGGTATACTTCAAAGCTGCCACGGATTTCAACCCTTCCAAAGTTAAAGGACCGTTTGGTTCCAAGAAATATGGAGATAATTTATGTAAAACCGAAGCTATAGTAATGGGATAAGTTAATACTTTTGTTGCAGCAGCCAAATTAAAATCAGTATTCATGGGGTTAAAATCTCTGGTATAAAAGAAAGAATCCCAATTGTTCAAACTCGTCATAAAATCGTGTTCCTGTTCCTTTGGAAATACAAACTCGTCGAAAGTTCTACCCGATCTTAAATCATGTTCATATAAATTGACCTTTCTTAACAAGTCATATTTTTTCTTCTGGTGATATTCAACATCACTCTCCCATGCTTCTTGGTTATGGTGGGTTGGAATTCCAGATATAGGACATACATAATCGACGTTTTTTTCGGTCACTGGACATTTAGCTTTAGCTCTGATATATGCGGCTCTTGTTCTTAAATCTTCGTATGGACTTTCATCCCAAGTATATAATTTTCGAGAAGTATCTTGATCAGTATTATCATTCAATACAAGTAATCGTTTGAGAAACGAGATGTTTCTGATCGAATTGATTGGTCGACGTGATATCTGTTTCAGGATCTGGGTTATAGAGATCATTGGAATTTTACAGTTCATCAAGGTCATTATCAGCTTGCGAAATTTTTCATCGATGCGTGTGTGGTGATAATGAGGTGAGAAGGCCAGTCGGGTATGGGGTGAGGTGAGATCGAGTGGGACTTCCTCCGATGATTCAGTCAATTAGAGATAATAGACATCTACATATATTGCCTTCGTGATTCGTATATGTACCTATCCATTAAGCATGTCAAGAATTCTCTGGACATTTTGAGGTGATTCGTGTTGAAGTCTTTCCTTTAACTCTTCTAGCTTCTGATCATTCGAAACTGCTTCATCATTATTTACAGTTACTGTAACTACTTTTGTTTCTATAAATTCATCTCCCCCTGTTTCTGGTTCCAATTCTTCCTGTAGCTGTGAATCTTTTCCTGTGGCATCAGGATTTCCTACAGTGAAAACTTCATAATTATAGATTGATCTTAACGGAGACATTTCAGGGACGGCCACTAAATCTCCATCTTGATCAGTCATATCAAATGGATTAACGAGTAATATTGAAATCTCTTTAGTGCCGAAATTCTTGATACGGGATACTCTAACCACAAACATAAAATTGCCTAATATATCATATACTTCATACCAAGCGATAAACATATCATTCCAACTGACACAATCAGTTTGACCATATTTATTTTTCTGTTTAGGTATAGGTGATTCGATTTTAAATTCCATTGAATTCAGATATGCCAGAAAAAATGACTTGACAAAGTCCTCTTTATCCCCATTGTAAAATATCACATATCTTCTATCATATAAATCGAGTGATTCTTCTGGTTGATCAAATGTTTTGGGTTTACCCCAAAATAATCCATGGCCTGCTGGTTGGGAAGAGAAATCTTGTAAATCTATTTGGGTGTATTTTGGTTGGGGAAATACTAAACCTTCGTTGCCAATTTCCTCGATTCTAACCAATCTTTCGTAATTGAAGTTTTCCGTCCCCTCATCAACATTTTCATCTATAGAATTACAAACTATATCCACGACTCTTTCTTGGGAAATAGGATGAATTTCAGCATAATTACAAAGAGATTTGACGTTGATAATCATACGATACTCACAAGTTCTTGTTTCATAAACATAAGCAATCACCACTTTTTCTGTCTGTTTTGGATCACATCTATAGACCACTTCAATTGATCTTGGTTCCTGAGTTAAATCACATAATTCCCCATCATTGAGAACGTGCATCAATGCTTTTGCCGGCTTCACTTGACCTTCAGCGGATGCCAAGGGATCATTTACAAGTTGAAAGTCCTTTGTATCGAATTTCACTGTTTCTGGATTACCCTGATTGAATAATTTGGCATCTCTTGATTGGCTACCTTTAAATCTACCAAGAACATAAACAAAATCAGGATAAGAAGCAGTTAAAACACCTGTTTTCTGAGTTTCTACCACATCTTCATGGAATTGCACTACCTTATCACCAATACAATAGCCGTAAGTCCAATATCCTTCATTCAAGCCGGAACTAAATACACAAGAAGGGAACTGGTCATGTAAACCACGAACAGCTTCCTGAACCAACTCTTCATCAGACCTTGGAGGTGGCTGGTCTATCACATCATCACCATTCAATTGCGCCTCGATGATTGGGTCAGTCAAATTGGGTAAAAGACATACCAAATTATGGTTCATATTGTCAATTTTAAATATATCATACGACGTATTGGTAATATGTTGTATTTGATCCAATACCTGAGGAGATACCGGTTTATGATTGTATTTTAAATGGAATTTCGGCTCGGTGGCAAGCTGTACATAGGGATCAATTGCTCCATATCCCCGGGCATATATAGGGACAAGAAATAACAATAGTAGCCAGGTCATAATATGAATCTCGCGATTTTAACAATATTTAAAAGTATTAGACAACTGAGACCTGAGACGGTGAAAAACTAACCACAGAAATGTTTCTGAGATTAAATTGTCTGCGACTAGACGCTAACTAGACACTACATTATTTACCAATGGAAGAACCAGCATCCACAATCGGACTAACCACCCCACAACTCCACGACGGGGAGGTTTCCAAACCCCCCGCCACCACTGCCACTGCCACTGCCACCGCAACCGCAACCGTGGGCTCTACTTCTCCAGATAAGAACGAAATAGAAACTAGTACAATCTTTGATCTAGCTCTGGCCATCGATCTCAATGCTAAAACACTTCTTGAATCATTCAATGAGAATGACGAAGAAATACGGGACCGGGTGGAGAAAGTCAATATAAAATTGAAGAAATTAAGATCCCAACTTCACGAAAAGTGATGGATCGAGTAACATGTTGTGTACCAGTTGTGTAAAGAAGGTGTAGGTGTTGGTGCTGTGCTGCTGGTAACGACATGGTGATTCATCACAAAACCTGTAGGCTTCGGGCGACCCCGATGTATAATATGTATTCTAGTAACGTATATCCGGTAAATACAAATTTGTGGATATTGAGTTGTCTATCTCTCTGTTTCCTGTATCGCACCTCATCTACAATAGTCAATTCCCTGCGTATTTTCTGTATAAGAATGGGTAAAGTAAGACTCCTGAAGAACCAGCTTCGAAGAGAGAAAGCCAAGAAGAGAAAAGTTGATACCACGAATGATGCAGTCATCTCCACAAAATCCCAGCCTTCTGCCGACACCCCAGCCTTGAAAAATGATGAATCCAAAGTAGATGAGCGAGATGAGCGAGATGACATGGACAAGGCAAAAGAACTAGAAAGAGAACCGGGAAAATCCACTACCAAAGAGGATAAGACCGACTCGCCGTCATCGAAATCTGATCCACTGTCACTTTACCAGGAATTTGAAGCAATTTTCAATAAATTTGACCCGCAACAAGTACCTCAACCAGAACAATCTATCGCCTTAAAAGATGAACCATATGAAGATCTGAACCTGGAACTGGAACTCGAACTAGAACTGGGCCTGGACTCGGAAACAACTGATTCCAAGCGACAACTCCGGAAAAAAACAAAACTTTCAGTGGCCCAGTTAAAAGCTGAAGTCAATTTCCCCCAAATAGTTGAATGGTGTGATGTTGATGCACCAGATCCTTACTTTTTGGTGGCTATTAAACTGAATGTTAACGTGGTACCAGTGCCGGCTCACTGGTCTAAAAAGCATGACTATTTGGGCGGGAAAAGAAGTTTTGAAAGGCCCCCATTTCAGCTACCTTCTTATATTCTTGATACCGGTATCCAAGACATGAGGAATAATTTAGATGAACTGACAATACGACAACAGCAGCGTGACAGGGTGCAGCCGAAATTAGGCAAACTAGATATCGATTACCAGAAACTTCACGATGCTTTTTTCGTATATCAATCAAAACCTAAATTATTAGGGTTTGGTGACATATATTATGAAGGAAGAGACTTATCTGATGCAAATGAGGAGAAGTTAGATTCGGTCAAACCAGGTAAATTGTCTGTTGAACTCTTGAAAGCCATGGGACTACCTGAAAATGGTAAGACTCCTCCTTCTTGGATATCTTCCATGCGAGAAATCGGCAAACCTCCAGCATACAAACATCTCCGAATTCCAGGAATAGATATGGCGTATGCCAACATCGGTTATTTGGTTGACGAGGAACAAGAGTACAAGAGTTCGATCCAGGACGACCATTGGGGGGTTGTCGCCGATGAAGAATCTGAAGAAGAAGAGGAAGAAGAAGGTGATGACGAGAGTGAAGGTAGTGATCATGAATTGGAAGATCCAACTACTGCCCCTACTTACTTTGAAGAAGAGGGGACAGAACCTGAACAAGAACCCGAAGTGGTCATTAAATCAAAACCGAAGGCAGATCAGAAATTGTATACTATTCTTAAAGATACAGAAGAAACATCGGATGGGTTATTGGGTATTGATAAGAAGTACGATCTAGGAGAAACATCTGCTGAAGAAAGGGTACGGTCCAAGCAAGAATCCACCGAAGAGAAAAAATTCAAGTTTTAATACATAGCATAATATTACGGTTTCCGTATCTCCATCTCTATCTGTACCTCTGTATATTACATCTATATTACATACTTGTTATCTCACCAATGATTATTATCTTTATCAAGACCATTCATGGATGATTCGTTAAAATCCCCCATAGGCGGTGTAAAATTTGGGACCTCATAAGAAGGGAAAGTCATATCAAAATCGATATTTGCATCCAATGGATTCAAATAATGGAGAATATCTGAATCAATAGTTTGGAAAATTTCTTGAATCGAATTGGAATTGATATTGATCCCTGCTGTGGGGGTTGGAATATTATCGGTGGGCCCATAAAACAGTTGATTGTTAGCATTAGACGGAGTTATATTGTTATTAACAATGGTCGATCCATTGGAATTGCTAGAAGGATAAGCAGGCGCTGAGTTAGGTTGACTTGTCCGGCCTTGCTCCTCCTCATCATCTTTTGGAGCTCTTAAGTTTTCGATTTCTTTACTTGTATCGATCATATTGGCTAAAGTGGAAGATTCGTGGGCGGCATTCGCTGCAGATCTGGCTTGTTGTGGTTTACCATTGGATAAAATTATCCATTTTTCAATACGTGATAATATAATAGCCATTCTCAGACACACTATGGAACTATATTTATGCTGTCCTTCATGGATAAGTTTTTGAATTCCTTCGAAATAAATTTCAGCATTGATTTTTAAATCTTCAGGATTTATAAATTTGGATACATTAGCCAAATTCAGAGACTTAATCAATAAACGTAATTTGATCAATAAAATTAATGAATGCATAGGTCTGTAAAAGAAGAATGTTGGTACGTTAATTGTACGTTCTTGACCCAAAATTATGAACGATTTCAACAAATTTTCACAAAGCTTAATGAGCTTGACCACATATTGAACTGAAGTCAAGCTTTCCAAATGATTCGAGTTATCACCTTGTAGTTTAGATTCAAAAAAGAAATATCTGTTCACGAGACCATCATATACAATCATAAGTAATTGGTAGTAAATAACTGATAATAAATATTTCTCTTTTGGTTGATTCTTCCCACTTTCGGGCTCGGGAGAATCCATAAATCCACTTTCCGTCAATAACATATATAGTTTCTGTTCATAGTTATCCAAAACAAACTTTATATGAGGTAGAGAAGATGTTGTTGGATCTAACATGTTATGGAAAAATGCATCTTTTTTCCGGCCTGTAGGAGTAGTTTCTATGAACAAACTAGGACTGAAATACTCAAATATTTCTTGCCCTAGTCTTATAACTTTGGAAAGTTGACATAGATATCTGTCATGACGCGAGGGCAATTTGACCCCATCAACTTCACCCTCTTTCATCAATAATTCAATTGCCATAGTATGTTGTTTGGTCCAAGTAACTAATTTGAATCTTGGTAACGATAGTCCTAACGAACCACAAGAAACATAAACACTTAGAAAAGACCTTAGGTGGTTTCTCTGGTCTGCCAAATCCGCCAAAACTGGTGTGTTGTTCGAACCAATACGACTCACTAGTCCTTTTGAAATATCACCTAAATCAATACACAATGAGATGTTGAACCCTATAAGTAAATGAAACTGGTTCTTGAAGTGACCAGATGCAGTAGTGGGTAAACACCAAAGTGATAGTATCAAGCATAATTCGACTAATCTGAAACTGAAATCGTTAGATTTGATATAAACATGATACGAAATAAAACTCTCAAGGTAATAATTCAACATTTGATTCAACGAACCATTAGATATTTTGTAATACTTCTCTTGAATTTGAGATGAAAGCCCATTGTCATTGATTGTTGTGACATAAACACAGCCTGCCAATAAAAGAGGATCATGTTCATATAAATAATCAAAATCCTCAAGCTGCTTTGAAAATGATACAATAGGATAATAAGGTAACATTTCATCGAGAAAAAACTGGTGTCTTATTTTAAACTCTTGGAGACTCACTAGTTTGTGTTTCTGAGTGATGCTTTCCACGATGTTCGAGTTAAATGGGATATAAGGCCAATCCTGCAGAGATGGGGATTTGTGGAATGTTTGGAATTGTTTCAAATTATTGGATTTAGACACTTTCATTATGTTACTGAGTTTATTAGACGCATCTCTCATATCACTTCCCAAACTCTTCAATCTTATCTTATCCGACTCCAAAACTGAAGGAGCCACATTGAAATCATGTTCCAAAGAACTGAGTGATGTTGATACCAATTTCATTAGACTTTGCAACTGGGATATCTGGTCCCCTCCCACGGCCTCTGATGCTATTCCAGGACTTATATGATTCACGAGATCCAGCTTAGGCTTCCTATGTTTTCGAGCATATTTAGCAGTTGGGTCCTGATCTACTGAACAAGAAACACCCGACTTTGAGCATCTTTTACACTGGACAGACGTTGGAGTTTCGTAAGCACATTTCATTTTAAGTCTTCTGCACCTTGCACAAGCCCGGTTCTTCCTCCACTTATGCATAAATTCTGAGGGGTCTGACATGTCAAGAGACATGTTTTCATTTTCCATTAATGTTGGTGATTCAGACATGTTATCCGTTATCTCATCGCGATAAGCCGAAATATTGATGGATCCTGGGCCCTGGTCCCTGGGTGTGGGTGTGCGGTAACTTGGCAGGTTATTTTACAGAAGAAATGAACCTTATCAGTTCCATTATGACTATGGATTTCCGAATATCGTATCAGTCTTATGTATACCCCACTTTGTAGAGCACAATCTATGACAACCAACCAACCATAAAACAGGCTATTGTTTTTGAATATCCGGGTTTATATACAGGAGTATCATCAGATGTATTTTTTCGAAAAGTTTTTTGGCAATGTGAGAGGTTTCGAGACAATCTATTCTACAGTGTATATTTTCTATGGAACATATTTGAAATATGAGTTATGCAGTGATACAATTAAGTAAGTAGATGGGTTAAGCCATATCAATTTGGGGTTTTTCATCGACAATCTTATCCACTTGAGCACCAAATGATGCAATACATTTAGCCATTGTTGGAGATGATCTTGAAATTACATCAGTGAAATAAAAGTTGTCAATTGGGTTCTTCAATGGAATTCCAACAGCTGTTATAGATTTGGTTCTTGAAGTTATATCATTAATACCGGTACCGGCAATTTCACTTGAAGTTGGTTCAACAACATCATGTCTTACAAAATGTGGGGCTATTTGACCTAATCTTGATCTAATAGCATATATGTCATCATAAGGCAAAGCAGTACCCAAGTATTCGGATAATGCTCTGATAATCTTCCAGTCTTCTCTTGCAACTCCTGGTGGGTTAGCGGCAGCTCTTGTGGTTTGGACTCTACCTTCAGTGTTAACATAAGTACCAGATTTTTCGGTATAAGCAGACCCTGGTAAAATAACATCAGCAAATGATGCACCTAAATCACCATGGTGTCCTTGGTAAATAACAAAAGCATCTTTTGGAATATCTTTGTTAGCAATTTCATCGGCACCTAATAAATAGATGATTTTTGGTTTAGTTTCAGAAACTTCCTTAGATACGGTTTGGAAACCTAAATCTAAAGCAGCAACTCTTGAAGCTTCACGATGTAATAAGTTGACTCCATTCCATTCTGGGGTATTGAAGTTTTGGTTCTTTGCAACAAATTCACCAACAATATTATAAACTGCATTCAAGTCTTCAGATTCAGCAACCCCTGAACCTACTATGATTAATGGTTTTTTGGCCTGGCCTAATTTTTTTCCATATCCACCATCTAAAGCTTTCTTTAAAGCTTTAGCGTCGGTACCCAAATGATCTAAACCAAAAGTAGAAGAGAATTCTTCACCAACATGACTAATTTCTAAATCAGATCTCATCCAGACTTTTCTTATTCTAGCATTTAATACAGCAGCTTCATGTCTTGGGTTGGTACCTACCAATAAAATTTGATCTGCATCTTCAATACCATCAATGGTAGAATTGAAGGAATAATTTGATCTGATATCAAATCCAGTAGCTTCGGTACTTAATTTAACATCGGTAGTTAAATGTTCAGAATCTAATCTATTAAGTAAATCTTTCAAAGCCACCATAGATTCAGCATCAGTTAAAGCACCAGCAATGGCCTTAACTTCATTGGCCTTTGGTTGAATGGTTTTAAAAGCTTCAGTAACTTTAGCTAAAGCTTCGTCCCAAGTTGAAACTTCAAAAGAGTTGCCGTTTCTAATCAAAGGATTAGTTAATCTTTGAGTCTTTAACCCATCACAAGCAAATCTTGATTTATCGGAGATCCATTCTTCATTAACTTCATCGTTCAATCTTGGTAAGACTCTCATAACTTCAATACCCCTTGCGTCCACTCTGACATTAGAACCAACGGCATCCATGACATCAATAGTTTCAGTTCTTTTTAATTCCCAAGGTCTGGCTCTGAAAGCATAAGGTTTTGAAGTCAAAGCACCAACCGGACATAAATCAATGATATTACCTGACATTTCCGAGTTGATATTTCTTTCGATATATGTACCGATTTGCATGTCATTACCTCTACCAGAGGTACCTAATTCTGGAGCACCAGCAACATCATTCATGAATCTGACACATCTGGTACAATGAATACATCTATTCATGGAGGTCTTAACTAAGGGACCAATAGCCTTGTTTTCAACGGCTCTTTTACCAACTAATTCTTTGAATCTACCTCTGTCACTACCATATCTTTGGGACTGATCTTGTAAATCACATTCACCACCTTGATCACAAACTGGACAATCCAAAGGATGGTTTTCTAACAACATTTCGGTGACACCTTCTCTTGCCTTTTTGATTCTTTCACTGTCTGTGTGAACCACCATACCATTTTGAACAGGCATGGCACATGAAGCAATTAATTTAGGCATTCTTTCAACATCAACCAAACACATACGACAGTTACCTGCGATAGCTAATTTGTCATGATAACAGTATCTTGGAATGGTTACACCAGCTTTATCAGCTGCTTGGATGATTGAAGATCCACTTTCTATACTGACGATTTTCCCATCAACAGTGACTTGGACGTCTGCCAATTTTTTGGATGAAGATTGGAAAAATCTTTTGGAATAATTTCGAAGTATACTAGATCTGGCGGCTAACATAGCTAGATCTGATTATATATGATTATATATATGGGGGAGTAATATGGAATAAGAATAAATCGTTTAAAAGGTACGTATACCTAAATTTAAAATAATATATCAGAACTAAGCTTAGAAAAAAACTAGTGAAATATTTATTTGGCTCACAGTCTTTACTAATGAGAAAATGTTAAGCATTTGATTCGCTGAAACCAAAGTCGTGCGGAAGGTTTTTAATTTCAGCGAGTGAGAAGCGTTCAATTACGGAGTGGGGTCTTGTCCCGCAGTCTCAGACAGACCAATAGTCAGACGAACTTCACTTATATTATATAGTATTATGTAGTTACAAAACGGTTTTGACCTATATATCAATGTTTATGTAATTAAAAAGGTTGACATTACTGCTCTGTCATCTTTAGAAATTCCCCCATTTAGAAATATCGGTGACTTCGATATCCTAATAACCCAAACATTAGTTCTACCTAACTATTTGGAATTATGGCACTCAAACAATCGCACAGAATACAAAGCATGGTTTACTGTAAGCAGTGATCATTTACAAGTAATTTTTAACCAAACATATTTCAAGTCATTTGATGGCACTGTATTAAACTCTGTTGACAGTTGAAACAAGTAATATCTATGTATTGTTAATTGTGGACCAAGGTTCCACTATCCAGGCTCCATATACTACTCATCATTCTGTCCAACCCATCCCTACATAGATATATTACAATCAGCATGATCCCCTACCATCCTCCCTACAATAGAAAGCCATCATATATGCATAAAACTACTTCTTCTCTTTCTCGTCATCTCCAAGTAAAACAAATAGTATCAATAAGGGAGGAACTACGTACATCCAATTCTTTTGAATCCACGATTTCTCGGTCTCTTCCTCTATGACATTCCCTAAATTATCCTTCTTCTTCTCTGGGGCGGCAACCGTCTTCTGGCTTTTTGGTGGGAGATTATTTGGTTTCATATTAGGCGCAGGTGCTATTATAGGCTTTCTTATTTCCACTTCACTAGAGACCCTAGTGTCGACAGAAATCAGAGAAATTTCCAAATCTTGACCCAATTGAACCACAAATTGATATGCGTCTATGTCATCTATCACAGCAAAGCACTCATGGTCTGGTAAATCTTTGGTTCCAAGACAAAAGGGACTTTGAGGTGATTCAAATGATTTTTCACGTTGAAAATTTCCTTTCAACTTTGGTGTTTTTGTCAATTCAAGAGTTCCAACATCAAATAATTCAGGCAGAGTTATAGGCCGGGCATATATGTTGAGGACATCCGATGCATAAGCGGCCGTGACTACCGTAAACATAATTAATTTCCAGTTCATGGTAATAATACTAATCGAAGAGCGACACAGTGTAAGATTGAGAAAAGTCTCTCCAGGAAAAACGATTTGACCGGCTTTGTCACTAACCACACCAAATTTACACGGTAGACGCGATTTTTCACTAAAACTTTGGCATGTTTAAAACCAAAATCACACGGATCTCGGGTAAAATACCGTCCCTGCCCTTGAAACATGTCTCATATGATCCCCCAGCATCTATAATACCCACGTATCATTTTTTTCCCCGAAGATTTGCCTCATCTCCGCCATTGGCCCAGGTTCATGACTACAAAAGATATCTCAAGCACTGTAAAGACAATAATGTAAGCTTGAGTTCCACCGTCTTCAGGGGCACTCTATACGAATATACTGCCAAAGATTTTCTCGAAGAAAAACTAAAATGCTTCGATCTCATACGGAAAGGTGGAGCTTTTGATAATGGAATAGATCTTGTGGGAAAATGGGATTTATCACATTTCTTCAACTTAAATGTCAAAGGAATAAGAGAATCAAAGGGTGAAAAGTCGAAATCAACTAGTTCGAAAATTGTCCCTATAATCAAAAACTCAAAAGAATTTAGGGAATTGTCCAATTTAAAATCAAAGAAGAACTCCATTTCTATGAAGCATGATATAAGTGTATTGGTCCAATGCAAAAACCATAGAACTAAAATTAAAGCAAGTACCATACGGGAGTTGGTGGGAATATACTTACAACATATCAAGACAGAAATAGAAACAAATAGCACATTCATGTTACTCATAAGTCCTCATCCATTGACGAAACAAGCACAAGGAATCATTGATCAGACCAGCATTCCTTTGGTCCATGTCATATTATCACCATTGGAGTTATCAGAGAATCCTACCAAAAATGTTTATTCCGTAAGAAATTGGACGGGGGGCTCAATTGAATCCATTTATTTGAATAATTATTCAAAAATCTTGCTAAAATATCTAAATATCGAACTAGAGTTGCAAAAATTAAAACTGTATATATTGGAATCGTAAATGGGTATCACATATCAGGAGGATCTAAGTACTTTGTAGCAATCACTGTAGTGGTTCCGGTAATTCTTACTGTGGTTATAGTAGTTGGAACATTAAATATAGTATGTGTAATAATATGAGGTGGAACTGTAGTAGTTCTTGTAACCACTTTATGATTAGTCTTTGTAACTGTAGCTTTTTTTGTCACTACTTTTCCAAGATGGGTAGATGTTGTAAGCGATGTAGTGGTGACTTCTACTGGGGTGGTCTCGACTATTTTACTAATGGCATTGGTAATAGTACTGAGTGATGTTGATGAAGGTGAAGCCGTGACTGTAACATCAGCGTCAGAACTTAACTCTGTTTCTGTACCTTCTTCGAGAATATCTGAATTCTGTTCAGTTTGGTCAGTTGTGATAGCTGCTGCTGCTTTGGTAGTTAAGCTAGAGCTCTCCTCTGAGATGCTTGTAGGTTCTGACGTATCGGAGGTAGTTGCTGGTGAAGCAATAACACTTGACGATTCACTACCGGGACTGGACTTGAAAGCACTAGAAGATAAAATGACTGAAGATGGAACACTTGGTGATTCAGCCACACTAGAAGTTGAAGAAACTACAGCAGCAGCTTTTGTGGTAGCATCAAATTTAGTAGAAGAGGCTTTAGAAGAACTTTTCGTCGAAGAAGCTTTTGTCGAAGAAGCTTTTGTCGAAGAAGCTTTTGTCGAGGATTCCTTGGTAGTTGATGCCTTGGTAGATGTAGTACTTGTTGAAGCTTTAGTAGAATGAGAACTAGAAGCAGTAGAACTACTGGCACTTGTGGACTTTTCAACAAGCTTACCACTACCACTTGAACCAGAACCAACAATCTCTTTCATTTGAGCAATATAAGTTTCACCATCATCAGTATTTGATTCACCTTGGGATGCATCCCATAAAGAGATACCACCAAAATTTCCTGAATCTTTAATATCATCAACATATTTTTTAACGGTTGCGGCATCATTGTAACCAGATCCAGCCCCGGTTCTACCGCCAGGTTGTCCTAAATATAACTTAATATCCTTATTTGGTGAAACATTATCCGCATAATCTTGCCAAGTATCCCAATTAAAATTGGCACCTAAGTTACAATAATTGTTATAGAATTGAATAAATGCAAAATCTAAATCAACTTCTTCCATTAAATTTCCAACAGATGCATCAGGATAAGGACATTGAGGAGCGGCTGCTAAATAATAAGTCTTGGAAGTGTCTTTTTTGAATTGCTTTCTTAATCCTTTACCTAAGGCTGCGTTACCAGTCTGTTGATTTTGCTCAAAGTCAAAATCGAACCCATCAACAACTGCATCACCGAAAGGTCTTTCATCGTCATCTCCACCACCGAACTTATTCCATAAAGTTTCGGAGAATTCAGTTGCTTCATCATCATCACTGAATCCATAGCTACCAATAGCACCTCCCATGGATAATAAAATAATTTTTCCTTGATCTTGGCAATATTGAATATCTTCACCGATAGCATCACATTTCCTCAATCCACTTGAAAAAGAATCGGAGCATTGGTTGGAAAAATCGAGCTGTAAATTGTCAGGGAACGAGTATAAAAACGATAACAAAACAATATCAACATCATCACCTTTACAATAGTCTCTCAACCTCGTTTGCAGTCCGGCGGAATTCTGTCCCCAATAAACTGCAACGTTATTAGCATTAATATCAAAACTTAAGACTTGCGCAGCAAGACTCAATAAAACTAGGAAAGTAAACATATGAAAGGAGTGTAAAGAGTTAATTGTTAATTGAATTCTATAAAATGGGGGAAATGTGCTCCAATTATATAGCCCTAGAACACAATATCCAAAACTGAGGATACAATGAGAGGAGCTGTAATTCATTTGGAGCCCATACCCTTCGTTTCTTCTTAAATTTTGTAAAGTTTAAAAAATAAACCATCTTGCGTCATCTTCTACACTAAAAAATAGTGTCATTATTAGGAGATATAGCTATATTGAGCTGGCTGGTGGCCTATTATATGAGCATCGCTTCTGTATTGGTATTATCATCCAGCATTTTCGCAATATTTTTTGCAGCCAGTTTTTCGCATATGCACACCCGATGCATTATTCCAAAGTTCAAAGATTACGAATCCATTGTTCAAAACACCCTGAGCATGTCGATCTTCCAAGGGTCTGCATTGTACTGTGGGCATAATAAAAGACTTGCATCTTCATTGCTTGCTGTAGGTACTTTTCGCTTGAGTTGCAAGCGAAACAAATATTGTTTACTTTCACAATATACTGGTTGCAAAAATTGCACCATCTGCGAATATCAAGCTTTAAAGATTTAGGCATTCCGTAGTAAATTATTATTAAAAAGTCTAACTTTTTATTTATTTAGTTTATTTATTTTTATTTAGCTTGCCTCTTGGAACCCTTAGCTATTTGCTACCGATATCTCATTTTGGACGATATTTTACATTTCCGGAACAAGTCAGTAATCGCCGTAAAACTTTCCATTAAAAAGGTTCATACAAGTCCGCATCGATATTTAGACATTATTTTTTACCAACGGTTAATCTCCAATCCGGATCAAACTAAACAGGATTGGGAATCATGCCAGCAATACGGCAAAGGTTATTTCATGAATAGTAGTACAAGCTGTATATACTGCAGGATTTATTACCAGGATAATGTTGGTAGTTGCCGATTGCAAGGGAACCATCAGTGAATATGGTCGTGGCTAGAATGGTATTAGTAAAATAATGTGCAGGACCTTTTCGCCAATACGAAATAACAACTTAGGGCTCTGTTATATTCAAGAATTCAGTTCTTACTCTTTTTTTCTTATGGTAGACGGAATTCTTGTTCTGGTGCTTGTGAATGAATTCTTTTTCAAAATACTATTCCAAGTCAACTTAGCTAAATACACAGTATAACACCATTTCATTTACTCTTTAGTACGATTTTTACAAATTTATGAAGTCAATACATGTGAATTGGAGCCATACATAAGTTTCTTATAGATCAAGAAGGATATTTATGATACTACATACACCTTCATAGCGTATTCATACATGATTTACGAGGGTCCTGATGTGCACGGCGCCAATTTTCCCCAGCACGTATTTTCCCCAACTAATTCACGTGCAAAGATGGACCGTAGGGCGAGCCGTCCCGTTGCATAGCTGTATTAGGAGTACGGATTTCATTTCTCGTGCCATACACTCCTTATTGAACTCTTCTAAGGGACGTTCACTCAACAATAAATTTACTTTGAGGCTACCCGTGTATTGACTCCTCTTTGGTAATATATTCATATTTTTGTTCTATATCCAACATTTGACTAGCTAGTGTTAACCTCTAACTAATCTCTAACTTAACTAATCTCTAACTAAATTTACCACCTACCTTTGAGCCAAAACTCTCTCGTAATTGAAGTGGCTAAGCATCTAATGTAGATTCAGGATCGTTGTCCTCATACAATACGGCAATTTGACTCTACAACAAATTCTCATGCACTCCAATTTCCCAATTAGCAAATATATTTACATTGTCTCCTATTTCCCATGAGAAATATCTCAACAACCAATCAATTGTTAAACTTTTTAGACAAGGTCGTGTATGTATACGAAATTCGCCGAATGTTCGCCGGGTGGTGATTTTGTGTAAGTAGATCCTTCCTAATTTGGCAATCCCCCAATACGAATTACACGTATTCCAAAGGCCTGGAAAACTATAAATTGGGGGCAAAATCCCCCCTCCCTTTTCTAGAATCCCATCATATATATATATAAAATCAAAAACCATGGCTCACGTTACTTTCAATAGTGATAAATCTACGAAGACAGACAATGTCTTGAAGACCAAATTTACCTACGAAAACTCAATTGTTGAAAAGGGTGAAGCAGGTGCTTTTAATGTTACTCCAACCAAGGTTGATTATGAATTCAAAACTGATTTAGCTGTCCCAAAATTAGGTGTTATGTTAGTAGGTTTAGGTGGTAACAATGGTACTACTTTAGTTGGTGCAGTCTTAGCTAATAAACATAATATTAGTTTTGAGACCAAGGAAAGAGTTGTTAAACCAAATTACTATGGTTCTGTTACTCAATCTTCAACTGTTAAATTAGGTGTTGATGCTGAAGGTAATGATGTCTATGCTCCCTTTAACTCTATCTTACCAATGGTTAATCCAAATGATTTTGTCGTCGGTGGTTGGGATATCAGTAAAATGAAGTTAGATAAAGCTATGAAAAGAGCCCAAGTCTTAGATGTCGATTTACAAAAACAGTTGTATCCACATATCGAAGATATTGAACCTTTACCATCTGTATACTATCCAGATTTCATTGCTTTGAATCAAAAGGAAAGAGCCGATAACGTCTCTAATGTTGATGCTAATGGTGAAGTTGACTTGAAAAACAAATGGAAAGATGTCGAAAAGGTCAGAAAAGATATTCAAGACTTCAAATCTAAGAATAAATTAGACAAAGTCATTGTCTTATGGACTGCCAATACTGAAAGATACAGTGAGATCATTGATGGTGTCAATGATACCTCCGAAAATTTGGTCAAAGCAATCAAAGAAAATCATGAAGAAATTGCTCCTTCGACCGTTTTCGCCGTTGCTTCTATTTTAGAAGGTGTTCCATATATTAATGGAAGTCCACAAAATACCTTTGTTCCTGGTGTAATTGAATTATCAGAAAAACATAAATCCTTCATTGGTGGTGATGATTTTAAGAGTGGACAAACAAAAGTTAAATCTGTTTTGGCCCAATTCTTGGTTGATGCTGGTATTAGACCAGTTTCCATTGCTTCTTATAATCATTTAGGTAACAACGATGGATATAATTTATCAGCTCCAAAACAATTCAGATCTAAAGAAATCAGTAAATCTTCAGTTGTTGATGATATAATTGAAAGTAACGAAATCCTTTACAATGATGAAACTGGTAGAAAAGTCGATCATTGTATTGTTATTAAATATATTCCAGCTGTTAAAGATTCTAAAGTTGCCATGGATGAGTATTACAGTGAGTTAATGTTAGGTGGTCATAATAAAATCTCTATCCATAATGTTTGTGAAGACTCTTTGTTAGCTACTCCATTGATTATTGATTTAGTTGTCATGGCTGAATTCTTTTCAAGAGTTAGTTATAAGAAAGCTGATGCTTCTGATGACAGCTACGATAACTTCTATTCTGTTTTAACTTTATTAAGTTATTGGTTGAAAGCTCCTTTGGCTAAACCAGGTTTCAAACCAATCAATGGTTTAAACAAGCAAAGGTTAGGTATCGAAAACTTATTACGTTTATTAGTCGGTTTACCAGTCAATAATGAATTGAGATTCGAAGAAAGATTATTATAAATAGATAGATGTCGTAATATAAATTAGTTTATACTTACCTTTTCTCTTTTTAGGTATGAAGATTTTTCACGACTCATATATTGGTATTTTGACCAGTTTCCCTATTCAAAGAGAATACAAATATTGATGATAAAGAAATACTACAAATTCTTGTGGATAAAGTACCTGAGACGAAGTATCATACCAGGGATCTTCTCGAAGACAATCACGATATTGAAGTCCAACAACAGTGTATTCAGAGACTCTCAAGCGTGCCTGGATTCGACAACTATTATATAGGAAGCGACTACATGGATATTTCTATAAATGGAAGTCATGGTCCTTTTGTAATCACCAGAACTGGGGGAAGTGTCATCTTCGAAACCCCTGATATGTATGCCAAAATTAAGGAACAGATAGAAATTATCCATGACTGTGGGATAATTCATAACGATCTATATCTATCTAATTGTTTTTATTTGAATGGAAAGCTGTATATTATTGGGTTTGACCAGGCCATGATATCGGGTAAGTTTTTTGCCAAACCTCTGGAAAGCACGATAAATATCGACGAAGTCTTTTTAGAAACGCCAATTTTCTTAACAGAACTTTTGATATCGGGTAATTTATAGAGTATACTTCAATATAAAATACACATTAACCAGTATGAATATTCACAAGCTATTACAAGTACTCTATTTCTCAAAATGGCTGCAAGCCCAAGGGTCTGTATACAGTACTTTCAAATGCTGCAAAAAACAAATGCAGTTGCAAAAGTCACGCGCTAGCCAAAACTTGCCAACACCCAACAATTTCAACATACCTTTGTTAACCTGAAATGGGTCACGTGATGAGGAAGGGGAAGCAGATACTTGTGAAAAAATTCCCGGGTAAATGGTTAGAAGCAGAGGGGGCGTTGAGGGGATAATGGTATGATCTACGATCAAAATCTCATCCCCAAACCGCCATTACCAAGGTAATGGCCAAGATAAGAAAGTGGAGATGAGCATTGCCTAACTGAGAAATATCTTCTCCACAATTCAAATCGGACAACTTAAAATGTAACACAAACTACTGGTCAATCAAAAGATTGGGTAATTAACAATTTTTGGGTTCTATATGTTAGGGTTTATAGAGTGTATAGAGTACAGAATTTGCAAAGTGTAGGGTCGAGTGTGATTTCGAATTGTCCATCTCGATTATATAATTCTCGCTTACTGATAGCAATACAACTTGTAGCCGTGCGTAAAGGAACCAGCCGACTTGATATATCAAAGGCAGTGTTTAAAGGAATCAATGGACAAGACACAAGACCATTGGCATTTGAAAATGTCACCCACTCATTAGACTTACGAATACAAAGTATACCCTGTCCTCCTTGGCACTGCATAGCATTACCTGATTACCTGATTGCCTGCTCCCTCTCCTGCCTCAGTCATTAAAAGGTCTGCTGGCACGCACAATTTTCCTCTGAGTTTCCCTCTCGGTGTCTCCGTTTGGCAATTTTTTTCTTCTCATTTACACTTTCCAGTATACATATAAAACCGAATTTCCCCCTCCCCCCTTAATTCTTTTTTATTTCATACTTGTTCAATTTTAATATGGGATATCAATTAACCGTTCCAGTAGGTGAAGCCAAAGATGGTGAAACTGCTCCAAGAAGAAAAGTCACTCAAAAGCAAGGTCCAGTTTACAGACCAACTGACCTGAAGGCTGAAAATGTTTATCAATATATGGAAGAGGCCTGCCAAAGAGGTGGTTCGAGAAACGCTATGGGTTGGAGAGATTTGAAAGAAATTTACAGTGAAAAGAAAATGGTCAAGAAGGTCATTGATGGTAAGGAACAATCGGTTGAGAAAGAATGGTTATACTATGAGAATTCTCCTTACAAATTCATTTCTTATACTGATTTATTGACTTTAATTCAAAAATATGGTCGTGGTTTGGTTGAATTGGGTATTAAGCCTAATCAAGAACACAAGTTGCATATCTTTGCTTCTACTTCCCAAAAGTGGATGCAAACTTATTTAGCTTGTACCTCCCAAAATATCCCTATTGTTACTGCTTATGATACTTTAGGTGAAAAGGGGTTAACGCATTCTTTGGTTCAAACCGAAAGTAATGCCATTTTCACCGATAATGCTCTTTTGGAAAATTTGATCAATCCTCTCCAAAAGGCTGAACATATCAAATTTATCATCCATTCAGAAGAAATTGATGAAAATGATAAAAGACATAGTGGTCTTTTATACAAGAATGCTTTAGAAGCTAGAAAGAAGATTTCTGAAATTAGACCTGATGTTAAATTTATCAGTTATGATCAAGTTCTCGAATTGGGTTCTAATGTTAAAAAAGATTCCCCAGCTTTTGATATTAAAGTTGCTAAACCAGAAGACTTATCTTGTATCATGTACACTTCTGGTTCAACTGGTGATCCAAAGGGTGTTGTTTTGTCCAATGAGAATATTTTGGCCGGTGTTGGTGGTATTTCTACTGTTGCTGGTAGAAATTTGGCTAAACCTTCTGATAGAATTGTTGCTTTCTTACCATTGGCTCATATTTTTGAATTAGCTTTTGAATTAATCACCTTCTGGTGGGGAAGTACTTTGGGTTATGCCAATGTTAAAACTTTGACTGATGCATCTTGTAGAAACTGTAATTCTGATTTAGTGGAATTCAAACCAACAGTTATGGTCGGTGTTGCCGCAGTTTGGGAATCAGTTAGAAAAGGTGTTTTAGCTAAAGTTAAAGATTTACCTCCTTTATCTCAAAAAATCTTTTGGGCTGCTTTCAAAGCTAAAGTTGCTTTTAAAGATTATAATCTCCCAGGTGCTGGAGTTTTCGACATCGTTTTCAAAAAAGTTAAACAAGCCACTGGTGGTTGTTTAAGATATTGTCTTAATGGTGGATCGCCAATTTCGAAAGATGCTCAAGTCTTTATCAGTACTTTGATCTGTCCAATGTTATTGGGTTATGGTTTAACTGAAAGTGTTGCTAATACCACAATTCTTGATTTTGAACACTTTGAATATGAAGTTGCCGGTTGTCTTTTAGGTTCAATTACTGCTAAGTTGATTGACGTACCAGAAGCCGGATATTTTGCCAAAAATAACCAAGGGGAATTATTAATCACCGGTCCTCCAGTTACCAAAGAATATTACAAAAATGAAAAAGAAACTGCTGATGCTTTCACTCCAGATGGTTGGTTCAAGACTGGTGATATCTGTGAATGGACTGATAACGGTTATTTGAAAGTTATTGATCGTAGAAAGAATTTGGTTAAAACTTTGAACGGTGAATATATTGCATTAGAAAAATTGGAATCTGTTTACAGATCCAATACTAATGTGCTAAACCTTTGCGTTTATGCTGACCAAACTCAGGTTAAGCCAATTGCCATTATTTTGCCAAATGAACAACATTTGAGACAACATTTGAAAGAAAATAAGGTTTATTCTGAAAGTGATTTGAAAACTAAAGAAATGGCTGATTTATGTAATGATGATAAGGTGACTAAATCCGTATTGAAGGCTTTATTGGCTACTGCTAAATCTCAAGGTTTGAAGGGTATTGAATTATTACAAAACATTGTTTTATTAGACGAAGAATGGACTCCACAAAATGGTTTCGTTACTTCTGCCCAAAAATTACAAAGAAGAAAGATTTTGGAATCTTGTAAGGACAAAGTCGATCATGCTTACAAATCTTCTTAGTTTTGAATATTTGAATATGTCTTGTTTTTTACCTTGAGTTCAATCTATGTTTTAATAATAATTTATCTATGTATAGCATTCTATGTTTGAAATATATAAAACGAAAATTCGACTGTAGATTAACTTCCACCATAGACTTTCTTAAAATATTGCATGGTGGTATCAACATCAAACCCATTAATTAAACATAATTGTAAGAGAATCCTTGATTTTTGGGGACTCAATGATCCACTAGCAATTATATTTTTACATTGTATATCTTCAAAATGTGGTAAAGAACCAATAGTAACCATACCATCCATTGACCTTTTTGAATAAATAACTGGAATATCATATTTATTACTCAATTCAAAAATATTTCTATTGGTTTGGTCAGACATTGAACCAGCTCCCATAGTAGCCAAGACTAGACCTTTAATTTTAAGTTTATCAAACAATAAAGGAATTATTTCAGTGTTGAAACCTTGATGACCAAATAGAATTGAAACATCAGGCATCGAAAATTCAAATCCTTCAGGTAATGGGAGATATGAAACCCCCATCGGTTTTGAAGGTGGAAAATAATAGTAGATACGATTATTAACAAAGTTCCCAAGGTATCCTTGGCCAATTGCATTGAAAGTATCAAGAGAATTTGCATTGCCTTTTTTCAAGAAATATCCCGAAATAACACGATCATTGAAAGCCACAAGAATTCCCCTGTTATGAGATTCCGTATGACTAGCAATTACAATAGCTTGATATAAATTCATTGGCCCATCAGACGATATAGCAGTTGAAGGACGCATAGATCCACACATGACAATGGGCTTTGAAGTATCTATGGTAAATTGAAGGAAAAAACAAGTTTCCTCCATTGTATCAGTACCATGGGTTATGACAATACCATCGTATTCTTCAAGATTTCTTTTCACGGAGTTATAAATAATTTCAAGTTCTTTAGCACCGATTTCTTTCGAATCTATATTAAGAATTTGTTCATAAGATAATTCACAAGTTCCACTTAGATCGGGGATACTGTGAACTAATTCTTCGATAGTCATATCAACTTTATAACCAGCGGTTTGGTGACCTGTTGCACCTCTTGAGGCTATAGTTCCTCCAGTACCAAGAATCTTAATTTTTGGTAAATTATTGGTAAGAGAATGTACCGAGTTGGATCTATATCTTATAGCAAATTGGGCGTGCTCGAGATCCGTTGGATCATTTTGATAATCAACTTCAATATCCGACATTTCAAATTTAATGATAATTTCTAATCTGGTAAATTTCAACCTAATTTAAACCGTTTTTCCTCATCTCCTGTAACGGCTGCACTTCTCCACAATAAACGACAGAACAAAAAAAAAAAAAAAAGACATAGAACCTTTACCAGGGAACTACCAAGGACTTTTCCAAATCCAGATTTGGGGAAACGCTAAGCGGAGTTACAAACAATATCAATAGTGGTGTATAGAGTATACGGAAGAACTCGGAACGAATCATTTTATCAATTGTTTCCATGTGTCAAATGGTCTTCGATATGCAACTATGTCCCAGTGCAGATCCCATAGTGCAGAAATCCCAAGCAATAAAAATCGCAGTGAAAAATTATTATACTAAAATACTGTAATGGGTTGGTTCAGCGGTGCAACGCAAGATCCTCCAGATAAAAATAAGAGACAAATCTGCTGGGATAGTAGAGACAAGTTCTTCGAATGCTTGACGAAAACCGGAATAGATAATTCGTTGGATCCAAAGGAAAAGGATAATGTAGAGAAAAACTGTGGGAACCTCAGATCAGAATTCCAACAAAATTGTGTGGCTAGTTGGTTTAAATATTTCCAAGATAAAAGATATAACGATATAACGAGAGAAAGATATATTAAAAAACTTGAGGCTGAAGGCGCTCAAGAATTGCCTTTCAAATTAGCTCCTCCAGGAAAAAAATAGTAAATAGTGTCCTTGGACTACGTATTGAATAGAGTAATCTAAAATATCTCTCTGTGGAAGTCTTTGTCTGAAATTCAGGGAATATTAGGTGACTGTAAAAAGTGAATTTTCTTTCATGTAAATTTGTGGAAGTGATCCGACGTATGTGATTCGGTACCAATGGCTGCAAATTTTTCAAAAAAGAAAAGGAAAACCGCTACTTTAGTACGAAAGACTGGCTGCAACTTCTCAGAAGAAAGAGGTGTTGCAATTATATACAGCTAACCATCTTCTTATGAGGAAGACTGTTCTGTTCAGCCCACTGCCGTTTGCTGTTACTTTTACTGTATTAAATCTTGTCGGAATCTACAATCCCTCATTGGCTTCCAACAACGGCCATCTGTTGAACATCGCTTCAAGCAAAACTTGTCTTTCTGCTTTTCATCTCATAAGTTAAGAATTCCTTCTTTCAGGGCTGAATCCATCTCGAGTGTAGACTTCTCTGCCAAGCTTCATATTACTTAGTTTTGGCACTAAATGCTGCAACGAAGTGTCCACCATTTTTTGACACATATCAAGACTATTTAGAAGTACCTTCTACGATTAATGTAAATGAAATATGCAATGCTTTTAAAAAATATACTATGCGGCAGATATATACACGGGTTCTCTACTGGTGATTTTAAACGCTTCACCACTTTCGCTTATTGTATCTATTAAAGCCCCCCATTCGTAATTACCTCTTTCAAGAACCACAAAACTTAAGTCGACACTTAAACTTTCAGTAGGTTTGATTTGTTGGGGGAGTTTAGATTGTAAAAGCCCATTATATAGTATTCTTTTGTCAATATTCGTTTGATCCTTAGTAAACTGTATGTTACTTTGGACACTACCATTGATTGAAGGGTATGGTACATGTCTTAGTATACCAGATACACTTGACTCCGAGTAATTGGTTATGGTAGTTCTCATAATATAAAACTCTTCGGTGTTCAATTTAACCGAATATCCTAAACGTCCCACTGGAGATAAATCATTATCGTTGATGATTTCTAAAACAACTTTAAGCCTTGGATAAAGTAATGAATTGGCCATTTTATTGCTGAGTTTAATTTGTCTAAAATTCAAATTTCCCTTTCTGGTATGACCAGTCCATTTTCCTGTTATGCGTTCAAGTAATTTCTCTCTTAACCAGAAAGATTGTCTCATATCCAAATCTTCAGCTTCCGAAATCAGGTAGTCTTTAACATATTGTTTATTACGTAACGAAGGAATCCTTTCACGAAGATTGGTATCTTTAAAGGCGATTCTTCTTACGGGAATTAAAACACGTTTTGCTCTTCTGGGCTTTAAAGTATCCTTTATGGTGAAGAGTTCGTTTATATCCGATTGAAATTCGATGTCGATGTCTAAATCTTCGGTCCATGAATTTCTCATATCTACAATCATTAAACAATAATCAGATATATTATGATCCTTAGCATGAATCATCTTGTTGAAGAATTCTCTTAAATCATCCAAGTTTTTCATATCCGTAGTCAGACTTGACGTATTTCTAAATCCATTAAGAGTTGTTTCAAATAATGGGAGAATATCAAAATTAATCAAATCAATGGAAGGGACCACTGTTAAACTTAAAGGTACCTCCACATTCTTTAAAAAGCTTGCTTTTTCGTCTTCCTTGTTGGCGTATTCTAAGATAATTCTCAGATCTGTCATATGCTTCTTTCCGGTAATCTGATAATCGATCTTGATTATTTCATTTGGGCTTATAATCTTATACTCTTCAGCGATTTTCTGTTTGTTTAATATAACAAAGGATTTGAACTTCAATAATGACCATTCAAGTTCATGAACTTCTAGTGCTGATAGTTGACTTCCTACGGTACTACTATTCAATTTGGCAGTTAATGATTGAATGGTGGAATCCCAGAATGAAAACGACAAATAATTGATAACTTGTTGAGAAATATTTTCAAGTTTTATCAGAAATTTATATTCTTCTCCGTCCAATAACATTAACCACCCATTAGTAACCAGCATCTCCAACAAAGAAAGCAGCGGCTGAGGCTCAATAACATCAAGTCTTAAAGTTCCAGTGGACATACGATTATTAACCGTTAAATTGTTCAAATTCTCAGTAATAGACTCTGTTGGGTCTTTGATTTTAGTGGCTACTGATTTATCCTTGACACTATTATGGCAAATTTCAGACTCAGCTATAGGGAATGATTGAGTACCAAATTTGCCAACCGAGACTTTGAATCCATTGATTTCTAATTTACCCGAAGCTAGTGCTTTGAAGGGGATAACAAATGTTTCCAAAGAATTGGGAGGAATTGTGGAGAATGAGGCATTACCTTGACTAGCGCTATTATTGACGCTAAAACTAGCATTTAACGTCTCCAGACTATTCAACTTAGGAGATGAATAATTACTGACATTTCTATCACTGCGGAGTTTAGGATTGTTCACTGTGAGTTTACTTTGGGTGGTTCCAAGTCTGGATAACGCAGGAGATGAATGTTTGGGAGGATCATTCAATGGTCTAATACCGATTTTTAAGGTCTCGACAGGAACTTGGTCTGTTGAAATGATCGATATTTCGTTTAAATCAAGCTCAAATGAAAATGGATTCTGAAATGTGACTTTGAGTTGATAAATTTGATTTTTGATGAGTAAATTCTCGTCATCATATACCTGGGCGGATGCTCTATTAAAAGGATTGAAGATCAATGGCCCCTGGTTACTTTCTGGCGTAGATGTTTTAGGGGAGTTTTCGAATGGTAATAATTTATCCTTATTAGTTCCTCCGATAAATTGAACAGACCTCACAAGGAAAGGATCACAATGAGGAATATTTAGGAATGGGTACCTTAGCTTAAGGACCTCGAGTTTATAGTGAATTTTATTTTGATCGTCTGGGGGTAAACAATGAAGATATCTCGTTAGAGTTAAAGAGTAAATCTTTACCAAGAAGTCGTAATCTTCCAGACTTTCGCAAACTCTTATAGCTATACGAATCAACAGAAGTTGAATCGTTGTCCAATTCAGGGACGCTTGCTTAATGGAGTCTGCTGGATTCGATTCAGGTTCCGACTTAACCCCATATTCAATTAGCAACAATTTAAGTAATTCTTTCACCCCATCAATTCTACTCAAATCTTGGTCACCGACATTATTGACAATATCATCATCAAGTTGAGAGTTGTTGATATTTGTATCGGGATCGTATTGCTTTTTAGCTGATTGTTCAAGTTTTGGTAAAAGTCCTACAAGAAGGGTCCTTAACATGAAGGCTTTCTTTCTATACATCTTCAAATCATCATAAATAGTAGCCACAGAGCTATAAATCCTACATTGATCTATCAAGCTCAAGTCTACCAATTGCAATGAAAAAATCTTATCAATTTCCCGTAAAATATCTGATTTGGTAAACCAAGGATTTGTCGAGAACTTGATTTTGTTGTTCAGCTTCCCGTTAACTATTGTATCATAAAATTGATCGTTTATAATTAATCCATGATTAAAAACAACTGCCATGAAGCTGATTTGTCTCATTATCGACTCGATATAAACTATGTCGGGAACAGTATTTTCAAGATCATCAGTACTCGAGTGAAAGAAAAAATTGACTTTACCACTGATCTGTTTGATGAGTTCTGGAACTGCAATCATTGATAAATCAGGTCCTGTACCCCCAATTATAGACGATGACATACTACTAGTAGAATTACGTGGAGAGGCCACTGAAGATCGATTATCAATGGAGTCGCTGGATAATTTGGTAGAAGACAATTTGGCAGAAGATAGTTTCGTAGCGGCGTTATCTATACTCATATCTCGTATCTTCCCCTTTGATAACAGTAGCACAGTAACTAATACCGCATTTGGTAATTGATAGCTCATTTGAGTATAGTTGAGTAAAATAATACATACGGCGATTCCTTCTAAAGCACTCGCCAACCACATTGAATCATCTGATTTTCTTAGATATAACAATGCTTCTGTAAAATGATGCATAGCATCGGGATATTTCCCAGCTAAAAGGTAGAATGATGCTAATAATTTCGATTGTCTACCACTATTTCTCACCAGGGTCTTGTTCTTGGTATCTATTTGACCCGTTATTGGGCCATTCCCATTGAACGAAACTTTCAAAGATCCAGAACCTGAAGACATGCGTTTTTGTGCCTTATTAATGGTTTTTGTGAGTAATTGACTATCATTAATAGCTACCGGAGACCTCAAGGTGATATTGGAATAAGATCTCACGTACTCATCCAACAGATGAAGAAAATTCCTCGATATTTCACACATTATAGTTTCTAATAATGTCAAACTATTTGGAACATCATTGGAATGATAAAATGCCTGTTTCATTGAATGATCATTTGATGGATTCAACAGTGATAACGTGGCACCGGGAGTATTGAAAAATATCGTATTTTGGACAATTGTTGTCGGATATAACTTTTTCAATTCACCAGTTGCATCGATAGCTGATTCTTTATAATTCCCGATACCTATTACAATAAACGTCTTTCGAAACGGCTCAAAATCATGCAAAAAAATCGACTCTGTGTCTATGTTTGTCGTTTGATAGTCGAGAAAAAGCTTCCCATTGGAACAAGATTGGGGGTTGAAATATTTCAATTGAGACATGGGAGTTATGTCTAACAATCTGATCTCGTGGACCGACGATAAAAGTTTCACATAGTGGGAAAATTGGGATGCAGTGATGTTATTTATGGGCACAAGTTGGACCTTTATACGAGATGTGGCAATGTAATTGTATCGATCTGCCGACATGATGGTGGTACAGTCCCTGGGAATAAAATCTCTGGAATGGTTGATGATTTCTGAAAAGTCCTGTGTGGACGCGAATGAGATGGCAGGACGAGATAGCACAATGCCAATATAGGACGGTGATGGAGATTTCAGGAAGTCGGGGTATAGTTGAATGGGGGGCTTTGCAATGGGGTTATGATCTGTTAGGAGTTTTGAGTTATGGTCTAATTGAGACACGGCACACAGAGATAGAGTTAGAGTGGTATACTTTTGGTCTCTGAAAAATAGGCTTCAGAAACACGACTGTCTCAGTCTCGTAGTCTTGTGCGTCGTGTCTCTCCTATTGTCCATATATACTATATACTATACTATATATACTATGCTATATACACTGTACTATATATACTGTACTATATATACTATGCTATATACACTGTACTATATACACTGTATTATTTACACTGTACTATTTACACTATACTATATACCTACCTTTTCTATAGCAATGTTCACCATAATTCATGTATTCCCCCATAACTCATAAGTAAGTAATCTGCGCTGCATACAGGAATTCACACAGGAAATGTCTCTCTCTTCTCCCTCTCCTCCTCCTCCTCCTCGCACTCAGTCAATTCTCACTCGATTTGAAGGCAAATAACTATCAAAAACTACCATGGCTGGATTAAGTTTTGATAATTTCCAAAGAAACAGATACCTTGTTTCCAAAGGACATGCGCAACCAAAAGCCACGTCCACTGGTACGACAATTGTCGGATGTAAATTCAAAGGAGGAGTGATTATTGCCGCCGATACAAGAGCTACTGCTGGTAGTATAGTAGCCGATAAAAATTGTGAAAAATTACATAGATTGGCCCCTAAAATCTGGTGTGCTGGTGCAGGTACTGCCGCCGATACGGAATTTGTAACTCAATTAATTGGATCGAATTTGGAATTACATTCAATGTCACAAAATAGACCACCAAGAGTAATAACTGCTTTAACCTTATTAAAACAACATTTATTCAAATATCAAGGTCATTTAGGAGCATATCTTATTGTGGCAGGAACCGACCCAACAGGGGCCCATTTGATGTCAGTGCAAGCTCATGGATCAACCGATATTGGGGAATATCAATCATTAGGTTCAGGATCTTTAGCAGCTATGGCAGTATTAGAAACTAACTGGAAACCAGATATGACAAAAGAAGAAGCTATGAAATTATGTGCCGATGCTATTGAATCAGGGATCTGGAATGATTTAGGGTCAGGTTCAAATGTCGATTTATGTGTAATGGAGATTGGTAAAGACGCTCAATTACATAGAAATTACTTAACACCAAATGTTAGATCAGAAAAGGCCAAATCTTATAAATTTGCCAGAGGTACTACTGCTGTATTGAATAAGAGTGTATATGATATATTGGATGTGGAAGAATCGGTAGTTACTTTCAATGATGCTATGGAAGTTGATGCTCAAGGTTAGTTAGTGTCTCGCATTCTAGATTTTTCTGTAGTTATTATACATATATATGAGGAAATATTGAAAATTGAAAAATTAATATTCTCACTCTCAATGGTTGTAAATAATCCAAATAACTGGCACTGGGTCGATAAAAATTGTTTACTGTGGTCGAAGGACTACTTTAATGAGAATCTTGTAGGTCTTAAATCTTCAAATGATGAACAAAAGGTCGAAGTTTCAAAAGTATCATCCGTTGAAGGTGATTGTGAAGTGTCTCAAAGAAAGGGTAAAGTGATTTCATTATTTGATATGAAAGTAGTTTTACAATTCAAAGGTTCTATTCCCGACGATGACGATATTGGAGGATCTATCACCATCCCAGAATTAGCTTATGATACTGAAGAAGATGAAATTCAATTCTCGGTAAGTATTTATAATGAATCGGCCACCAAAGATGCTATTAGACCGTTGATCAAACAGCAACTTCTTCCACAAATCAGAGAAATTTTGGGAGGTTTTGGAAAGGTCTTGATCAATGTTCATAGTTCTGATATTCAATTGGAAAGTGATAAGGTCAACTCGGTGTTTACCAAGGCCAATCAAGCGGCTGATAATACTAGTGGTAAAGCCAGTAGTCCTAGTTCCAACAGCAACAGCAACAGCAACACTACCACCGCAAAGGCTTCTGCCACAACCAAAACCACCCCTGCCAACAAGACATCGTCCACCTCCTCTTCGGTTCCTAAATACAACACCACGACCCTCCACCTTGAACCTTCTTTCAACACCACAGCCGAACAGCTTTATATCACATTTCTTGATCCCCAAAGAATTGCTGCTTGGACAAGATCAGCTCCCCAAATCGATCCATTACCAGCAAAAGCCGGTACTGTAATGAAGCTTTTCGGAGGTTCAATCACTAGTAAAATCACCAAACTTGTTGAAAACGAAGTTATCGTACAAGATTGGAGATTGGAAGATTGGAAAGAGGGCCATTATGCTAAATTGTCCATTACTTTGAATCAAGGATCTGGAGAAACCAAAATGGTAGTAAAATTCGATGGAATCCCTATTGGTGAAGAAGATAGAGTTAGAGGAAATTTCGAAGATTATTATATTAGAACCATAAAAATTACCTTTGGTTTTGGTGCAGTTCTTTAGATATAGAAATATAGATTCGAGACTCAATTGCTGCAAATTTTCTAGTCGCTGTGAAATTTTGTGGCACTTTTTCTTTGCAACCTTGAACTTTTCAGTGGGAAAATTTTCAGTGCTGCGGTCTCAAGTAGTACAGCGGTGTGGGGGTGGGGGCAGTGGTGCCGCACAGAATCATGACACTTTATTTAGTATATTATCTATATTATATATAAGTTCTATGAACATAAGCATACAAACTATCAAACAATGGTACTATCGTATCAACGATAACCAAGAGACGTTTGGGTTTTTCCTTCTTGTAATTGCCCAGTTTTTCAACGCTGTAATGATCACTACTTGTAAGCTTCTAGTCACAGATGAGACATTTGAAACCCCAATTCATCCCATCCAAATTTTATTCGTCAGAATGGCCATTACTTATGTCTGCTGCTTGTTATACATGGGGCTTACCAGATCGGTTCCAAATGCCCCTTTTGGAGAATCCCATTTAAGAAAATGGTTGATACTAAGAGGGACGGTAGGTTTTGTAGGGGTATTTGGACTTTATTTTTCATTATTATATTTGAGTGTTGGTGATGCAGTGGCCGTTACTTTTTTGGTGCCTCTCGTGACGGGGTTTATGGCTTTTGTTTTACTTCATGAGAGATACTCGGTTCTTGAAGGGATATGTTCGTTAATCTCGTTGGCTGGAGTGGTGTTGATTGCCAAACCAAATTTCATATTTGGGGCTGAAGGAGATAATGAGGAGAAAGATGAATCAGTTGAATCATCTCTGACTGAAAAACGGATTCTTGCTACGGCTGTTGGTCTATTTGGGGTTTTAGGGGCTTCTTCCGTTTACATTGTTTTAAGAAAAATCGGGACTTCGGCTCATCCATTGATATCGGTTAGTTATTTTGCCTTATCTACTGTGGTGGTGTCAACGGTATGTATAGTAGTGATCCCTTCTATATCATTTGCTGTTCCGCAAAACTCTTACCAATGGCTGCTCTTTTTTGCTATAGGAATTGCTGGCTTCTTATTTCAATTTGCATTGACTGCTGGGATTCAAAGAGTCAAGGCATCAAAGGCTTCTTTGGTGGTTTATACGCAAATGATTTTTGCCATTTTAATTGATTTGATCATCTGGCATCATTTACCGGGGATCTTGAGTGTTTTAGGTATTGCAATTATCATAGGATGTACTTTGATAGTTATGAAATACAAACCAGATACCGAACCTCAAGATATAGAGGCCCGTCCCTTACCGGGAGAGGATGAAGATGGATATGAGCCGAATGAAATCCAATTGGATGAATTTGTGATTGAAGACGATGACGACGATAAAGATGATCATGATAAAGACGTTAATCGATTGAATTCAATGAGTAGTCCTTCAGTCAAATTGAACTTTGATGGAAGTAAATTCGAATAGCTTAGTGATAATAAAGTGATTAGTTAGTTTTTGGGTTAGTTTTATAAATAAATAAACATATAAACATAAAATATATTACAGAAAGAGCATGCATGGTAAGCCAACCGGGGAGTATATCCACAGATATCACTTAGATTATGCATTAACTACCCACTATTTTTCGAGCCACCGAAGGTTCTCATTTGCATTTTGCAACCGAATTAAGCTCTCATTAACTTTCAAATTCGCTTGGATATGAGCATCGCTAGATTGACTTAAACTATTGATATTCGATATCAATTGACGGGAATTATTCAAATTCTTTTCTATGTAGTCCACTTTCAAATGGTCATTATCATCGGGGTTTGAGGCCAATCCTCTTAAGTCTTTCACCCATTTGGCTCCATGTTGCTTGGAATTCATGATGCGAAGATTGTTCGAGTGAAATTTGCAGATTAAGAACCAAACATCACATACAGCAAAAATGAAAAATTGCCAAAATATAAAAATCATAGAAATCATGAATGAATTGGGAAGAACGGAAAAACTGGCAAAAATGGGGAAAAATGAAATAATTATGTAGTAATTTAATGATATAAATTAAGTCTATTTACAATGGTCTACAGACTACGGCTTGATAGATGGGGCCACTAATCTATCGTGGGTCCAGACATTATCAACGTCCAATGGTAACTCAACCTTCTCGTCAGCTTGAGTACATTGCAGTAACAGCTTCATTAATCTAGCCACCGGTTTAGCATACCATCTGTTATGTTTATGATCAAACCACCCCAAATGTCCCCCAACAGTTGTAGTAACTACCGTCACATAAGGGTTGATTATTGATTCATCAACAGGTAAAGATCTGAATCCACAAACTGGATCGTCTTTAGAACTAACGACAATAGTCGGGATTCTAAATTTAAAGAGTCTTTGAACTGGACTTGCATGTCTATAATATTCAAAGGAGGTGTTGAAACCAAATAATTTACTGGTGAAATTATCGTCGAAATCTCTTAAATGGTTCATGGTGATTTTCAGAGGATCCTTATTATAAGCTTCAACAAGCTCATGTCCCTGTAGTTGTCCTTCATAATGTTTGTTCAAGAGTTTTAATAAATTTTGACACATGACTGGAGAATAAACTCTATCACCCAAAAGACTTTCTCGTAAAACGTAAGAACTATCGGAAAAATCCCAAGGACTTCCCATGATGAAAGCCCCCTTTATTTGTTGATAAATATCGTCTTTTTCTTGACCCACATAATTGGCAGCAATGGCACCTCCAAGAGAAAATCCAATCAAGAATATCTTCTTATTAGGCCAACGACGTTTAACATGTTCATTAATAAAGTACCTAAGATCATTGGTCCATAACCCACAAAACAATTGAGGACTAGTGATTGTATGATTAGCACAACCTCTTGAATTAATCACCAAACTATCGAAACCAATTTCAGGACTTTTCAATTCCAGTAAAATCGATCTCACATAAGATTCAAACGATCCACCACTCAACCCATGTAATGCAATTAATAAAGGTTTAGAATCGTCGGGGAAAATCTCAGCGTGTGGATTCAAATATTGTGTTCTTGGTGGCAAATCATCAGTCTGAGAAGCTGGTTTATAGTTCAAATGATTTGAATCATTGGCATTCGCATCACTAACATAATCAACAGCAAATGTACTTTGACCTTTCCAAGCATCGTACTTCAAATCATCATTTCCCACCCGATAAGTCTTGTCTTCCACAGTGATGATTTCTCTTTTATAGTAGATTTGATCATATTTTTCAAACTTGTTTAATGCCGTATATGCCGTTTGAAGATGTCCCGAACTTAGAAGTGGATTGACCCAGTAATTGTACCCATGGGTCATTTCTGGAGCCGATTTCTTGATGATATCAGCCATGGTCACTGCAGTATCATGGTCAGGAGAATTGTACTTGACAGGGTTAAGAGGATGGTAATTTTCCACCTTACTTGTAAGTGCAACCATGGATTTAGGTTAGATAATTAATGCGATGAGATAGATAAATGAGAATAAGATAGCCTCAATTGTAGATGGCATGAGCCTCGCATGGGACTTTGTGGTGCGACAGTTCCGAGCAATGTTGGGTGGCCGACGGAATGACTTAAGGGGAGCCTATGGCATACGGGGCGGAGGTACAGGAGCGTCCAGGAATGGTCAATGCAGGTATGGCCTGGATGGTAGCCAGACCCCGAAACAATTTTATCAACTATCAGTTGATGAACTCATTGCCATGGCACGGCCCAGCATATATATATTTCCCTTCTTTACTTATCTACTGTTCTCCCTGCATACCAAACTCAGACCCAACTCAGACCCTCCCCTAATTAACATCCCAAAAGGGCCAGTCTCATCCCGAGAATGGATATTCCTGTACACACCCCGCGCTGGTTGCCACATTAATCACACATTTAATCTCAAATTTCCCTCTATTTTCCCATTATCTATCACTTGTTTTTCCTTTAACACCTACGATATGCATTTTTCCCTACCAATTTTAACTTCAATTGCCACCGGTTTATTGGCCTTGACCACCCCAGTTACTGCTGCCAAGCATTCTGCCAAATTACAAAAAGTTTCTAATGACGTTGCTCTTGCCGCTGACCATTACAATGATTATGTATCCAGTTTACAAAATAAGTATCTTGATGCTTTTAATGCTGCCAACGGAAACCCTGTTAGTTTCGGGGCTGGTAAGAACCATGCTGGTTCTGGTGCTCAAGTTCCTTTCATAGAACCGGAAAAGAATCATGAAACCCCCCTTTCAAATTATGCCAATGCCCAATATTTTACCGATATTGAAATTGGAACTCCTCCACAAAAATTCAAGGTCATTTTAGATACTGGTTCTTCTAACTTATGGGTTCCATCGGCCGATTGTTCTTCTTTAGCATGTTTCTTACATACCAAATATGAGCATGATAGCTCTTCAACTTATAAGGCAAATGGTTCTGAATTCAAGATTCAATATGGTTCCGGTGCTATGGAAGGTTATATTTCTCAAGACTTGGTCAAATTAGGTGACTTGGAAATCCAACATCAAGATTTCGCTGAAGCAACGAGTGAACCAGGTTTGGCTTTCGCTTTTGGTAAATTCGATGGGATTTTAGGGTTAGGTTATGATACCATTTCTGTTAATAAGGTGGTTCCTCCAATCTATAATGCCATCAACCAAGGTTTATTGGATGACAAACAATTTGCCTTCTTCTTGGGTGATGCTAACAAGGATGAAACTGATGGAGGTGTTGCAACTTTCGGTGGATATGATGATTCCAAATTTTCCGGTAAGATTACTTGGTTACCAGTTAGAAGAAAAGCTTATTGGGAAGTTTCTTTCGAAGGGCTTGGATTAGGTGATGAATTCGCTGAATTGAAGTCAACTGGTGCTGCTATCGATACTGGTACTTCATTAATTACTTTGCCATCTTCTTTGGCCGAAATCATTAATTCTAAGATTGGTGCTCAAAAGTCTTGGTCTGGACAATACACTATTGAATGTGATCAAAGAGATAATTTACCAGATTTAACCTTCAACTTCAATGGTTACAACTTTACATTATCTGCTTATGATTATACTTTAGAAGTTAGTGGATCATGTATTTCTGCTATTACCCCAATGGATTTCCCAAAGCCAATTGGTGATTTAGCTATTGTTGGTGATGCTTTCTTGAGAAAATACTATTCTATTTACGATTTAAAGAAGGATGCCGTTGGGTTAGCTACCGCTGTTTAATTGGTTGTTGAGTCTTAATCAAATTCAATTCTCTTTTATTGTTTTGCTTTTTAATTTTCCTCTTACGTCCAATTCCTTCTAGATAAAAAAATAGTTTTGATTTATGAATATATACCACTGTCTTATCTTTGATCGCAGTTGTAGTTATCTATTGTTAAACAAATACGAGTTAAAGCCGATGCCCCGCGGCGGGTGTCCCGCACAAATGGCTGGCTGGAATTAGAGTTGCAACCAACCAGCCATGTGCAGCTCATCGATTGACCAAATCACACGGCATTTTGTTGCATCAGATCAGAATTTACATCCAAATTAACTTTCAACTAACCTTTCTTATTACCTGATCTGTTACCTTCCAAGTATAATCTATTTAAACCCTTCAATCCCCAGATAATAAAAATGTCCCATCGAAAGAAAGTTTCGCAGCCATTTAATAGACCTCCTTTACCATCCGATTATAACTTATTACACCCAATGTCATTAAGTAAGTCAAACAGTCCATCAGAAAAGTCTGACACGCTACAAAGATTAGAAGTGGAAACCACATCCACCACGTCAATACCAATATCTTTTCCCTATTATTATATTGATGGGAATAATAATTCATTCGATACCTTCAATATACTTAATGATGGAACTCAAAGTAATGATATTTCATCTGCTGGTCCGATTTATCAAAATACTTCCCATAATATCAATAAACCGTCGGACAATAAACCTGAAGCCGCTACTGTTGGAGGATTAAAGATATCAACTGGTACTGGTAGTATATCACCTAATTCCCAGAATCCCAAGTCTCCATCTTTCAATCCAGTTCCAAGTAGATTTTCCCAATTTATTCCAGATCACCAAAGACACGAAGTTAGTCTGAACACCAATTCAACCTCTTTAGGGTCAGATTCAGATGTCCCTAATACTCATAGAAGAGTCTCCACATCACCGCTTATTAAATCGAAACCATCAAACTTATCTCAGCCACATCGTTCAAGTGTCCCAAGATCCAGTGGCTTGACCAGAGAAATTTCAAACTCAATGGGCAGTCAAGCTACGATTTTTCTGACTCGTGATGAAATCCAAAAAGCCCAAAGATCCGCTTATAGATCTGATTCGACCTCTTCGACATTGACCAGAAGTAAAGCCATACGATCTAAAGAAGGTAGCATCATGTATAGAATGAAACTTAGATTAAAGAAATTAATTAAGAAGCTCAAATTCTGGAGATTCAAGAGAACTGCATCATCCAAAAGAACTGGGAATAATACTATGAAACGTCAAAGGTCTAATAGAACCAAAACGCTCCGAAGAAAATTCAGATCGAACCCCCAAAATCCTGATATTAAAAGAATGTTTAGTATATCTGCTCCAGTTAATAATCCTAACTTGGGTGCCAACAATGCCTTGAGGGTTAGTACATTGAATGATGACTTAAAGTATGAAGCAGGAGCTTCGAGAAAAGATGTCAATGTTAATGACAATGACGTTCAAGAACAAAATATGAAACTAAGCCATTTAAATCTGTACATTGATCAACAGCAAGGGCTATTCATGGGTGATAGAGATCAAAAGCCGGCATCCATTCAATACAATAAATCTCCAACTGTTAGTGATATAGAGGAGATCCCAGTAAGCGAATGCTCTTCTATACCACCACCGGTTCCAAAACATACTGTAGCTCATGCCCAAACTGTGCTTGGAAGTTACGAAGATTTAGTGATATTATGGAGACAGTATTTGGTATATGTGGTTCTGAAAAGAATACAATTAAGACAAGAAATATTAATGTTTCAACAAATGTTAGTTGGTCAAGATTTGAAAACCAGAAAATTAAGTATGGGAAGTAGTATTTATGATATCGACGAACAAGCCGAAGCTAGTGATATGGATAGTGAAGATACTGTATCAGAAGCTTCTGTTCCTACGATTTCTGGACAAAGTACTTCAACTCTTAGTTCCACCAAAACGGATCAAAGAGTCGAATCATATGTACCAGACAATACATCCGAGAGATTCAATAGAAAATTCAAGAGACAATCAGTATTAAGTGAAATGTTAGACTATGAATCATCAGATAGTGAACTGAGTATCGAAGGCAGTGAAGCTACATCAACCGTCAAACAGTCTAACAGTATACATAGTACTATTGATAAAGAATATAGTCTTAAAGATTATAAAGTTGGAAATACCGGTGGAATTAGATCGTTAAGTTCAATGTCGTCAAACTACGAATCAAAAAGTCCAATTAGAAGATCAATGGGATTCCAAATGAATTTGAACGAAGCAGCATAATTGAAACTACCTAACATAATAACATAATTATGGCCGACATAATATACTAAGATGAATAACATGATCATTGCATAAATAAAGACACAACGCAGTACAATATAGTTTTATATTTCCACTATAAACAATCAATATATACAAGGATGAAAAGAAATTAATACAGTCAAACCCATTTTAGAAAATATCTTTAGGATTAGTTAGAGTTGTTGTTTTCATCATTTTTTTGTTGGTTTTCAGCATCTTGCTTGTACAATTTTTCGAAAACCTTCAAAGATTCAGCTTGTAATTCTTCAGTCTTGGTCTTCAAATCAGCAGCATCGACTTCTTCACCAGCTTGAGCCTTAACAGCAACTTCTCTTAATGAAGTGATTAAAGATCTTAATTTGTCAGCGTCAGCAGTTTCAATCTTATCTTTGAATTCGGTCAATGAAGATTCGGTATCATTGCATAATTGATCAGCTCTGTTGGCGTTTTCAATAGCTTCTCTTCTAACCTTATCGGATTCAGCGTATTTTTCAGCGTCTTGAACCATTTGTTCAATTTCAGTATCAGATAAACCGGAAGAACCAGCAACAGTGATAGAAGCATCCTTGTTAGAAGCCTTGTCTCTAGCAGAAACCTTGATAATACCATCGGTATCGATGTCGAAGGTAACTTCAATTTGTGGAACACCCTTTGGAGCTGGTGGAATACCAGATAAGGTAAAGTTACCAATTAATTTGTTGTCTCTGGTTAATTCTCTTTCACCTTGGAAAACTCTGATTTCAACAGAAGTTTGACCAGCAGAAGCAGTGGAGAAGATTTGGGATTTCTTGGCTGGGATAGTAGTGTTTCTGTTGATTAATCTAGCAAAGACACCACCCATAGTTTCAATACCTAAAGATAATGGAGTGACATCTAATAAGACAACATCAGTAACATCACCAGCTAAAATACCACCTTGAATGGCGGCACCCATGGCAACAGCTTCATCTGGGTTAACAGCTTTAGATGGTTCTTTACCGAAGATAGATTTGACGGTGTCAACAACCTTAGGCATTCTTGACATACCACCAACCAAGATAACTTCGGAAATATCAGAAGTAGATAATCCAGCATCCTTCAAGGCTTTTTTACATGGTTCAACAGTTCTTTTAACTAAAGGTTCAACTAAAGATTCAAATTGAGATCTTGAGATTTTTTGGTTGATATGTTTTGGACCTGAAGCATCAGCGGTAATAAATGGCAAGTTAATTTCAGTGGAGACAGTTGAAGACAATTCAATCTTGGCCTTTTCAGCGGCTTCTCTAATACGTTGAATGGCCATTCTATCCTTTTCTAAATCAATACCAGATTCTTTTTTGAAAGTTTCAACAATGTTTCTTACAACGGTGATATCGAAATCTTCACCACCCAAGTGAGTATCACCATTGGTAGATTTAACTTCAAAGACACCAGCACCAATATCTAAGATAGAGATATCAAAAGTACCACCACCTAAATCGAAAACAGCGACAACTTCACCATCATTCTTTTCTAAACCATAAGCCAAAGCAGCAGCAGTTGGTTCATTGACAACTCTTAAAACGTTCAAACCAACAATCTTACCGGCATCCTTGGTAGCTTGTCTTTGAGCGTCATTGAAATAAGCTGGACAAGTAACAACGGCGTTTTTAACTGGTTTACCCAAGTTACCTTCGGCGGTTTCTTTCATCTTATTTAAAATAAAACCACCAATTTGTTGTGGAGAGTACTTTTCACCTCTAGCTTCGATCCAAGCATCACCATTTTCGTGTTTGACAATGTTGTAAGGAACTTGATTTAAATCTCTTTGAACTTCTTTATCTTCAAATCTTCTACCAATTAATCTCTTGGTGGCGAAAAGAGTATTTTCTGGGTTAACAACGGCTTGTCTTTTAGCTGGAATACCAACTAATCTTTCACCATCTTTGGTGAAAGCAACAATAGAAGGAGTAGTTCTACCACCTTCAGCGTTTTCAATAATCTTTGGGATTTTACCTTCCATAACTGCTACGGCAGAATTGGTGGTACCTAAATCGATACCAATGACTGGTCCACTACCGGCGGCAGCGGAGTTGTTACGAACCAATGATGGGAATTTATTACCAATAGATCTAATTGAAGATTTAGCAGATAACATATTTGATTAATTAAAGCAAATGACTATGATGAAAAATTTTGACGGTTTTATAAAAAATTTGCACTGACAAGAGTTACCCGGAAAGAAAATCACAGAATTCGGAGACTGTGGGAGAGAGCGAGGGAATAAGTAGGGAGCGAGGAAATAACTAGGGAGCGAGGGGCGGCAAAGCTGGGGCCAGGAGATGAGGCACACGTCATTGCCGGCACCGGATAATGTGCTGTGCAAAAGTGAGACAAACAACTAAGTTTGATTTACTTCGTTGGCTATTCATTATTATACACTAAATTAACAAATCATCAGGTAAATTCCCATTCATGACCCAGGTTAACGATTTATCTCCTCTAAATTCCTCAATTTGATCAATAATTTGATCAGCCGTTTTCTGGTACTTTTCCATTCCCCTAGTGATAGCATCACATAATCGTTTCCTTCTTTGGAATCTTTTGGATTCTTTGGATCTACTATCTCCCCTCCATTGCAGTTTCCCAAATCTATCATCCAATTCTGCCAATGGCGGTTGATTCTTGAATCCTTTAGTATACTCATCATAGATTTCCCGGACCGTCATTGGATTGTGAATAAAGTCAATCATAACTTGATATTTAGCACCAGAATCTTCACTTTTTGAAACTTTCCGTTTCTTTTTCTGCCCTCCACTACTACCATTAGCTTCGGTACTATCAGGTGTCGAGGACATGGCAGCAATGGCCTGAACCGATTCTTGGGGCATTTGCGTTGATGGGTCAAGCTCGTCCTGAAGTTCACTCAAATTCAACACATGGTTATTTTCCTTCAATAAATCAGTCACAAGGTTAGTTAATTTATCGATTCTTGATGTTTGATAGCTAATTAACCCTTTTAAATAATCAATTTCGGAGTTAAGACCCGGGATTTTTTCCTCTTCAATCGACTGAAGTTTCCCGGTCGCCAAGTTAAGTTGTTCCTCTACACGGGACATGATTTGGTGGGTTTTGGATGTTTCGGTGTGATGTCGCTTGTGTCGTTCTCAATGTTTATTTACTTGAGATGTCGCTGTTTTGTCGTTTTTTGGTCAGTTTTCTGTCACGAGTTTGCCTGGCTTCTGTGGGGACGATTATCAAGTTGTGTGTCACGTAGGTTAGTGTAAACTATCGATAAATTAATCCTGAAATGATTGGATGGTGTTTGACTTGGTTAATAACCTGTATTTACTTGACGACAATTCGACGACAAATGTCTGAAAAAAGGAGACTTTTTTTCATGTCGCGGGGGGATATACAGGAATTATCTCTTGTGTACCATTATCTCTTGTGGCCTGTACCATTGTCTACATGCCTAAGGAAAATGTCGTTGCCACCTCTTTAACATCCATATTTCTCGTTATATCATGACCCATTAACACAAGCAACCCTCTACAAAAACCATCTTCATTTAATCTAATAATTTTTGAATGTCCTTTATTCCCATACAACTCAACCGTCATGAGTTGAATATCTTCTAATCTAGATGATTTGGGTAGGAAAAACCCGAAATTTCTGGCTAATTTTGTGAATCCGTAGCATAATTCATTAAACCTCAAAGGCTGCATGTCATTTAATGGGAATGAAAAATCTTTTTTGCTATACTCAGGTCCTCCCCACGGAGGTGAACAAAATATAAAATCAAAAGGATATTGTAGATTCCTTATATATTCAGGGATCCAATCTCTCGATTTTTGCAATTCATTCCAATCCCCTGTCTCGACCCAGATCCTTTGATCTACCCCATAAATACCAGCATTATGTACCGTACAATCGACATTAATTTGTTTGATGTCTATAGCTCCAACATTGGGGAAAACAGCAGCTAATTGAATGGTGTTACCTCCTCCTCCACAACATACATCTAGAACATTATTTGCAAGAGGGAATTGATCTTTTATTAGTGCTGCCGTGAATTGAGCGATTGTTTCTGGAGTAACTGAAAACCACAATTCGGCCGTCATATAAATCCCATCGTCAAAAAGACTAAAAAGTTCATACCTTCGTTTCCAAAATTTCTTACAATTGTTTGGAAGCGTATGAATTGTATGCATCAATAATGTATCTTCCTCTTCATAGTCTGATTCTGACATGTCTGGTCCTGCGATGAGCTGCGAGCAATATTTACAGTAGTTGCAAATTTGCAGCCAAAATGTGAGAGACGTAAAGATCTGCGATACGATAAATCAATACATTAACATAACTAATATACACCATAACTAAACATTAACTAGTACTACCTTAAATAGCATAAATTGAATCCTTATCACGCATGATAACGTTATCCGCTTCTAGTTTATTCAAACCTGCTATGAATTCATCCATTTGGAATTGATCCTCTTGCGACATATCTCCATTAACTTGCAGTAAAACATCATGAACCGACGCAGATCCAGTAACATTTTCGAATAATGAGGAACTTAATACTTTTGGTAATATGCTCTTCAAGATTGAAAATCTTTGAGGACTGATAGCTTCTTCGCCGATATTTTGCATACTGTTTCCACCGGAAACTCCAAGAGGATTTTCCACTTCTTGTGGTTGTTCTACCGGTTCTTGAACTTCGGGTTCTGGTTGTGGTTGTGCTTGTTGCTCATCTGGAGTTTCTGCCTCAGAATCATCCATAGGACTGTCTTCTTGAAGATGTAAATTGTCAAGAGTTTGTTCAACACCACCAGTACCTCTACCACCACTTCTAGTAGTTCTTTCGCTATTATCGGCTTGAGTTTGAGATTGTCTAATAAACTCCCCAGCATCAAAATCGTCTTCGTCTTCCGAATCTATTGGGGTATCGTTGGCTTTAGATCTCTTGGTAGTCTTTCTAGTGACTTCTTTGAAAAGAGCATACTTCAAAAGCTCTTCTGCAACCTTGGCATCTTTAGTTTCAATGACTCTAGATAATCTTATCTTAGCATGAGCGGTAGCCAATCTAATTAAGGTTTCTAGAGTTCTTGCCGTTATTGGAGCAGTATTTCTTTGGTTATTATCAATCAAATCATTTCTCAAACTAGAATATGTAGAAACAATGTATTCACTAGCTTCGTTTGTTAAGACTGGCTTAATTCTTTGTTTAGCATATTGAATATATTTCTTCAAAAATGAAATACTAAAGATATTACCATTGGTCTTATTAGTAACACCCAATGGAACAAAAGCATTGAATTTTTGATAAATTGATTCGTCCTGTTCTTCTTGTTCCTTTTCTTCTCCTACTGCCAACGAAATATTGGATTTCTCCCGAACTGGTTCACCTTCCATTAAACCTTGAGGAATATAACGATGCATTCTTAAAACATGTTCACTGATAATTCTATCTCTGCTATCATTAATGTCATCGGTGACGACGAAAAGTAAATCAAAACGAGATAAAAGAGAATCAGGTAACGCAATATTTTTATGAGGATCTTTATGAACATCATATTGTCCATAAACTGGATTGGCAGCAGCAATGACTGAGCAACGAGCGTTTAAAGTAGTATGAATACCTGCCTTAGCAATGGTGACCGTTTGTTGTTCCATAACTTCATGAATGGCAACTCTATCAGCATCACTCATTTTATCGAATTCATCAATACAAACAATACCTCTATCACCCAAAACCATGGCACCCGCTTCCAATCTTCTTTCACCTGTCTCTTTATCAGAAGTAACGGCAGCCGTTAAACCGACTCCCGAAGAACCTCTACCAGTAGTGGCAATAGCTAATGGAGCAGTATTTAAAACAAATCTTAAAACTTGAGATTTAGCAGTAGAGGGATCACCAACAAGTAATATATTAATATCACCTCTTAAGTGGGTACCATTGTCTAAATTCTTTTCCACACCTCCCATCAACATTAACAAGACAGCCTTTTTGATATAGTCAAACCCATAAATAGAAGGGGCTAAAGAATGAGATAATTTTTCGAAAATCTTCCTTTCCTTTGATAATCTGTTGATATCCTTAATATCCTGATCGCTCAAGGATTCTTGAGAAGCCACACCAGAAGATCTAGCATGTAAAGGATAAATGGAGTTAGCCAAAATAACGGTTGAAAAAGCAGTATTATTGTTATTAGCTCCTCCCAAAGCTCTATAGACCCCAACTAATTGGATTCTATCCCCTGGTTTGGCAGAGTCTACCAAATCATCATCAAGAATAACATCAACTGATCTTGGAAGTTGCCCTGCTGGTGCCGATTCTGGCATTTCTTGGATAGATATCTTTTGATGATCTCTATAGGTAGAATAACCATATTCAGTGGTCAATTTATTACCTTCTAAATCTTCGGTAGGATAAATGGCAGCAGTTGAAATAGGATCAAATGAAGTGGTCTGATCCCTATAATCTCTAGCATGGAATCTACTGGTCTTTTCAGCATAATGAACCGATCTGATCACTTTTGGTCTAATTAAAGAAGCCCTAGTAACAATTCCTTCAATCGATAACATCTTCGATAAATGGTTTGATGTTATGGATCTTGGAGTAACACTATTTGTACCAAAAGCCCCCTTGAATGATAAATAAAATTGTTGATCTCTGTCAAAAGTAGGAAATCGGGCATCATATTCATTGTATTGAGCATGAACAGTTTCCTTCAAAGCCATTTCACAAGCCGGTAAATATTCAGAAGGATGGTTCAATAAGCCACTCCAAAGCAGCCTATCGAATTCTCGTATCTCATCCAACGAAACTGCTAATCTATACTTTCCTTTCATAAGCATGTCTTTGATTTGTCTTTTGTAAGGAACTTCATTTGAGCTAATATTATCCAAGAATTCTTGGAATTTTTTGGCCCTTTCTTTGAATTGAGCATCGGTGATGGAAGCGTCTGCCCCAAGTTCTAAAGGTTCCATGGTTTTCAATAATTAGACAAAAAAAAATTAAGAGAAAGAAGGAAATAATTTTGGAAAATTATGTAGCCATCCACCGCGATTTTATGAAAAAATGAAAATTTGGAGACGTGTTTCATTAGCTTTCCTATTTAGGTTAAATTACTTGCACGAAGAGTTCGGTAGGCGCACGGCAAAACTTTAGGCCGTAAGTATACATTTTGGTAACTACACTCCGATCTATAAAGTCCATCCTGATAAATATACCGACAGGTCTTCAACTTGATTGGAAGATTCGAAAAGCTGATTCCAGTTATCGTATTCCAAGGCGGCCAACGATCTGTATTTTCTATTATTTTCTGAATCAATTAGACTCTTATACGACCAATCTAAAAAGTCTTCCAAATTGTAATGAGGTTTTCTAAATGGTTCATTATATATTTTAGCCAAAGTGGAGATGTTTGGATGGTAGTGTTCCATTAACGCTTCAAGTTCCCATAGTGATGAGTTGATGGCTTTTGTCTTGAGAGGGTTTGGTTCTTCATTATCGAAAGGATCTTCATAATCTTCAGGAGCTTCGGCGTTTTGAATCATCACCATACAACTGGGGTGTCTTTTAAGCAAGTTATAAACAAAAGGAATGATTATGACTACCCCTGGTGCAGGACCTGTGATGGAAAGACGGCAAAGTCTTTTGATGAAAGATGCAACCAAATTGGACGATAAATGTGTCGAAGATAAAAATAAATCTGATAATCTAAAGAACCTTGATCTGTATCTGCTGAATAATAGACTTGGGGTCAACAAGGAATATAATTTAGTATAGAAATCAGGATACTCCAAGTTGTATTTTTTCATAAGTTCATATAACGAATTCAATGCTAAGATTTGGATGATTAAATCGGAATTATCATCATAACTATCAGTGATGAAATCCATTAATCTAGATGGCTGTGAAAGAAATGGTAATATTCTCTTGTTTAAAATTAATAACAATGATTTATACTGACTGGATGACAAGTTGAATGATAATATTAAAAGTAACAGATCTTGAAATATCTTTTTGAATTGAGAAGGTTTATAAATTGAACTTGGTGGTTTAGGTATGAACGTCTTTACATGTTTCAATTCTCTTTTGTCTTGGACAAACTTAAGAGGATCGTTTACCAATGTATAGTATAATGCAAAAGTTACAGGCTTGTTGAAGTCGGATTCACTGATAATTTCGTTTAAATATTGAAAAAAAAAGTATTGTAAATCATAATACTTTTTGAATTTTTCTTGGAATTGAAACACCAAGAAATTGTCTAAAGAGCCATCAGACAATACCTGGTTCTCTTCACTGGATAATAAAGCTTTTAATAAATCCTTATATGATGAGCTTGGGAAGAATAAATCATCTTTAGAAGATTTCAAGTGTTCATGTTCTAGCTTCAACAAATTGAAATAAACATCCACCATATCCAACTGCAATGATGATTTGAAACTCAACTTAGCACTCAAAAACTCTTCAAGAGTTTGCTTGAACATATTATATTTATTCACCAACCATCTGACCAATATCAATTTTTTCTCGTCGTATTTTTTACTGGGTCTGAGAAGGCCCGATTGAAAAAGGGATTGGAAAACTTGGAAAAGGGAAATTGTAAGTTGACGGCCTGTGGTCTCTATTTCATCATTCTCTTGTTTCACAAGTTGAGACTTAATCAAGGTATATTGATCTAATAACTTGATAATGTCATTATAATTAGCAGTGGAAATCACAGATTTCGACAAGGATTTTATTTCGGATGCTCCAAGGACTGCTGGGTCACTCTTTTGCTTTTTAGGAGAATTTTTCTTCACAGAAGCTTTTCTTTTAGGAGCCATTATCTCTGTACTACAACTTTTCAGATGAGATGCGATGGGGAAAATAAAATAATATTTCACTTTGGTATCCACACGCCCATCTAAAGAGTATAAAATTTTCACCTTGGTGAAAAATAATTTCTTTGTATGACCTTCCATGTTTTACACATATGATGATATCTCGCGTACTATCAAGACTATTCCCAAAGTTGAATGTCCATTGGGCATTCCTTTTGAACTTCTTACGAAGTTCGGGGTTGATATGGTGATAGTGTCTGGCGCAACAATTCTTGTTACTTTTACAGGCACAACGAGACCTTCTGATCCTTGGTCATACCCCGTAGTGGTAACTATTATAGAATATGTAGATTGTAGAGACCGCCTAGAGACCTTTTAGAGGTCCTGTAGAGAACTTTGTAGATGTCCCTAATACCGTATCTTAATGGAGAGATAAGACGACTGGTGGTTGAATTTTGAATATCAACTGCCAACGGTGAAAATTACAGGAACGGAACTGCAAAATTGGTCAGAGATGGCCCAAAACCAGTATGTCATACTTCAAAAACAAAATATGAGAAAAGTTCGAGAGTTACCATGGTTTTTCAACCGTGTCTACATCTTGTACGTAAACGATATTAGTATTAGGTAAACTAAGTATACATGAGGTTTAAATAAAGGTTTCGTATGGAACTGGAGCCAAGGTTTGAGGAACGTTACCTTCGGTGGAAATAACTCTAGCGTCTCTTGGCTTGGCTGGTTGTCTCTTTAAGAAAACTTGTTCACCCTTAGCTTTGGCTTCTCTCTTTAAAGCAGCGTTTTGCTTAACTCTGTTTAAAAATTCTTGACGACAAGCAGAGTGTTTGATGTGTTCAACTCTGACATTGACTCTCTTTTCAATGTATCTGTTACCAACAACCTTGTTGATGATAATACCAACGGAGGATTTGGTGACGTTGTAAATGATACCAGTTTTACCGTTGTAGAATTTGTGTGGCATACCTTTTTGGATGGAACCGTTGACTTTAATATCAACGATATCACCAACCTTGTAGGTCTTCATGTAGGTGGACAATGGGATGGCACCATGTTTTCTGAAGTCACGTTGGAAAGTGTAACGAGTACGAGATCTGTAACCGTGAGATTTACCCATTTTTCAATAATTAAATTGGAATAAAATAAAACAGTTATTTATTGCAAGAAGTTTTTTTTCAGTCTCATTTTTTTTCACCGAGAGTGGTGATGAGAAGACAGTCACACGGGTCACGTGCGACGTGAGGTGGTCCCAATGAGGTTCATTGTTAGTATGGTGATTTTATTTATGGGCCGGTTATGGGTTTGAAGATATGTACGATATGGTATATAGAATGTGGGTGTGTAGGAAGGCGTTATTTTGGGCTTACTGATTTGATTTTTTGTTTCATTTGTGTGGTGTAGGAAATGGTGGATGGTTTTTCAGGCAATTTGCAGCCATTCGCAGAGATTCTATAAGCTATATAATAGGGTATTAAACGTAATTATTCCTTCAATTTCGGTATAGCTCATTTCTTATATTCATATTGCACAAAGTCATCAAGTCCATTGGACATCTCCAAAAATTCAATAATTTCTGCCGTTTACCACTTTTATCACTTCTCTAACTTTGTCTCTAATACGGTTATGTAAAATTCGCAACTTTTCACTATCAAAAGTGATGGCTATGTTCAAGTTTCTTGTCCTAAATCCGTCTGAAAAGTCAGATGAAATCATTAAAAAGGCTAATCTACAAGTGCAGAAAAATTGCTTTGAATCGGTGTTTCTTTTGAACCAACTTTCTAGCCCTACTATAAAATGTGATGCACCTACATACTATCTTGTTACAGACCCGCAAGATGCTTCTAAACCCCCGCAGAATACAGATAACCTTATTCCAGTTAATGGAGTACTAAAATTGAGTTGTGGAATTACTGTGGGATTTATATCTGAAACTCCAGTTGAATTTTCGGGGAAAATTGATATCTTGGTCGTGGATAAATGGCCCTCCAAGATATCTAATCTTAAACAAGATACTATATCGACAGACTTCACCATTGATCAAATGATCGGGAAATATACCCCAAGATATGTTTTCAGTCCGGGCAAATTCGAAGATATGGGTCCCTTTCAATGGGATAATGGCGTTGTTTGTAGGTTTGTAAGTTTAATGCCGGAGGGAGAAGGGAAATGGTTCTATGCCTTTAATTTCCCATTGGTTGCAAATGAAGTTTCAAAAAATGAACTCATACCTAATCCTTTCATAGAACCATTGGAGACTGGACAAGTATCGGGAGAGAAACGGCCACAAAAAAGAGGTAATGAAGTTAGTGAAGTATTGGCAAAACCGGTTAAAAAGGCTAAGGTCACCCCCAGCGAATGTTTCTTTTGTCTTTCTAATCCAAATGTTGAAACTCATATGATTGTAAGCATAGGACAACTGATATATATGACAGTAGCCAAAGGTCCACTTACCAGATCCAATGCTAGTATGCCATTTTCAGGACATGGAATCATTATTCCTATAGAGCATATGTCCAAGAACTCGGAGTCAATTGATGAAGAGATCAATGAATGTGAGACGAAGCTCTATCAGAGGTTCAAGGAACAGTATCCTGATTTGGTGTTGGTAGTGTTTGATATTAATCTTGATAAGAATGTCCATTATCATCGACAATATATGCCAATTAATAAGAAATATTTAGAGGGTGACCAGTTCGAAAAGGTCTTGAAGGATAAAGCTTATAACAATAACGAAAAATATCAAAAGAATCATAACCTTGACTTTACAACTGTAGAGAAAGTTGAAATCGATAAGCAATACATCAGTTTCAAAGTTTATGATAGAGATATACCAACTATTTACCGAGCTATTATAGAAGATACAAACAAAGTAGTTGATTTACAATTCCCAAGAAGAGTCCTATCATTTCTTATAAAGAGTCCTAAACGATTATATTGGGATAAATGTCAACAACCTAAGCATAAAGAAGCACAAGATTGTGAAGAATTTAAAAGGTTTTTCAATTAGCTTCTTCCCTTTCACATCTAGTACAACCACAAATAAAGAACCACTCACTTAATTGTTTTCTACGGATCTCAAATGCTTCATCCAAATAATTCCCATAATCAATGCATAATTCTTCGTGTTTTTCAATATCTCTTAAAGTCGTAAAATGTAATTCATTGTTCACCCTCTTTTTGATGATATTAGGTTCACAAGAATGATTAAAGTACGATGCAGATGGATAAACTCCAAATCCTAGAAATTCTTTGTGCCCTTCATCCAACGACCAAATTCCAAATGCATTGGTCAAATTGTTTCCAATGATTAACCGGATATTTATTGGAGTGATGAACTTAATAAATTCTGGAGGGCTTGTGAGTCTTAAAAATTTGAAAATACGAATATAAGAATCTAACAAATTTCTGAATTTCAAAACTTTCAGAACTTCGTTGGATTGTAATAAATCGAATAATTCTAATTCCGATAAAACATACTCAGTTCCTCTAAGCTCAGAAATAAATTGCTTACCAGGGTCCAAATTGTGGACATCTTTTAAGTGTAATTTATGTAGTACCCCTAAACAGTATTTCACCTCTAAATATTCCGATTCGGTGATATGTGGTATTAGTCTGTCCCACTTGGTACGTTTCATTCGACTGATGTCTCGATCCCAGTTGGACACTTGATCCCATTTCAGCTTGATCAAATGAATAAATTGCTTATCGTCGAGATCCTCGTATCCCGGCTCCTCTTCATCCATCTGGTGATTCAAAAACAACTTCTCGACATTCAAGATACTTTTAACGTAGAGTTCATAGTTATCTACGGCTTTGAAAGAAGTTAAACAATCCTCACTGCAAAAGCATATTACCTGGTTTTTAAAACCAGGTAAAGCCAATTTTGTTCTCATGGATTTTCCATTGTCGTATCTGAAACATTGGTGACAAACTTCCTTTTTGAATTCTCTTGAAATTGTGGAGCTTAACGGTCGAGAAACCAAGATATTAGCACCTTTCGGTATATTGTCATAACTAAAACACCCTTTCCCACCATATTTGGTCTCTGAAACCTGGAAAAAAGGGGATATCCGTGATAGTATATCTTGCTCTTGATCTACAAGCGTACTTTCTTCACTGGGTATCACTGCGGTTGTTTTTATGGAATCTGGCATTGGTTATCAGTGGTGATAAAGAATTATTTTTCGCGATGAGGCGATTGACTTTTTGCAGTAATTGTTGATAAGATAATGATAAAGAGTGGGGTTATTATTTTGTCCAATAAGTGGAACGAATAAGTCATGTAGATATGTGGTGGTATAAGAAGGCGCCTGTGTTTCAGTGGTGTTATTTTTCAAGATTCAAATAGGATAATTAGTACAATTATGCAAGATTTTATGATGTTCGTAATTATGCGTCAAATTATTACCCTTTTCGGCGCGGTGCATTTGAATTTGCAACCGACCATGTGCACTAAGCTTTGAGGTATTAATTAACTTCTTTCCATTGTTTACTTCAAAGGGGGACATGTCGGGCGGTGTACAACTGAAAATTATGAAATAGAGTATAGAATTATTTGTGTTGTCGTGAGTCATTATCTATATGGTATTTATCTATAAGGATGATTAAAGTTTGAAGGAAGAGCCCATATCATATAAGCTATGAATATTGATTGGAATATCACAATGATTTAATACGGCTTCATTAGTAATGGTGTTAAATTTAATGGTATTTCTACGAGCTTGTGCCATTTTATACTTGTAATAACTAGATTCTTTATTCACAAAGAATCTTTCTTCTTCCTCTTCCTCTTCATCTTCATCATTTTCGAACTTTATTTTAACGGTATTTGTGGAATCGATATTAATATCATCGGTCTTTACTAATTGATCATCTTGAATTTCAAAAGATTTAAATGAAATAGCACCTAATCTTTCAAACTGAGATAATTGAAATTTAGAATTCATCTTACAATTTGAATCATATTGGGGGAAAACCATATTGATAGAATAGTAATCTGGGAATCTCTTCTTTTCAATCAATTCAATAACTTGCATAATCTTAGAATTTTGATAGTGTGCTACCTGCGCAAACTTGTTGTTCTTTCTAGCTAATACAACATTGTTGAAATAAATATGGTTATGCTCCAAAGATGTGGCAGTTATTGTTGGAATATTGTATGAAAGCAACAAGGTTTCAACTTTTGCAATAATCGATTTAATGCCATCATCATTATTAGAAGTAGGTCCTACAATGGCCAAATCTGGGGTGAAATCAGGATAAACCAAAGGTAAAATATTTTGCAAAGCAATTGACATGATATCAACTGGATCATTGGAATTAACAAACCAACAATTTTTATCGAGAGGATCAAAGCCAAATTGATTCGTGTGATTGAAGTCAAAATCAGCTTTCAATTGTTGATCAACCTCTTCATCAATTTTTTGTAACTCCATCTTTGTTAACACACTTCTTGGACGCTTGTCCATTTTATTCACCTTTTCTAATTTAAGTAAATTCTTGAAATACATTTGATTTGAAGGCAATAAATGACCGAAATCACCACCATCGGTGATTGGTTCATTTGAAAGTTTCGAGCTTGTTTCATCAAAAACCAGTTGATGTAATGGAGCCACAAATACCACCGTGTGGTTCTGTTTGACTAAATCAGAATATAAAAGTCTGGCATTCTTGGTCACCCAAGAATCGGTGGTTGACAATAAAATGTTAAGCGAAGTAACAGGTAATATCACCAGTAACAAATATAATATTATAAACAGTCTCATTAATGATGTTCAGTTTTTTTGGTATGTGGGATGTTTGTGGTTTTATAGTATGTTGCAAATTAATACCACATGGGGTGTGAAGGTACACGACCTCCCACGCTATCCATTAGCGACTAGGTAAATGATTTTGCAGCCGTCCACGTTGAGGAGTGTGTGCAGGAAATAATAACCCGTTAATTAAGATTTCCGAGTAACCGTGATTAAACAATAGGAACATGGGGGGCCATATGGGGCTCAATCCTGTGTACATTGTCTTTTAATTAACAACGGTGACCAGGGTTTTAGTGTGGAAATGTTTCCGAGTTGCCAAATTGAGTTGTACCTAACAAAAGTATATGCTATTTATTATGACTAATTATGTTTAATGCAATTATTTAATTCTTCTTGGGGTATATGACCAAAATAAATTTGGAATTTTTCGGGGTTTTTCAATTTTAATAGATTAAGGAAATTCTGTAAGATTTCATTCAAGTGGATATTATCTAAAGGGGTTATTTCTAGAGGATCTTCGGTGATTTCATCCTCATTCGTTTGTAATTTAAACGTTTCTTGATTTAAAAATTCAAGATATTCATTGTGGTTTTGCGTGAGTATATCTTCGTCTGATTCGTAGCCATTAGTAAAATCGCTACTTATTTCATTGTTTATAGATGTTTCTTCTAATTCGTCGATTTTTGTGAAATCAGAACTGAATAATTTCTTCTTCTTCTGTAAATTCTTTATAGCTCCTGGTAATTTCTTGATTAATAAAACAAGGCTGTTACTGAAATCTGGGTTCGGCATCAAGTTGTTATTGTTGATCAAAGAGATTAATCCAAGGATTGATAATTTCAAGTCATAGCATCGCCCAAGTCTTGGTATAACACTTAGCCAATGACTTAAAAATACATTGAAAAGGCTTTCATTCAAAGTCACCACCACAAGATTAGAATCATAGATAATCAAGCAAATGATGGTGTTCAAGAATGAAATTTGGAAATGTAAATTACTGTCTCTCAGTTCAAGTTCTAAATATTTGAACATAGGAATCATTTGTGTGATAATTACATTGAAAAAATTCACCAGTTTAACTTTCAAAATTAATACGAAATACTGGATGAGTTCGAAATTCAAGATATAATCATTGAATCCGTCGAGATTGTCATTCATCTTGATGAAAATATTGAGAAATACTTCAATAAACTCCGTCTCTGTTACCTCGTTATCTGGTTCGTTAAAGTATATCAAGTAGTTTTTAAGGGCCGGGAGTAGTTCTTCAAAATACATTATTCCCAATCCGTCATCTACTAGTTCATTGACCAATTTCAAGATATCGAATAAATCGCCAGGAATACACTTATTCAAATAGACCAAGTTTTCAATGATTTCACTGATTTCACTCAAATAATTTTCGTTTTTTTGCATGAGAATGTACTTGACCATTGGCGTTAAGATCTTGGTTAATTCTTTGATTATAAATTGATTATTCTCAAATGAAAGTAATACAGTAATTATGGTGTTCAATATCCCGATTCCGGCGATGATTTTATCGTCGTTATAAGCAGGCTCGACTAGATCTTCGAAATCATCGTCATCATTGGAATCACCAAACACTGGTTGATCTGATCCTTGTTCACTTAAAATTCTCATGAAATTCTCCACTAATTTGAAAACCAAATCTCTACCAAAAGGTTGTAATTGATCGCTGAAATTTTCAACACATTCTTGCATAACCACTGAAATAGCATCATTGTCAACTTCATTACTTAGTTCCAATAATTTGGAGATAACCGGTAAAATTATCATCGATAAATTCTCTTTGAATTGTTCTATATGCAAATAACTTTGAATACAAAGTGAATTTTCTAAACAAACAACCAAGTTATCTTCATGGTATTCTTCACCGAAATTTTTAAGAATCTCGTAAACCACTACTCCAAGGTCTTCATCATTAGTGAACTCCAAATCACTGAAATTCCCCAAGATATCAAATGTTCGGGCCACCAAGAATTTATATTTACTTCTAACATTCGGAAGAATCAATTTGATTAATAATTCTTCCATTTGACCATAAAAAGGATTTTCTTGATTATTAACCAAATGACTTGAAACACATCCAATAATCCTTAATATAGCTTCTTTCTTCTTTGCTACTTCTAAAGATTCTTCCATCGATAAGAGGTTCATCAACTCTTCATGGATAAGATTCATAATAACTGGAAGCGAATGTTTTCTTCTTCGTTCCATTAGGTTCTTTATGAATCCAATTGCCGCTTTATCTGGGGCATTCGTATTATCTATAAAGACACTGAAAGTTATGTTGATATATTCATGAGGATCATTGTCAAAGATTTCAACCTTATCATCATCCGGAGTTATTATAGGATAGATGAAATGAACAATTATATTGGCCAAGATCGGTTTTATTTTAAGCCAAAGGTTCTTCAAACTTATTGAATTCTTCAAGATTTCGATCATGAAATATAACGTCAGTAAATTCACCCATACCTCACGCTGACACCATTTTTCAACGATTTCGATTAAGTTTTGTATTAAATATGGCAAGAATTGTTTTACAAAAACCTGATGAAATCCTTCATATTTGGCATTGTTACCTATGGCATATCTGGATATCATTCTATTTATATTTGCTGCTGACCATTTAAGAACTTTCAGGATTTGTAATAAATTTTTCTCCAGTTCCAGAAGTCTCGATTCATGAATATAATTAGGGAGTTTCATATTTATTATATTGCCGTGGAATTGGCCCCAGGAGATGATCAGGTCTTTTTGTTGTAAATGGATGGGTAAATCAAAATATGCTACAAATTTATGACATTTTAAAATAAGCTTCAAAATCTCCGCCTTATATTCCGTTAAGCTCTCCAGATCAACTATAAGTAATTGACCTACATTTAGGATTTTCGGGAAGAATTCATCAATTATGACGCTTAATTCTTGACGTTGATCGTTCTTGATCCATCTGTAACTTCTACAAATCTCTGAAATGCACAATATGGCGGTATATACCATGTTCAACAGCAGTTCGTCATTTACATTCCCATCAATGAAATCTCCCCTTAAAAGAGCCGATATTTGGTCAAATAATTCGGGCCAAGTGGATAATTCACACAGAATTAATATTCTTAACGTGGGAAGTAATTGTTGCTTGATATTATATTCACAATTGAGCAAAATCGACACGAAATTCGACCGAATAAACTGTCTTTCCGACTCGACAATATCGCTGGTCCATAGCTTATTTATGGTGTTTTTGAAGTACACGGCAGCTGCGATTCTTTCGTGATTGATGGGCTGGTTTTGGTGTTTTGGTGGCGGAGAAGTGATGATTTCCACACACGCCTGGAGAAACCCTGGAATGGTCTTGTACGAATTGAGCTGGGACTCGGAAGTTAAACGTATACTAGGGTCCAGTACTAGTGTACCTCTAAAAAGAGGGAGAAGGTCTTCCATTGGGGAATGAAAATTCGCACGCTGATCGCGGTAGTTATAGGGAGATGTGGTGTGAGACGAGAATGAAAAACGGCTGTAAGTTTGGCAATGAGATGCAGGTGAGATGCACAATATGCGAGAGAACGAGAATGGTTGCAAATTGAGAGGCTGCAAATTAAGGCTGCAAATTAAGGCTGCAAATTAGAGGCTGCAAATTAGAGGCTGCAAATAGGCTGCAAATTAGAGGCTGCAAGTTAAAGGCTGCAAATTAAGGCTGCAAATTAGAGGCTGCAAATTAAGGCTGCAAATAGGCTGCAAATTAGAGGCTGCAAGTTAAAGGCTGCAAGTCAAAGGCTGCAAGTTAAAGGCTGCAAGTCAAAGGCTGCAAGTTAAAGGCTGCAAGTCAAAGGCTGCAAATTAAAGGCTGCAAGTTAAAGGCTGCAAATTAAAGGCTGCAAGTTAAAGGCTGCAAGTTAAAGGCTGCAAGTTAAAGGCTGCAAGTTAAAGGCTGCAAGTCAAAGGCTGCAAGTTAAAGGCTGCAAGTCAAAGGCTGCAAGTTAAAGGCTGCAAATTAGAGGCTCCAAATTAGAGGCTCCAAATCGAGAGATGATGATATTGTATGGCAGTGTTTGGGATTGTCCACTTTTGAAATTGTCCGTTATCTTGGACTTGGATGATTAAGTAGGTGTAGCTGTATGATAGAGATTGTGTTCTGGAGTCATTACGGACCTCATATATTAACTATGTACCAGCTTGTGTGATCTGCTCATATGTTACCCTGTTGACGGGCCATTTCGGTATGACTGTCGATATCTTCGGCTTCCCATGGATAAGCTATCCATTTATCTTCGACATTTTCCCCCACAATATATCTACCATTTTCAAACATATCGGCAGGTAATTCAGCTCTCTTTTCCTTTAATTTATTATGCAAAACAAATATCAGAAAGGTGGTTTCTTCATCTTCACGACCTAACTTTTTTTGCATTTCTTTGACATCTTTTTCCAATTCGGTTAATGCATAATGTAAAGTAGTTCTAGTATCATCAACTTCATCGACAATGATGATGTTTTTTCCAATCAAAGAGTCAAAATGTTGGGACAAATTACCGAAATCAATCCATTGAGTTCTAATCACTTCTTTACCAATGGTTTCAGTTGGCTGGTCACCTAACTGTTCATATAACGACAATCCAATCGCTTGAATTGGGATATTTTTACCCGATTTTTCTTTAATAAAAGATCTGAGAATTCGGGCAGGGATAAATCCACCACCACCAATGGCAATGATGAGATCAATTGGACGCAGTTGACCCTTGATATCAACTGCTGCCTTTTGGCATAATTTATGGACACTTTCGTAGGAAATGTAGGACTTAGACATGATAAAGATTTTGCGATGAGATCCTGCAGGTGAAAAATATTTTTCTTCTATTACCAGATTCGGATATGGAGATCTCCAATTCTGCTACACTTAAGATTCTATCCTCGACCAACCTAAGGTATATCTGCTTGTACTCATATAGTTCATTACTCTATTTAACTACTAATTTCCCCCTCGTCGTCTTCTCCATTGGCAATGACTAAACTTTCGTCCGCCTGCTCATATTCAACTTGAATATTCATGTTTTTCATCATCTTTTGACTCTCCATCAACCCTAACTTCCCCTTAATAGAAAGTAATTCTGGCATCACTTCGACACTCTGCTGTAAGCCTTTATTGAGAGAGCTTAATTTCTTGGAATTCACATGTTGCAAAATTGATGGGTTAGCGATCAAGATTTGTTTAAACCAGATAGAGGTACTGATAGATGCAAGTGGGTGTTTAGCTAATTTGGAAGTTAAGGTGAGGAACAATTCAACTTGAAGTTCATTGTTCATTCTATTCAATGCTTGTTTGATATTAGATTCATCATTATTCGATTCTATCACTTGAATTAATTGAGGTTTATCAGATATAGTAGCAGATATTTGTTGAGCCAATTGATCTGGTGAAAGATTATGCTGTTTACTTGTAATAGAAGGGATATTAATGCCGGATTTATATTCGGAAACTTGTCTTTGCTTTTGAAGAGTGATTGTCTGCGGACGAATTTCAAATCGTTTAACATTGACTGATTGCCCCGATTTAAATACAAGGTTGTAAGTGTCTTCGGCATAAAATACATTCACAACGGTTCCATTTTCAACTTTGATTTCTATGTCACCATTGACTATTATTTTGTTGTGATAAATATCGAAAATCTGATCATTTACCAGGAATTTATGGGTCATTTCTCTGATGAGTTCTCCATTGATTGAAGCCCCAGATTCCGTCAAAATAATTAATTCATCATTCACCACTTCAAGCAGTTTGATTGCTTCTTCCGAGCTGGATATTTCTTTGAGTTTCCCTTTTTCATAAGCATACACGTGAGTTGTATCATGCAAGTATATTCTTTCCGATCCAGCTACCATTTGACCAAAGGCCTTCTTGAATTTGTTCACCTTCATGGTGGAAAGATTAATGATTCCCCCATCAAAACATCCAAATAACGTATCATGGAAATAGCAGATATCGGCTACTGGAACATCCTCGATATCGTGACGATCAGTTATCCCTACCACTGGTGATATATATACCAATTCAGTTAAATTCTTCAGTGCGATGAGCCCGATGAGCAGAGCTTCATCCGAAGGATCTGAGGAATTAACCCATATAAAACGTAACCTTTCAGCGTCATCGAAAGTAATGGAATTAATGAGAGTAAAGTCAAGTTTTTCAAAAATCTGAACTTCTTTACGAGATTTCTGATCAATTACGTTAAGATAATATTCGTTTGACATGGTATTGAAATTTTTCATTTTGCGATCAATTTTTTATTCTTGTAGTTCATGTGCAGGACGATTATTGTATATATATTTGGGACTTGTTCCTGTATGTAGTCATATGCTTAAAGTTATTTATTTTCTTGAAGTTCAATCATTTGTTGCACTTGTAATTTACACAATTCTTTCAAATCTTGCACATCATTAACAAGTTCTTCTAAACGTTCCTCTTTTTCTCCCAAGATTTCAAGTAAATTATTCTCTCTATTTGATTTTTCTTGTAATTGATGTTGAAGACTCGAGATTTGTTGCTCAAATTGGTCAACTTTAAGTAAATCTTTTGACATTTTTAGTAGTTTCAGTTCAATATTATCCTTTTCTTGACTCAACATATCATTTTCATCACGAAGACTATTTAGTTCTACTTTCAAATTACGGATACTCGAGGACATTTTGTTAATGAGTTGAAAAGATCCCGGTTGATTAGATATCGATGGGGAATTAACATAATTCGAATGATCATCAAATTCAAACGATGCAAGTGAATGGGAAGACACGTTATTAGAGTGGTATATTGAACTGTTGGAGTTTTCAAACTGGATGCTTGGCGGTTCGATTGAATCTTCAATTGAGGTTTGCGGTGCTAAAAATGATGCCTGAGTGAAAGATGGAAGTTTCGTTGGGGGATTAGGTTTTTCACTTAACTTGGACTCGAGGGTTTCAATCTTAGTATTCAATGAGCTTTTCTCGTTGTTGTAAATTTGGTTGATTTTGTCAAGTTTGGTTGTGATGTCAGAAACTTGAATTTCGAGTTTTTCATTTTTTGTGTCGGAATCTTTAAGTTGGTTCTTAAGTTTATCGATCTCGTCTTTCAAGTGCAGGGTTTGTGAGTCGTAATCGCTGACTTTGAACTTGAGGTTTTTGTTATCGTTGATTAGGTTAAGTTTATCCTTTTTAAGGGTATCAACTTTTTGCGTCAATTCACTGATTTTGGAGTTCAAATTAATTTCAATCAATTCCCAATTGGATCTCGAATTCAAGATTTCATTCTGCAAATTGGAGTGGTTCTTGAATAACTTCTCGTATTCTTGAGTGTCAGAATTGGATTTGGGACCTGAAGATTCACTTTCCAATATCAAATTTTCGATTCTATTTTCTAGTCTAATTACTTCTTGAGAATTTGTCAGAGATACGGTTTTTAAATCGTGTCTTAATTGGGAGATTGTATCTTCTTTATTGCCCAATTCCACCTGATGATTTTGCTTCAAAAGATCAAGTTGAATTTTCAAATCATTAACCTCTTTCACGTGTTGGGTTTTAGCCTTTTTCTCCAGTTCAAGAAGTGATCTATTGGTCTTTAAGTTTCCTACAACATCCTGTTGTTTCCAATTATTATATTCAATCACTGCCGAAACCAATTCATCATAAGACTTTATGTTTGTCCGTTTCATGACGTCGTCGATTTCACCGATCACCGTAGCCGAGTGTTCTTGTTTCGAGTTGAAATCGGCGATCACCAGCTCTAAATCTACGTTTGTGGACCTGAGTTTTTTGATGGTATCATTGAGTTTCAATTCTTTTATCGAGAGTTGTTCTCCTTCTTTCATGAGCTGAGCGATGAGATCATCTTTCCTTTGGAGCTCTTGGGAATGGGAGGACTTTTGGAGTTTCAGAAGCTGGGTTTTAAGTTTGGATACCTCTTTTTTGAGGACAATGTTTTGTTGTTCTAGTTTATTCGTGGTGTCGTCTGTGGCGACGGTAGGACTTTGTGGCTGTGGTGACAGAGGCTCCGGTGGTTTTTCATTGGTAGTCGAATCAGTTTCTGGCCTTTCAGGATCGGGTTTTTCAGGATCTTTGGATTCGGTTGTGTCTGTAGACAGAAGTATCTGCTGCTGTTCTTTTTTCTGTTGTTCCTTCTTCTTTGTGGCCTGAGCAAGTCTTTCCAGAAGTGGGATTCTCTTTTTTTTCTGGGTAGGTTTTGGGGATTCTGTAGGTTCTGAATCAGATTGGGGAATTTTGTCGGGGTTTTTCGGTGGATGCTGGGGTGAGTCACTATCTACAATTTCCGGGGTTTGTTGGGGCGAGGATTCTATTGGAGTTGTTGGTGGAGGGCTTGAAGTATCTGGTGATGGAGATACAATGGCCGTTTCGGCATCGATAGCCATGTTGATTTGGTGAAAAATTCAAAGTGCGGCTGGTGATGTGAAGGGTGGTAGCGGGAGTAAGGAGGTAGGAGGAAAGGGTAAAAGAGGTAAGGAGGTAGGAGTTAAAAAGGGGAAGCTGGATGGTGGATTTGGTGGATTTGGTGGATTTGGTGAGAGGGAGGTGGGGGGAAAGGTACAGAATAGAAGGTGGTTGCGTGGTAGCGATGATTGTGGCGGTAGACTAGCGAGAGAGCCGTTGCAGCAGAACCGTGGCGCTGGCGGTAGCGAGAGGGGGCCCATTATAGAGGTGGGCCGTAGCGAGGCACAACCAGGAACAACCAGGAACAACCCAACAACCGAAGCAGGAACGGTATGCTTATGAATATATAGAGTGGATAAGCCAGGTACAGATACTACAGAAGTTCAATACAAATCGTATAATTGCATATAATACAGTCTATAATTACAGTCCCTACTTTTGGGAATCATCTTTTTCAAATGGTGCTATGGTAGGGATACGATTAGAGGATACAGAAGGTTGCAGAAGGCTTGGTAAACTGTGATTTGGTCTTGAGTTATGAGGGCTTCCTAATGGAGGAAGTTGGGGAAGCTGATGGGGTTGACGGGGAGTATTGGGGGAATTATCTCCATTTGCAGCCATATTTGCAGCCATTTGATTATTGTGGCGAGCAGTAACTGGTGACCCATGATATGATTGGCCGGTGGAAGCTCCTGCTGGGGTAATTGCTGGACCTGGGACTTGTGGTGGAGCTTGTGGTTGGGTCGTTATTGGATTCTGATAAGTTACGGGAATCGGATAACTGACTTGAGGTGGGGGAACTGGTTGCATCATTGCCCCATGAACCTGGGATGGGACCTGGGATAAATGGGGGAGAGCATGGGGAGGTAATGGAGGTATACCAATGGAGGAACCTGGGCCTTGTTGATTGGGGATTGGAGCAACTCCTGATGCCGGTGCACCTGGCACCGGTGGATATGTCATATGATGCTGGACAGGAGGCCAATTGACTGGAATTTGTCCCGGATTCGGGCCTGGAGGGGGCCCGGTATGACCTGGAGGTGGTCCATGTAGTTGTGTCTGCATGGGATGACCTGGATGTTGATGTTGGGGATGTTGCGGTTGTTGAGGATGCTGGGCCATTTGCTCAGGAACTCGACCATAAGGGTAAAATAAATAAGGGTATCTTACCCCGACACCTGGGGCATAACCGTACCAATAATTACCGTTATAATCGACGGTATTTGGTTTGTCTTCATGTTGGAAATCACTTTTACTTTTGCGTTGGCCGTGCTTTTTGGTGACTATGTGAGTATTTAAATGATTCAACAGGCCATAACTTTTGTTGCAGCCAGGGTAAGAACATGAATATTTCCGGATGATTTGATTGTATCGTCTTCTAAATCGCCTATTAGGTTTCAGGTCATCATAAAATACTGGCACTTGGGGGGGTTGTGACTGTAGTACCCCATCATGAGAAGGTTGGGGTTGGGATTGTGGCTGAGGTGGTTGATCTTTTTGTGGCTGGTAATTGTATCCATATGGTTTTGATTCAGCTGACGAAGCCGATCCCGTCATCGATCCATCATGAACACTACTGTTGCCCGAGTTATTCAGATCATTGTCTCGTTCTCGATCATTAAGCATTGAACTTATGGATAATCCATGGGAATCAACCTCTTTTTCCGGATCAATTTGTGGCTGGTTAGATGGAAATGGTTGAGATTGTTGACCTGATGGCTTGTTGACCAGAGAACTTACAGAACCATCATCTTCGTGTACTGGGGGATTTTTATCATTATTATTCATACTAGATCTTTCATATTCTATGAAGCAAGACGGGTTTCTTAAAATTATGTTGGTAGCAACGGATATTTTGGATATAAATATATAAATACTTTTGTATCAAGTTTTTTTTTTCCTGATGTCAGTTTTTTTTAAATATCAAGCTATATATAAGTTTGGATGAAATAAAAAAAAAATAACTTTGTTGATGTGATTATGGGATGAAATTTGTTAATATCACTTACGCCAAATTTGGTAAGAAATCGTTGAAAAGATAATAAATGATATTGGAAACAAAAGTTTGTTTTTTATGGTTTTAGTTGATTGGAATTTTGTAGTTTGAAATTTATAGAATTTTATCAGCGTGAAATTAAGCTTATTTTATGAAGGAAATAAAATAAAATAAAAAAAAAAAAAAGTGCTGAGAATTTATTTTTAAATTAATTAAAAAAAGCGAGTTAAAAGAAAAATAAAACTCAAGACAAATTTTAAAAAAAGACAAAAAAATAAAATAATGTGAAAAAAAGGAAATGATTTGAATGTAACATATATACCAACTATAATTTTTGCTAAAAAATTTCTTTGGATACGACTTAGGTAACCTTAAACCAAGTTGCCTAGACTTCAAGAATTAAGTTTAATGCATGGAATCGCCTGTTGGCAAAACTTCAAAACAGTGGTTGAAAATAATTGTTTGTCAGAGAAATCCCAGTATATTACAACACAATATCTAGAAATTTGTGCCAATTTGTAGAGTATGATATATAACGACAAATCCCCTTTCAAAGCATGGAAGATGTTTTGAATCCCAAAAAGGAAAATCGTATAGATAAATAAGAATCGGTAATGAATGGGGAAATATCGGGGTTTAGATGTTTCTAATCATGCCATACATTTCCTATTGACGAACTAGGTTTCGATATAATTATACACAAATATTTTTTATGGTGTACATTATTTTGTGAGACAATCGCGTTGAATGTAGAGAAGGTCTGGAACAATTGATTTGCAAATATGCGAGGGAAACTATATTCATCGTTAGACACGAATTGAGTGATCGGTTTCAAAAAGTAAACTATAAGATTGATCTGAGGATATTATTGGATATAAGGGGTAAGAAGGGGAATTGAATAAAAGCGATCGAAAAATTGGTGCAGATCGACAATAATTGGGATGGAATTGCAGCCATTTTATTTATTTTATACAATAGAAGGCTCATAAAAACAATTGAATCTCGATTATATAAATAAAAACCGATTTAAAGCCTCAGCCCGCATGAAGAAATAAACACCCTTTGTCCTAATTCGCACTAACAAATGAATTTTAACCTTTTCTATTGTTTTAGGCTGTTTTGCGAGAAAATGGCATTTAGATTTTTTAAGCGAATGCGCTTACCGGAGATAACCAAGCACTGCGACCCCATTTTTATTCCCTTGGGTTTACTATATAATTAAGTATAATTAATGCAAAATAAATATTTGAAAAATCCCTCATTTCGTTATTATTGAAGGTTCCTGCCAAATTAATTGATCATCTAACCGATTCATGCATTCACTAAATCTGGAATTTTAAAAGGTTTTAATGTGAAACTCGCGTTGAATTTCATGTGGGTGTTTCTGCATACACCGGAGATTCTCATTTTTTTTTAATGATTTATTATCCTGGTGTTACCCGAGTAATTAATTAATAAATAATTGGCATCTTACGACTGATAAATACTATTACTAAACTTGGGATAATTATATTTCAGTTGCATTTTCCAGTTTTTGATTTTGGTTCCAATAAATTCCAATTTTAACCATGATTTGTTTAAATTACATTTGATCTATTTGAATCTCTACCGAACATAAGCCTTCAATTTTAATTTCAAAACCTTGCATTCCTCCTATTTTTTGACCCCCTTTAAATTTTAGTAAAATTGAGTAATTTTAGTCGTTGATTTCGATATGTTATCCAATTATCCTGTGGGAGAAGCATCCATATTTGTATTAGGTATGCTCGGCCGGGAAATTTGGTAATTACAAATATTAATTTACAAATTTAAGCAGTCTTGCTTCTCCTACATCTTTATTCGGAATTCCAAATAATTTATGATTATTTCTATTACTAAATAATTTCATATTTTAATTGCCTTGCTAGTCGATGCATTAAGTGACGCCCATAACCAAGCTTCAAACCTCGCTTGAAATTAATAAATTCTTCAGTTCTTTCCTTTACATATTATTTTTTATTAACTATTTCTTTTTTCTCCATAATTGTCCCCATTTAGAAGTCTAGTACATTCTCGAATCTGTTAATTTTAAAAATACTTCCAAGAATGAATATAACCCAATTCTTTCAACACTTCGATTCATGCACCTCACAAGCCTACGAAGGCTCACTCACTCTCACGACAACTATTGTTAGGCGTCTTTATTCCACATTTCGAAATAAAACTGGTAATTTGTCCTGCATACGATCCTCGATCTTGCGATTTGAGGCCTTATTATGGCAATGCTAGCGCAGGTTCTGCGGGTTCATGCATGAAGCCTATTGTTCGCTGTTGTTCCTCTTGTTTAAAAACCCCCGTGCATGAACCTTCCGTCTGCATGATCCATGACCAAATCCCCGAGGTCATAACCAAGATCTGTTCGTCTCGTTACTATCTCTATCAGCTTGTTACCTGTCTTGCATTATACCCCATACGTATAGTGTTGCTTAGTTTTCGTGTGAAACGTTCTAATATAAATAGGGGCAATCTAGCACATAACTTTACAACAATCAAAGTTTAAAATAAAAAAAGGACAGAAAAAAAAAAAAACCTTCAAATGCATATCAATATGATTGAACCGTGATAAATATAACTTCTTATCGGGTAGTTACTTCGATACCCCAAAGTATAATTATAATATATTGTTTCAAAAAAACTCAACCCGCTATGTACAAATTAATGTTGACTTAACATAACCGAATCTTAGCCGTAACCTTAAAAGGTGGCCTTGCATAACCGGGGTTATATACAATAAATATCGCAAATATGGTTTCTGTACTGTAACATGAATAATTTCCACAATAGGGAACCTGGAACCAAATTAAGATTAGTTAAACTTAACTAGCGAGCCTATTATTATTCTTAGCTACAAAAATAATGACATGTATAATACTATACTTTTTCAAATACAAACATTAAATAGAAATCAATAGCTTCTCTTTCTAAACCTTCGATACCGTATTTCCCATCACTTCTCTTTATACTTTGAATCAAGTTGTTATTTAGACGGGGAAAGTATTTAGGAATCTCTTGATTGAAAAATTCAACGAAATTCTTCTTAATTTTTAAGGTTAACTGGTTATCTTCACAAATTCTTCTGAATGTTTCAAATGGAACAACATATTCAGGAACATCATCAATGGCATCAGTCAAACTATAATTATAACCATTGCCGTATGGATTTCCATTGAAATCACCGTCTATTGGAGGTTTTTGATGAAATTTAACTTTATAAAGTTCGTTTCCAAACTCAAACCCCTCGCTACTACTTGCATCTGGGTCCATCTCTTTTTGAACTTTATACTTAATATAGTCGGAACTTGGAATTGTGCCAACAAATCTTCCGCCAGGTTTCAAAGATTTTGCAACATTATTAATTAAGCATTTAATCTTATCTTCCGAAGCAAAAGCATAGTGCAATGAAAATTGATTAGATACGGCATCCACTGGGAAAATGTTATCAATTATGCCTGGGAAATTAGGTTCCAAAATTTCAGGTATTGAATAGGTGAAAAGATCCCCTGTTGCAAAAAAACTCTGAAAGTTATATTTCCTACTATCTCTATGTCTATTTCCAAATGAACTTTTAAAGTGGACTTTATTTTTCTCATATCTACTGAAGGCTTCTCGTATAGACGCATCACTTATATCGACTCCGATATACTCGTCGACGTTTATGAATTCCATTTTATTCAAATCTCCTCCCTTTCCACAACATAAATCCAATAATCTAAATGGCATATTTGGATTAACCGGTTTACAAAATTCCCCCAAAAGAATGTATTTGATGATATTGTTGAAGTTTCTGAGTTTAATAATGGGACTTTTGGTTCGGTTCCCCTGATACTTTGATTGATAAGTTCTCTGGTTATAATGGGTTCTAATGATGGTATTGACATCCTTCAGTTCTCGTTTTATATTACTTTGAAATGTTTGATAGTAGGAGTTGGCCGGATTAGTCACTTTCAAATTCCGATACGCTAGGACTTCTGGTTCCTGGGCCGCTATAGGCTCTTGTTCAGCCTCTGCTTGTTCAAGTTCAAGTTGAGCTTTTTTGGCTTCTTCAGCCTTCTCTAAAGCTTTTTTACTGCTTCTTTCTCTTTCGGTATACTTGGTGTATTTACTGTAATTGACATCATCGTTTTCCCTGCCTCTTTTACCCAGTCTTTCGGGTCTTTGCGAGATTTGTCGTCTTAATTTACTCACTCGATCGTCATCTTCTGATACCCCATACTTCGAGTATTTGTCTTCTGTTTCAGGCGGTGGTGATTGATCGCTGACCGAACTTGTTCCGGCCGAACGTTGCCCGTACTTATCGTACTTGCTGTTCTGGGTCTTCTTCATCCATGCTGGAAGTTCCAGGGTTTCTTTGAACACTGATGGGACGTTGGACATGGTGATAATTTTTCACTGCGACTGACTGATAACAATGATTGATGATGGGTTGGAGGTTGTTTATATATATTATATACTCTAAAAAACTTGTGGAATCACGCTATCTCGTTCACCTTGTCAACTATGGGACGCAAAAACGGTTTCTTACTTGGCATCATATGACCTCCATCAAACTCAAAACTTTCCACCTTATTGAAAACTGCCTCAACATAAGTGGATCTGATCTTGGGTACAAGCATATCATTACCTCCATAAATATTGAAAATCTGGGTGTTTTCTCCTCCTCTGTAATAATCCACATAATCTTCTCTAAGTTTATTCTTTTGTCTATATTCTTCGGGGTCTTCTATTTGGTAATTGATATTGACTCTGTCGTAGCTTGGATCACTCGGAAGCGTGAAGCAGAATCCAGAAAATGACATGCAAAGTTTGAATTGGAACCTCAGTAATAAGATCAACAGCATGGCTGCACCTTGACTAAATCCAATTATCCCATCATAAGGCCCATTTTCCCTGATGTACTTTTCCATATGTTCAAGCGATTCTTTAAACCCATTGTACGGGTTTTCTTCTGTATGTAACCACCAACATCTATTGTTATTAGCTTCAACAATCCCAGCCCACTTGGTATCGATTTCTTCTTGACTTTCACCTAATTTGAACTCTAATTGTTTGTAACTTTCAATGATCTTTGGAGGATCAACATAATCGAGTTGGTGCTCTGCTTTGGTTAAAAGCTTTCTGATTGCAGATGACTTTTCGGCAAACGTTTTCCCCCCTTGGAGATACCCTGGTAATACTATGAACTTCATCTGAAAATTTGCGATAGTATTTACCCTATTTTATATACCTTTTGATTGTATACAGGATGAGAATTTGACCAGATATTTTTTTCAGTCTTAACTCCGGATATACGGTTATCTAACGGCTTGATGACACTAAAAATGTATTGACACTTTGAAGCGTATTACGACTTGGATTGACCGGATGTGAATCGTTGATTATACTGAGAAATTGTTTCACCAAATCCTTATTACCTCTTCCACATTGTGGTAGTTTTTCAAGACTTGAATTGAAATTTAGACACAATAAACTGACGACAACTGATACACAAAGATCTTTTCCGGTATCACACACCACCAAACTATTTGTATTCAATTTAGGTACAAGTTCCGGTAAAATGTCTCTTAATGCCTTGGATCCTTTTTTATTGCTCTCGATGTTGAAATGATGATAATTCACCGTTTTTGGCACTTTTACTTGATACTTACCAAACACAACTACATTATCCACTTCTGTATCTGGTGGTAGCTCACAATCACGGGATATTTTCCCGTACTTCACCCCGGTGTCTTTTACACCCCAGTACTCGATCCCAGTGGAATCTGTCTTGCCCTTTAAACTATTTAATTTATCTACCAATTCCTGTTCGCTGCATGTTATAACTCCATTTTCTGTCAAAATATCGATATTTTCCCAGAACATCTGGGGTGTCAACTTCCCTCCACAAACATCTTTGGTAATCCAGAGCTCATGGTCATCTGCTGATCCCTGGATATACTTCCAAGAAATCACCGATTCCCCAGACCTTACAGTCATGTTTTCAAGTTGAGAGTCGGATCCACTTATACACATGATGTGATGGACATTCCCATCAAGTCTCACTTGTTTATGCCCCGGATATATCCAATAAGGCACCAACGGTTTTTCAAGCTGAATATTCACTAGTCCTAATCTCTGGACTTCCTTAACAAACCCAGGAATCCGTTTAACGATTTGGTTCTTTTCTGCTTCAGGTATGAACTCGGGAATTTCCACGTAATGATTTTTGGTTTCATCGAGTCCGAAACAAAGACAATTCAATACGGCACACCAAATAGGTATGGTCTTCAGTAAGGCATCGGGTACAAGCTTACCTTTCCTGGTACTATCAACTATAGCTATCCCGTTGTTCTCTAAAATCACCGGTATAAGATGAAGATTCAATCTTCTGTACGAGAACTGCCATTCGTTTGTGTGTCCATCAGTTGACTTGAAATATGCTGTCGTACTATAATGCTTCGGATCAACGTACCAAAGTCCGCATCTTTCATTAGGCACTAATGGATAAGTCAATAGAGAAAGGGATTTGATAAATTTGTTATCGTATAAAATCGATTGCAATCGATTTCGTATACTATATTGGTCTTTCCGGAGCTCTTTTGTTATATGTTTCAAATTATTGAGTTCATTAAATTCAATTTGACCAAACTCTATACTCATCTCGATAGCCCAATTGTTGCGAAATGGTAAAAATGGCGAAAAAGGCTGCAAAATATTGTTAAAAACATTTTGGTATTCGACACTACGTTTATCATATTTCAACTAAACTATTTCGGATATAACTAGTTTAACTGCTTCATGAGACATGCCCAAGCCCATCAAATATCCACAACCTCCAGCACCGTAGTTATGGACTATGGTTATATCTTTATCTTCTCTTTCGATCCGAGGTCCGTCTGTTCTTCCCGGTCTCAATCCAGTTACAACTCTCAACACCTTATCGAAATGTTTTGTCATTTCAGGCCTAAGCTTGGCAATACGACGAAAAATATCCTGGGTTTCGTGACTGTAACTGGCCAGATCACTGTTTGATTCTTGATAAAAACCTCCAAGAATAACCTCATGTAACTCGGAATCTGGACGGGGAATAATGTAAGTCGATTCACATTCTCCCCAGTACGAAATACACTCCTTGACTTCTGGTGCAGATACCACTACCACTTGTCCTCGAACAGGGTGACACGAATCATCTTTTGCAAGCTCCTTAGCTCCATTTCCAGAGCAATTAAAAACATATTTGGTTCTCCCGTCTTTTAATTCATCCAAGCTACTTAATCTCTTTTTTTCCAAACTCACACCTTCCAGAGTTACATAATCCAAAATATTTTGAATGAATTTGGGCGAATTGAATGTCCAACCAGAATATCTCATACCGTGGTACTTGTCCTTAACTATCTCAATATCTTTTATGAAACTGACGGGTTTTAAATCTTCTTTAGTAATTTCATCTTGGTACTCAACGCATATAGTCGGCTTTAACCCACAATTTGCACCCAATTTCTTTTCCAATTTTGCAAGGTTTTCGTAGGTATATTTACTATATGGGACAAGAGAAGCATCAATTCCAGCAGAATAATAAGCTCCTGCCCAAGGAGAAGTGTAATTGATGGAGAGATCTCCAGGTGAGAATTCGGCAATAATCTTGATCCGGCTCCCATCGACACCAGCTTCTAAAAGCTCATAGCAAGTATAGAGTCCAATGATCCCTGCACTATCCAACGTTAGTGTGTGTGTGTGTAGAAAACAGTGAAACTATACATACCCGACGATAACGATCGACATTTTTGTATTAAACAAGAATTAGTATTTTTGAAGATTTTAGATCGACTGGCATTAGTTTTTCCAGCTTGCGATTAGATAAGAAATTCCGTTCCTGTACATGCCCGTTTTGCAAAAACTATTAAATCATGATATTATAATACATTTCTATTTACTGGAATTAAATTAATCCTGAAAGAGTTAATTTTTCCAAAAATGGGGATAAATCATCTTTTCTGATTTCAATCACTGATTTATCAAAGCTATCGATTCTAACTTTGGCTCCTGAAGAATTGGCAACTTGATGAAATGCTACACTAAAAGTATTAAGCCGGGTGGTTATGCTATTATCGGCTTGTTCGTTTGTTTCAATTGGGTTTTTCTTTACAAGTTTTGCCTTCTCGGAATTATTTAGACCTCTAGGATATTTCGGGGCAAGTCCAATAACAAGATAAGTATCAGTATCAGTGTCTAAACTGGCAACGACCAAAGGTTTTAAGAAATTAAGTTTATTATTAAGAAATTCTAATTCCGTGATATTTTCGAGGATCCAATTTCCAAGTTTTGAAAGGATCAAAGGATTGTTGAAGATTTTTAAATCGGGAATTGAACCATCTTTTAATACACATAATCGGTATAACTTCAAGTTCTTTACCATTTTCCGCTCCAAAAGAGAAGTCCCGGTTCTGAATATGACTTGTTGAAGGTTTTTAGCATCTTCTAGACCTTGTAAAAGTAAATCTAAACCCTTGGCTTTTTTCAAGCCAGAATTAGTGTTAGATGATGCACTCACAAGTTCCATATTTAACGCATCCCAGGAAGACCAGAAATTGTTGACCCAAAGTTTCTCCCGGTTTTTAATTCTTGTATTTATTTCATCATCTTCAACCTCGCCCTCAATATCATTAGTATTAGAGTTACCATTGGCATTGAAAATTGTTTTATGATCGCTTTCAAGTAAAGCAGTCAAAGATTCAACACATTCCATAGCAGAAAGTTGGCCGGTAAACCCAAAGGTCCTAATGAATCCTTCTCTTACAATTCCTTCTAGTCCATACAGGGGAAGATATTTACGAAAAATGAACGGAAGACTTTTCTTAACATTTGTGTCCATATAAATCCATTTCTGTTGGGCAATTGCAAGAGAAACACCCATTTTGGCAAATAATTTATGTAATTTTTTCTTTCCATCTTCCGTCCATAAATTCAATTTAGAATTAACATGACTCAGGTAGAAAAATGAATCATATAAAGTCCAATGTCTGAGTAAAAACAAATGATAATCTTTATCCATGGTCAATAAAGTAGAATCAGCTGTTTTTTCAGAGGTGGAATTCGACGGGTTCAATCTAGTGACTTCTTCCTTGAACAATGGCTGGAACTTATCGTAAACTTCTGGATAATAATTATCTAGCGAGGATGTACCTATAATCGATAACCATAAGTTTTCTATACTAGTCTCCCCAATACTTGATAAAAGAGCATAAACAGTCCCCGTAGTAGATGTCATAACACTTGTCCCTTGGTTGTAATATGTTTCTAATTTAGTTTCAAGCTGATCTATTTCTGTTCGTTTTTGTCTCTTTTGTTTCTTGAGTTTCTTATGTTCTAGTTTCCGTTTCCTTGATCTAGTCTCCTCGTCATCCAGAGAATGTATGTCTATCTCTTCAGTCTCCTCATGTTCATCTACATGCTCATCTTCACTTTCACTCTCACTTTCACTTTCACTTTCACTCTGTTCATTATCACCAATTTCCACGAGTTTTTCATAGGCATTCTTCTCAACACCCAAGTTATCATCAATATACCCATCGTCCAAACACACAACCACCGAAGAACCAAATAAATTATCCAAATTCCACGGTCTATGGCCATCAATAACAAACACGCGTCGTTTCAATTTGGCAAGTTCACCAACGGCATCGGTCTGGGAATTAGAATCTACCAAAGCACTTTGATCAATATAATCATCCACTTCGATATCAAGAAACGTTTCAACATCCAACATCGCCCCACATCCAAGAAGTATCACGTTACTGACCTCGGGATCCAACTTTTCAAAATGACTTTTAAGATCGGAATATCCCACCACCGGTATCAATTGGTACTGAATTAATTCTTTTTTGAAGACATTACTCAATATTTTACTGGAACACAAACTGTCGATATCCAAACACGACACAAAGATGATGAGTTTACATGCCGAGTGTGATAATGACGTCCGTTTTATCTCCTGGTATACTCTACCGAACTGGGACGGGTATACATGCATGGTGGAGATAGGTAGAAGTGGATATATGGAATTTGCGAAACGCGTAGTACAAGTAGTAGTACGCGTGCAATGGTGATGGGACAATGGCCATGGCATGAGTAAGGCATTGGGTGCTGGGATGTGATGATGATGATGGAAAGCACGTATTAGAGGATCTAGCAAAGATTAGTAGAAGAGATAATGATTGATATTGTGGAGGAAGTTGACAGTTCCCAGTTCCCCGTAGATAATCACTTTTCGCAGCCATTTCTACTCAGTGAAACATTACTATTCGTCTCTTCATTATACATTACACAAACAGGAAAGAACCAAAACTTCTTCTGGCAATGCTATTGATATCCCAACTGATAACACCACCCTTTTCTGAGCTTATTAAAAGTTTTGAATCATACCAATCCAATCCAGATATTTCCATTTCTCCGTGGATATGATTATCTGCATTATGATACATGGCAGGGGAATTATAATGATTATCTCTTGAATTCGAAACGTTGTAAATGCTATTGAAATTTTGTTCAGGTTCGTATCTGGTACTATTATCGAACCTATTTTGATAGGGATCTTGAGGTGATGTTCCCGGCGATAACAGCATATCAGCTGCTGATGAAGAATTTGGATGCAAATTATTAGATGAATTGTTCATAAATTCGTTTTGTTTGACTTCGGGACTATAGGTATAATATTTGAATAGTCTTGGATTGACATCAGTTAAATAATCATAATCATAAACTAATGGGGCATTGAATTTAACATTCGTTGGAGCGAATATATCTTCATAAATTGGTAGAACCCGATGGTTACTAGAAGTATCGGATTTTTTGGAAATAGGTCTTGAAATTCCCGATTCCTTATCTTCTTCATCTCTTAAATCACTTTTGAAATCTCCAAACTGATCTAAAGCAAACGGAAATACAATCACCTGATGATTATTGACTTCATCATTCAAATTCCGAAGATCGATCAAATGAACCCTTCCAACATGCTCAGAAACAACCAATATATCGGAAAATGACGTATTGGCAAATTTACAAGTTCTAAAAGCTCCCAGTTGATGCCCAGGTCTAGTAGATTGTATAGTATGCACAGGCTCCGATAGATTTCTTAAATCATATAAGAGGCAGTTCCCATTTTGAAAAGCTACCGAGAACATATTCCCATTTGGATGATAACTGATTCCAAACCCTGAATCATGATTAGTATGTAACTGGTTGATTTTTTGACCAGCAGCCTGATCGACCAAATAAATGGAAGATGTATCTCCAGTGACGGTCAAAAGTTTAGGATTTGTTGGACATCTCAATACATTATTCAACGATACATCATGTTCACAAACAATCTTACTGGTATTGGCTATTCTATCGTTATTCATAATATCCAAACAATATAAAGAAGAGTCATTATTACAAACGTATGATTTGAACTGGTTAGTCAGGTGATCGTCTTCTATCACCACGGCATTATTAATCATCTCCCCCAATTTAACAGTTTTACTAGTATTCAAATTATCGTTATAAAATGTGAAAAGTCCCTTTTGTGGTCTTGAAATCGGCTGGTCATTGAGTTTCACCCCCTCGATATTCGAGTAAAAGATCTTGTAAGCCGAGGTCATCAAACCACCGGCCACCAAGTATCCATTATTGGTCACGTTGAAACAGTTGGGAGCATAATCAGGCTTCAACACCTCTTTTGACGCCATAAAATCGCCGTTTGCCCCCAGATCTTGAGATAACTTCCAAAGCGAATAACTATTGGTGAAATAAACATCCCCATTTGCCTGGTCGATCTGTAACAAATCACGTAGTTGGAAATGCTTGACATTTACCTTCACATTGGTGATATACTTTGGATTTGGATTCAAATAATTATGTCCGTGATAATAATTTTGGAAACATCGATAATAGTTGTTTTGTGGGGTAGTGGCAGCGTGAATCAGGCCCCTATGTTTCCGGGAATCTTCAGAAATAACAACGTCAATAGTCATAATCAAAGGGATCAAGAGATTTTTGGAGATAAACTGGGGTTCGCACTTATTGTGGAGTGTGACCAGGGACCAAGTGATGCGGCGTGAGGAGATTTGTCGGTCGATTGCGGTGTAAAGCGCGAGACCACCGCATGAGGAAGACGAAATGAGAAAAAGAAAGTGAGAGAAATGAGGTGAACTCGGGACACGACCTGTATAATTCTATCATTATCCATTACTTACAACTGGTGGTGTGATGGACTCATACCGCCTCTGGCTTGCCAGAGCAAGCCAGACATCACCCCTAAACCCCCTTGTAGTACCTACTAACCCACCCACAGTCTCTAACATTATCATCTTTTGCATCCACCTTCCAATTAGTCTTTGGATCATTGTACTTATCGCCATGGTCTCCGGCCGGCTTGGAAATGCAGAGAAAATTCCCGTTAGGTAGGAAGCACCTCAATTGACTCGAAGGATATGGGCATGGACAGTATTTAGGCTCTTTAACGCACACTCCAGTATCAGGACAAATATATTCTTGACAATTTGAATCGAGTTTTTCTCGTTCAAAAGGGGATCCGTGGGTCTGTTTTGGTTGGGCATTGAATTGGTTTTGGAAAAAGTCGAAGAAGCTAGCTTCTACACTCAATACAAGTGTTAAACATATAAATAGGAAGTTCATGGTGGTGAAAAATTCGCAGTTTTTGACAGCTATTTGATTTTGATGGGGCGCGACACGACTTTGTTAATTATATGATGGATGGAAATACATCTTGTACAAACAGGCAAAAAGAAAGTCGTATATAGATATTATATAGATTATTGTTTTGGCTCTTGATACCGAAGGAAAACTTTGTACTGCTGGCGATTTCAGCTACTGCTTCGGTTATTTCACTACAGAGATAAAGGTGAACTCTTTTCAAAAAGTATATGGCATTGTATATTTTGGTTTAAGGAACTGTGAAATACCGGATATTCTAATTTTATATCGTTTATTATCGGCTTACCCCAAAGACGACTCCAGCTTCTAAGCTACTTCTGTGATCTCTTGGAAGCGATAAAGATATAATTGGTTGATCTAGAAACCGTTATCAAGAGCTTGAACCCATATAGGTAAATTTGATTTATAGTCTTAATGTCAGCCCGAATTCGAATGATGCCATTGCCATTAAGAGGCAATAATATACCACAATTCTTCTTGAAACTATGTGGAGCCAATTCAGCAATTACTACTGAGTATCTATCTGTGTCACAGTTGTTTCCACAGCCGATATTTTCTTATGGGATTAGTTGGTGATGATATCTCATACTACTGACTGTAGATTTTTTCACGGGCAATTTGATAATTCCCAATTTCTATATAGACAATTCATCTGGTTATGAGTTTGAAATTTAATATATAACTATAATATAATACCCGATTGTCTTATATACTTTCCGTTTCGATACATAAACGATTATCCCCACTCAACAACCGCAAGACAATGGTCCAATCAAAATGGAGATGAATATATTAGGTAAACTTCTACCATTCAAACGAGTACTTTTTTTGCAACCGCATTTGTCGTAACTTCAATTTTCTCCACACATTCCAAATAGATCGTACATATATGCCAGTGCCACAAACCAAAAATAATTCCAACCACTTATAATAGGTGGGACAATTGCCAAAAAGCCAGAATAGCAGAAACATTCACCGAAAAAAGTATTCTCGTGAAGAATGAAGGACAAAGCTCTTTGGGGATTTAATAGAAGTTCATTAAGTTCGGCTTTTGAAGAAGAAGATGTTAAAATTGGTCCATTTTATATGAATAAAAAGGTCTTGATAGATCGATTTTCAAGTACAGATCATAGCTCCAGCCGTATACCATCTATTCTAGCCTTTCTTGTTTTATTGATATAACTGCAATCATGGGCTATGTTATATTTTTACCTGGTAACTGGGACAAAATTTCATCTTCAGTTACTTTATGATTGTCACATCTTAGCTATTCTCTAGGAAGTATTTAAGAGGACTAAGCGTATTCAACCAAAAGATGCTACTTTAGTGACAGAATTGGATGAGATAGAAGAACATGAATATGAATATTATACAACTATGAACACTACTCCTGATGATCACAAGGAAAGTATGGCTAAGAGGGTCCACCCCTAGTTTATTGGAACCAGACGTATATCTTCAATGATAAGTATATAATTGTTTATATGAGTAAATTATATGATATATTATTTGAAAGTCCGTTCCCCTTCTTACTATTCTAATTTTGTTCGTTATGTACATAATTGATCCTTTGTAGAAATAACTCTTTGTGCCTTTATTCTTGTGACTGAGTTTTTGCAACAAAAACAAGACATGCCAAGCCGGACGAAAATTGAATTGCTGCTTTAATAGAGTACCATATAAAGAAGTGAAGATCTAAAGCAAGATGTACTTTTCTATTATCCTGAAAAATCTAACTTAGCAAGCCACGGAAGGAATCGTTAACTTCCAACCTGACTTCTTCTATATTTCTTGATTCTGATTTGACCCAAAGAATTCCAATAATTCCATTGATTACACCAGTGACCCCAAAAAATACCGATAAAAATGGAATTACTACATTCCAAGGACCTGAAGAAAACCCACCAATGGTGATAAGGCCAATGACTAAGCAGATTGATATATAAAAATAGTACAGTCTCCAATTGAACTGAGGACGTAAGATCTCATACTTATACAGCTCAATCTCTGCAAGTAATTCACCATGGATTTCGATCAATTGACTTGGAGATTTGGCCACCTGGTCTTCTTTATCGATATCGGAATCTACGTTAATTCGAAGGTTCACCGCATAGGCAAAATGATCAGAATATGAACAACCAACTTCCGGTAAAGTATCTACAAATCGAACAGAGGCATCTGTCACAGATAAAGATTGGTTAATCAAGGCGTAATCAAGGCGACAAGCCTCTTCCAATTTTCTGTGAGCTCTCCAAGTATTGCATTGAGAATCACAGGTTATACCTCCCAATAAGACTTGATCTTTTGGAGATAATTCCGATACTTCTTGATTAGTTAAAAGCAGATCGGAGGCCAGTTTCAACACCTCCCAAGAATCCCGAAGTTGTGTCAAGTTCATCAATAATTTATGCGGTAAAGATCCCGGTTTACAGTTCAAATCACCCACAAGTATAATTGAATAACCGGCCCGATCAAGGAGATTTATCAACTTACAAATATCCCACGCCTGACACGATCTATGGCACGTATAAGCGTTTGGTCCCGTCAACGAATAAGGCGCATGCATATGGCTATTACAGATAACAATATCATTACTTAATATGGTGATGGCCAAACTCTTTCCAACGTACCAATCACCTCTATTGACGGCGGTAGGAAATCCGTTGATGGGGAATCGATATAAAAACGTCTCTTTGATTGGGATCTTCGAAAGAATAGCCAATCCCGGACCGGTCAAAATCCCACTTTTAAACCATCTTCTATATGGGTATAAATGAGCGAGATTTTCATCGATTAATTCCCAGTCTTCTTGACACCATAATTCCTGGAGCGCTATAACATCGTAGTCTTCTGACGGGTCAAGTAGTTTGTGGACAATGCCTTTTATCCGTTGTTGACGTTGTTTTGAAACGTATTTCAACCCCCATACATTGAAAGTCAATAATTTCACGTCCATAATACCTATCGCACAAGAAGAAAAAACAATCTCTTGATACACGTAACGCGAGGTAAACATGAACCAAACACCAATACAAGATTTCTTCTCATTACAGAAAGAACTAGATTCATTCACATCCAAATTCAACAAATCGGTAAGTTTGAAAAAACGGCAAATTATCGATGAAAAAACCAACTTCAATATTAAGGTGAATGACTTAAAATCGGAGGAAGTCCGATTAAACAGTCAAATTTCCCAACTAGATAACAAGAAAATCGAGTTACAAAATCAGATCGATCAAAGTATAAATAATCTCGATTCCCGGAAAAGTAAAATAGACGAATTGAAATCGGAAGAGACGAAATTAAACGATAAAAAACTGCAACTTGATGATGAACTTAACGCCATTAATCATCAAATTAATGAATTAAACGATAAAATTAATAAACTTACTTCAAATCTTGACGATCAAGTTATCCAAGATGAGATAGACTTGGTGAAATTCGAAAAGTACTTGGGATTGACTATTGAAGTGTTGCAAGAGAATTTAATAAGGTTTATCTTTATAAATTTAGACGCCAATAATATTGATAAACAATTTTATATTGATTTGAGTATAAGTGAAGAGTTTAAAATCGTCGACAGTTTCCCGGTATTGACTGATCAGGAAACTGAAACAACGGTGAATGACTTCAATTCACTGCAGAACTTTGGCAAATTCTTGAAACAAGTGAGAGGTTTATTAAAGAGTAATATATAATTAATAATACAAGTCGTCTATTATGCAGATATAATACAATGCAGTCGTAATAAGTGATTATACAGCAATGGCTGTTATGCAGTTATGCGGTGATGGGTGTGCTCATGTTGTTCATTTGTTTGGCAATTTGGATAAGAAAATCTTTTTCAATACCCTTGCGTCTTTGCAGATTTCATGCCAATTTTGATTGATGGCGCTGATTAGGTAGCCATTTTTTTCGGGATTTTTATTCAAGGCATTGATTATCCAATTAATCTTTAAATCTGAAGTTGCTGGTTGTTTGAAGACCAAGAAATAAACATTTGATAAATAATCCAAATTACTGAGGAACATTAATCTATTCTCCAGATCAAACTCAAGACTATTTTCAAGACTCATCAAATAAAAAATCGTCACTTTACTTTGGAAATGACACTTGACTTTTTCGAAATTACAAGAACTCCAATTATCAGCAGATAACCCCAAGTCGGTTTTCAAATCTTGGGATATTGAATTAAGTAAAATAACATTCAAATCTTCGTTTAACTTGGCGGCCCTTCGGCAACTTTTTAAGTATGGTTTGAGATTCTTGCAATAATTATCATCTTGTTCATTAACACACAGAATCTTGATCAAATCTCTATAATCTGACATGGGTAAGTTGTGCTTAATATGATTATACCATTTGACAAAACTGACTTCATTATTCTCCAACATGAACGGGATATCAAAATCGACAATTTTGCGGCCCAAACTACCCGCAGTAAATTGGGCAGTAAATTGGGGCTTTTCGGAATAATTAGTCGTTGGGAATACTTCACAATCATCGAGACGAACGTTGAAAATGGTCTTCCGTTTTTTGGAACAAAGTTCTGTCATATCAACCATTTGAGTCATTGTGTAATTTGGTGTTATGTTGTTATGTACGGTGTATTTTATGTATGGAAAATGGTTTTCTGTTTGAGTTTTTGTACTGTTGCTCTAAATAATTTTCAAAGATATTTTGAGATTTAACGGATTTATTCAGGGATTACAATCAATTTATACAATAAGCGAACTCCATTTATAAGCAGGAGTTACTTTTTCGCAACGCCCCCGCCATGTTCCTGATCATCCGGTGGTGAGGTGAGGGTAACGAATCACTGAGGGTTAATTGACAGTAACGCCACCGCGGGGGTCTTGGCATTTTACCGCCATAGCGTGACAATTATGGCACGCAACGTTTTCTGGCTGGCGGTGGTCCGGCTTATACCGCGCGGTTGTTGCCGAAGTTCATAACCATTCCGTTCTTACCGGTCTCAGCCTTGTAGCCTCAGCCTTACTTCAATGGTTGGGCCACCGCGGATTAATCGACCCAGATACCGACCTAGCTACCACGAGATATCGACCTAGCTACCACGAGACACGACCTAGCTACCACGGGACATCGACCCATCGACCCAGTTGTCGACCTCTGATCACCATCCTACTAAATTTTCACAGCCTTTTGAAGGCAAAACTACCACTATCTCTTCTCCTTCACCCGTCCTATGATAATTAGCTTCAGTTCCCCTATTTGTCTGTAACCTTATCTATGAAATGCATTAGACTTTCTCAATAGGTTACATCGAAATTAACTTTGACAGTAACTTTTTGCCTAATGCCAGAAATGTGGCTTATGGGGGGCTTAAAAGCTTATTTTGTTCTATGTAGTGTGTATATCAGGTACTGTTATTTCAGTTTATTTTTATCGATATTTTACCTGTTAATGTTGTGTTTCTGTTGAGTGTAAGCATTTCTGTTGAGTGAAACACCGACAGTCTTAAACGATGGAGTGGTTGTCATTTATTACCAATCAACATGTATTACAAATTCTTTAGATCATGGTGAAAGCTTCAGAACTTACACCTTTCACGTGTGACTCGAGGCGGCAATAAAACTACAAAGTATAAATTAAAAGACCTCTTGTGATATCTTGACTATTTCACGTTTTATCTGTCTTATAAACGATTACGGTTATAAACCTCTTCTAAAAGCTTGGAAGCCTGGGTAATTCCGTACGAATATTAGACCGAAATTGAAACAAAACAAATGCAAGCCGTAGATACAAATAAGTATAATAGTAGTACATGGCAAACATTAGCTAGTAGTCCCTATACTTGCGTCTTAACTTAGAGGTAGTAGCTTGAATATCACCATCAAGATCCCGAAATTTCGCCAGCAAAAAGCGGAAATCTCATACCACAGCAGGAATATAATTTAATACATACATAGATTTTATTTCTAGCCTATAGGACTCAAATTCATGTCTAAATATCCATTCATAATTTTGATTCAATTGCGTGTCTGTACCACATAACCAGCCGGCTGCCAAATGATTGTCCCATGCACACCCATTGGCAAACACGCTACCTTTCATCACGCTATTGCTACAAGTTGCCAAGAAGGGAAATCGGCCCGCATTTGCCTCGCTGATTTAGCTCAAGCGGTAAGGATTTACCGCCAATTCCCCAGTAAATCAAATAATCCATGTATTAGCCGTGCTCAGTAAATTGGTAAATACCACCCGATTTAGTTCCCGAATCCGGGGTTAAGTTTTATATGCAACTCAACCTGGTCACTTTTATTGTCATCGTAATCATATACTTGTATTTAGTTCTATCAATTTCTATAATCTCTAGACTTAGACCGACCCTGTTTCATTAAGTCTCTAGACTTAGACCTTGTTTTATTAAGTCTCTATCGATATTGTCTGCCACTATCATATATCGTATAATGATATTGTTCTTGCAACCTCCTCTCCCCATCAAACTCGGTCTCCCCGAGTGGGTAATCGTGGCCTATGGCCCCCAGACGCCAAATTCTGGGGTAAATCTTTATCTAAAGAGGGGCTCTTGTCCTGCAGATAACCCATGTCCTGGTTATTCCAAAAATATCCAGTTCCACCATTGATATCAAAAGTAATGGTTGGTTTGGAAGTTAGATATAGGTATATTCGGTAGATAATATATACTCGTAGTTTCGTTCTCTTGTTTTGTGCTGGCAATGAAGTATCGTATCTTGGTACGTGTAGATGTCTCCCACTTGATCGATGGTGACAGATTGACGTTGTCTATCATTTACCCCAATTTATTGTGAAGCTCCACCCCCGCTTATGATGCATTCTTTTTTTTCCCTTTCTTAATCTGGTCTATGGTTATTGTCTCCGGGCTTGGGGAAGATCTGGGGTATAATTGTTCAACTATAAATATCTCTCAGTTTCCTTTGGTTGCAAGTCAATATCAATAATGTCTAACTCTCTTGATCTTAAACAGGAAGTCAGCCATGACGAAGGTCTTGAAAAGTCTAAAGTCTCTCATGTGGAACAAAGTGTATCACCAGATGTAGATTCTTTAAGAAAGGTTGATTCAGCAACTAGAGATGCTGAAGCTGCTGCTAATTTTGATGATCCTGAAGCTTCTCTTAAACGATTGGTTGAAAAATACCCTGTCAAGGAATTTTCTCCCCAAAGAATCAGGCTTTATATTTTGTGTGTATTACTCTATTTCTGTAGTACCATGAACGGTTATGATGGTTCTGTTGCTAATAGTATTATTACTTTACCATCATTTCAAGAATATTTTAATTTAGATGGTAATCCAGCTTCAACTGGTCTTTTTTTTGCTATTTATCCAATTGCCCAAATGGTTGCAACCGTTTTTATTCCGGTACTTTGTGATGGGTTAGGCAGAGTCTTGACAATTTTGATTGGGTTGGTGATAGTCATTGTCGGTTCTATTGTTTCTGCTGTTGTAAGCACTTGGAGTCTATTGATTTTTGCCCGGTTCTTGATTAGTTTTGGCGCTGCTATTGCTATTGCTGGTGCTCCACTTCTATTGATGGAAACTTTACCTCCAAACAGGAAAGCTTTAGGGCTCTTTTATAATACGTTCTATTATGTTGGACAAATAATTTGTACTTGGACAAGTTATGGTTGTTCTCTTAGTTTTAGCGATGAAAAACAATTCAAAATTCCCTTATGGTTACAATTATTATGCCCGGGAATCTGCCTTGTGTTTATTTGGACATTTCCAGAGAGCCCCCGTTTCTTATACGCCAAAAATAAAGTCGATAAATGTAGAGAATTTATCGTTAAATATCATGCTGGGGGTGATGAAACCCATCCTATTGTATTAGCAGAAATGAACCAAATTGCCCAATCATATGCCGAGTCCGGTATTACCAAACCAAAAGATTATTTGGACTTAAGAATGTTCATTAATACTAGAGCCAGAAGAAGAAGAACCGTGGTTGTTACTCTCTGGTCATGGTTTTGTCAATTCTCCGGTAATCAAGTTATTTCCTATTATATGACAACCTTATTCTTGAATTTAGGTATTGAATCTGCTTCCACCAGGTTATTATTAACTGCTGTTAATTCCATCATCTGTTTTGTCTTAGCAGGAACTGGTTCTTATGTCGTTGAAAGAGTAGGTAGGAGACCTGCTTTATTATTTTCTAATATTGGTATGGCTATGTCTTTCTTAGCATTAACAGTTTCAACTAAGATCTTTAATGACGACCCTAATAACAAACAAGCTGCTGCTGTTGGTATTGCGTTCATCTATATTTTCCAGGGTGTTTTCTTTTCTTTTGTCATAACTCCTTTACAACCAACTTACCCTTCTGAAATCTTCTCCAACGATATGAGAGCCAAGGGTATAGCTCTATTCAACTTGGTAAATAATGCTGCTGGTACTTTGAATTTGTATACTGCTCCATTAGCTATGCAGAACATTAAACATTGGTATTACTTATTTTATGTTTTTTGGGATATTTTCCAAGCTGTTGTTATTTACTTTGTCTTTATTGAAACTAGTGGTTTGACATTGGAAGAGATTGAACATGCTTTTAACGCTTCAAATCCTGTCAGAGAAAGTATTAAATTATCTAACAATGCAAAGAAATCAGTCAAGAAACACGAAGATGAAAAAGAAGAGTTATCCATATAAATATGATACTTTATATACTTTAATGAAATGAACTGCCTTATTGTCTTCCACCAAAGTAGTCTAATACCACCAGTTCGTTATGAATTTGAGGTTTGAATTTGGGAACAAATCTAGTTTATACCGGTTAGCCTAAAGATAAAGATCTCCTGATTTTTGGAGGTTTTCCGGTATATTCTTGATAGAGCTTTTCCCGAAAGGGTCAAATTCTAGTATTTGAAGAATTTACCAGCCTGAGTGGGGCTTTCCAGATCCCCTCCCGGCTTTATCACTTGCGAAATTTACTGCAAAATATGATAACCCCGGTAGGAATCCACGTATAATAAATCTTTCAGCATTCCCCATGTAAACATTAAAAACTTAGTCTATAGGCGACGCTATCCTATTAGCTATATCACAATCAAGTAACCAATTAGAGGTACGGGGAAATTGTTTTTAGGTTTTATTGTTTGCTGCAAATAGCCCCGCCGTGCCATTCTATTATTAAAGTCGTGCCGAAGCCTATATCTGGGGGTTCAACCACAAGGCTCAAATCCGGGGTAAAATTACGGGGAAATATCCTGATTAGGGTTTTTAGATGGGGAATGTATATAATGAAGGAATACGGGAAATTTTGGGGTATATAAATAGGCAAGTTATCTTGACTTTCGATTTTTTTCTTTCTTTCTTGTTTGGTTTGTCTATATTTTTTTATATAATACCATGTCAGATAATCCAGAAGTCAAGGATAACAAAAAATTAGAGGTCGACCACCTTGAAGATGTCGATCAAGATAATCAACTGCTGTTTGTTAAAGACGATCTTTCAATTTCGGCTACAAGGGACGCAGAAGCGGCTGCAAATTTGGATGATCCCGAGGCTTCTCTTAAGAGATTACTTAAAAAATATCCTGTTAATGAATGGTCTAAAAAGAGGGTAAGATTGTATTCATTATGTATTTTATTGTATCTTTGTAGTACCATGAACGGTTATGATGGTTCAGTTGCAAATAGTATCATCACTTTACCTACATTCCAAGATTATTTCAATTTGGATGGTGATCCAGCAGCTACTGGGCTTTTTTTTGCAATCTATCCAATTGCCCAAATGATTGCCAGTTTATTTATCCCATTATTCTGTGATGGGCTAGGTAGAGTCTTGACCATTTTGATTGGGTTGGTGATAGTCATTGTTGGTTCTATTGTTTCTGCTGTTGTTAGTACTTGGGGATTATTAATCTTTTCCCGGTTTTTAATTAGTTTTGGAGCTGCTACGGCTCTTTGTGCCGCTCCTGTATTATTAATGGAAACCTTACCACCAAACAGAAAAGCTTTGGGATTGTTTTTCAATACCTTTTATTATGTGGGACAAATTGTTTGTACCTGGGCAAGTTATGGCTGTTCTCTCGCTTATGATAATGAATTACAATTCAAAATTCCTTTATGGTTACAGTTATTATGTCCAGGAATTTGTCTTTTACTTATCTGGACATTCCCTGAAAGTCCTAGATATTATTACTCTAAGAACAAAGTCGATAAATGCAAGGCTTTCATTGTAAAGTATCATGCAGGAGGAGATGAAAACCATCCAATTGTCATGGCCGAATTGAATCAAATTGCCCAATCTTACGAGATTTCTGGCCTTCTTACCGCCAAAGATTACTTCAATGTCAAAGGATTCTACAGCTCAAAGGCAAGAAGAAGAAGATCAATTTTGGTCTGTATTTGGGCATGGTTTTGTCAATTTTCTGGAAATCAAGTCATTTCTTATTATATGACCACATTGTTCTTGAATTTAGGTATTGAGAATTATACTACTAGACTTTTGTTAACGGCAGTGAACTCCATCATTTGTTTTATCTTGGCCGCCATTGGATCATACGTTGTTGAAAGAATTGGTAGAAGACCGGTTTTACTTTATTCTAATGTTGGTATGGCCCTTTCATTTTTGGCATTGACGGTTTCTTCAAAAGCCTTCAATGATGATCCTAATAATAAACAGGCAGCTGCCGTGGGTATTGCATTCATTTACATTTTTCAAGGGGTTTTCTTTTCGTTTGCTGTGACTCCGTTACAACCAACTTATCCATCAGAAATCGTTTCCAATGATATGAGAGCTAGAGGTCTTGGTTTGTATAATTTGGTTTCTAATGCGGCATCTACTTTGAATTTGTATACCGCTCCTTTAGCCATGCAAAACATCAAACACTGGTACTATTTATTTTACGTTTTCTGGGATCTTTTCCAAGCAACAATCATTTATTTCTTCTTTGTTGAAACTAGTGGTTTGACATTGGAAGAAATTGAACATGTATTCAACGCCCCTAAACCCGTCAAGGAAAGTATTAGACTTTCCAAGGCTTCGAAGAAATCCGTCGAAAAGGTAGTTCAGTAATTAGTGTATTATGTAATAATGTAAGTTATCAGATGTAATACTGTAGTATCTTTTTGCAGCACTTTTTGCAGCACTTTTTGCAGCAAAATTTTACGCATGTCCTGCATGGCTGGTATAAAGATTGGGAATAACCCCATAAATACCATTACCCCAATAGTCAACAGCCAGTACGTATTAGCCGGAAGTGATAATATTAACCTCATAAATATCAATGACGGCTTCATTCGAGAGTTCCCGTCAGTTCATCACTCCCCCACAATATGCACCGATGTGCAACAAGGAATGATAGCCTCATCGAACGATAACCAAATAACTATATGGGATTTAGAAGCCCAAACTTCTCTTACAAAATGCAAAGTAAGCATGGATGGGGTCAAAGATTACATACGGAGTTTAAAGTTTTTAACTCCCCATATAGTCGTCTCGGGGGGAGATAATTGTGGGATTAGTTTGTTTGATAATCGGACCAAGGGCACGACCCCAGATTACCAATTGAAGATTAGTAAAGATAATGTAACATGTCTACAGACGCAAGATAATCTTATATATGCCAGTAGTAATGACGATTTATTACTGATAATAGACTTGCGTAATCTGGAAATCAAAAGTTACCAATTTGATCGAAGTATTGTAGATTTTAAAGTAAAAGATAATCAGCTGGTACAGTTATTTGAGAATGGCGAGTTAAGTATAATTGATTTACGGTCAAACAGTACACTCAACAAGTACAAAGTAATGGAGAAGTTGAATTATCAAATTGGATGTGATTTTTCTGAGTTGGGGATTATTTGTGGCTCAGAAACGGGAGAGATTCACCGATTTAACTTGGATAATAGTAGAAATATGTTCATCAGAGAGACCGGATATAAGACAGAGAGCAAAGTGGTTTCGAGAGTGGCTTGGGTGGGGGATTTTATGGTGGCTGGGGGTAATGATGGGACACTACTGGTATGCAAAACGTTTGGTTAGAGGAAATTGGCTCGCCAGTTGTCAAAGCTTATTCTCTACCACCACCGCCGCACCAGCCACCACCATTTTCTACCACCACCATTTTCTACCGAAATTCCACTATTGAACGCGTGAAAATTTCAACATGTCTGACGAGATTCCTACAACTGGGCCACCACCCACATCACCCGGGGCAAATGATCCAATGTTGGAAACCCCACAACAAACCGGAGTGCCTGAATCTAATCCCACCGAAAAGACTGTATCTCCAGGCCCAAAAACCGAAGCTTCAGCGGCTAATTTAGACTTGCTCGATTCACCATATAAACCTAAAGACATAGTCCTTGCTAAAGTGAAAGGATATCCACCATGGCCGGCAATGGTTCTTGAGGAGTCGATTCTCCCCGAACATATGAAAAGTAAAAAGCCAAAATCGGTGAAAATGCCGGGCAAAAAGAAACAGGGACCAATTATTATCATGCCAGTTAGATTTTTCAGTGATGATACTTATATTTGGATTAAAAGTTCCGATGTAAAACGATTATCCAGCTCAATGATTGACGACTTTCTTGAAAGACCGAAAAGAAGAAGAGATAATCTACTTGAAAGTGCTTTCACCCTTGCAAAAGACCCGTTAGACATGGAACTTTTTGTTAAATACGGAAGCACTGGGAAGGCTCCTGAACCGGAAGAGGTCGAAGAGATAATAGAGATGCCAACATCCAAAAAACAAAAGACGCCAAAGACAAAGACACCCAAGGCAAAATCTCAGAAAGCTATTAAGGGAGCAAAAACTCCTAAAAGACTGGGACAAAATGGACAAAATGGGCAAAGTGAGCCCAAAGAAGACTCTGTAGAAGAGGATTCTGATTGGGGCCTTGAAGAAAATCTCGACGATAATTTTGCTGAAGGCAACTTCATTTTCGAAGATAAACAACAACAAATAAAGTTCATTGAAACCTTCCCTTCAGCAGACGAATTATCACAAAAGTTACACCAATCAGTAAACAAATTTACAAAGGTTTCAGAACCTATAATAGAAGAGTTATTAAAACCACAAGAGTCGATCGACGTTACTAAATTAATCAGTGGTCTTGATAAATTGAAGGATGTTAAAGTCCCGAAACTGGTATTAACGAAATCCCCGGTTGTAAAATTGATGATTTTGGTTAATAGAAAAGGTATTGAGCAGCAGATTTTTAGTAAAATCAACGAGATAATTGACCAATGGTTTGGGTATGTAATTGAACAGAACCCAGAACCGGAACCTGAACCGGAACCTGAACCTGAACCGGAACCAGAACCTGAACCGGAATCGACACCAGAAAAAACAGCTGAACCAGAAAATGAAAACGGAGATGTAGAGATTATAGAGATAGATGAAAACAGGGCCAATGGGGCAACAGAGATAAATGAAAATGGCACCAATCTGGTATAATTGGGTGCAAGGATCCGGAGTCAAGATGCAAATGAGCCGCACCCTCAGTGGTGCACCGATTTTTTCCATCCATGGCGGTAGGCGTCGCGAATTGCTCCCAGCTATTGGCGGCGCCCTTCCTTGAGTCATCCACGCCTGAATATTCTCAACAAGGCAAAATTCCTCTTTGGTCAAATAGACTTTGTTTTTTTTCATACTCTCTTGAACAAATTAAAAGTATGTAATAATATAATTTATCGATTAACTAATTGATCCCCCATTATTATAGATCACCATATATCACCATAGACCATCTTATACTTTGCCGGTCCTCTTTTTCCCGGAAAATTTCCCGTTCTACCACAGTTTATCCCCAATATCCATCTTTCAAATTGAGGTTACCTAATTTGGTTGACATATCTGGTCAATTTCCTAATAGGGTGGAGGTTGCACATAACCTAATTGGATGAACATTTTAGGTAATGAGAAATGTTGAGAGATGACTGGCTTATGAATAGAGATGGCAATGTAGATTGATGTGTTGGTGACGGATGGCGATGGCGGTCAATAGGGGGTTGGGAATTTGGAAATTGTCGGAAAATCCGAAATTTTTATTTTGAAATTAGTCAACGCAAGTCGCTGGACACTAACTGGATACTGGTCATGGGCCAGTCATGGGCCAGTCACCGTGACGGTAAACTTGATAGTGATGATAAAGGCAATGACGATGGCGATGGTGATATCGATTTTTGTTGATCAATTTTTGTTGATGTTGCCATTGTCGTTGTCGTCCACTTTTTCCCCCCATCGTACTATTACGAGTCCTTGTACTAACGGCAGTGAGCGAAGCTTCAGACCCCAAAATGGAAACCCCAGATGAATTACCAGGTGCTTCCACCTTCAACACGCAAACCTCTAACCAACCTCCAGAAGACGATGACGATGATGACCAATCCGGGGGTGGAAAACAACAAAAAGAAAGAAGAAAAATCGAAATCAGATTCATTCAAGATAAATCAAGAAGACATATTACTTTTTCCAAAAGAAAAGCCGGTATTATGAAGAAAGCTTATGAATTGTCAGTATTAACTGGTACTCAAGTTTTGTTATTGGTTGTTTCAGAAACTGGGTTAGTATATACTTTTACAACTCCAAAATTGCAACCATTAGTCACCAAAAGTGAGGGAAAGAATTTGATTCAAGCTTGTTTGAACGCTCCAGAAGATGGTTTGGCTGATGAAGATGGTAATCAAAGCGATGAAAATTCTCCAGAATCTCCAGATGCTGGTCAACCACAACATCAACCTCAACATCATCAACAAGTTCCTCCTCAACCTCAACAAGTCCCAACCCATCCCTTACATCAACAACAAGTTCAACCTGGTGTTGGACAAAATCAATTACCCCCAGGTGCTCATTTACCTCCAGGGATGCCATATCCTCAAAGTCATCCTCAAATGCCAATGCCTCCTCAAGGGTATAATGATCCAAATGTTTATCAACAATATTTCAACATGCAGAATGGTAACATGCCAAACCAGCAACAGTATCAATAGGTTTATTTAGTGTATTTATGATTGTTGTATATTGTGCTCGTTCTCTCGTATACTCCGATTTAGGTGTCGGAACTTTTTTTCTCCATAACCTTGAGTTTTGGCTGCAAAAAGTCTATTCAGCCAAAAACTCTATTTACATTTCCCACCACCAGGATATGAAACGAAATCGATATTTGTGACACCCGGTAAGGAACCTCCGATAACCTATTCCTAACTAGATAAGCTAATCACACTCAGGATTTATCCGGCAAATACTCCGACATAAACACACTTCTGCTCTGCATACAATAAATAGAAATGTCAAAAAGAAAATAGAGCCTACGGAACCACCTACAAAACTACAATCAGATACTTTATTTGTAATTACCGCAACAATGCATGCCCTGTGCCCTGTGGCTTTCGAGTTTTACACATATTTTTCTACTAATATTAAGGGACATTTGTTTATGCCGATATACACTCTGTTCTTGCACAGACACATACCCACACACACACTCGCTGCAAGTCCTAGACATTGAGACAATGTGTGGGGTTAGGGGAAAAACAACCCCACAACACCACAAGTGTATAAATCCAAAACACACCCCTTTATCAGTGGCCATCTACTAGTACACCTATGTTCACCTACGCTAATGGTTATATATACACTCTATATAGTAAGGTTCATATACTATTACGACATTGTGACTCGTATTCTAACAATAATAACTTTAGTCATTATGCAGTCTAGATCTCCTCATTACCCCGTAATTGCCTATTCTTTCGCCTTGCTATCTTGGTTGCTGCGTTTCCCTAAAGGACATTGATTGCCCGTCCCGCATGCGCACAATCGGCAAATTACAAGGGTTTCCCTGATTAAGGCGGCTAATCGGGGATTATCTACTATGGCACTACTATACTTGCTCTAGACCAACTAATTAATCTCACTAGCCCCTCGTATACAGTCACGTTGTTCTCTATACAGGGTCAGTCATCCTTATATACCAGATTTGCACCTACCCAGACAACCTGGAGTTCCTGGCCCCACTTTATAATGGTTTATTGTAGGAAAATCTAATCATTCATTTTCCATTTTTTTCACTATAAATTGGTTTTGTTTCCAAATTTTCATTTGATTTTTTAAAAGTTATTATGTACAATTCAAGTGATATATGGAGTCCCGGTGTTAGTCCAAATGTAGGTGCAAGTCCCAATATGGGTAATAGAAGATCACTGACATTTGATAACATTTGGGCCACCAATTCAAATAACTCTTCCATTTCAAGTGCCAGTGGGATTCCTGCCAACGGCATTTCTCCAATAGGAAATGGAGGAAATGGTCATGCAAATAACGCCATTGAAGATTTTGCCACTTCTCCTCATTTCACAACTCAACCGGGGTTTCAGTCACTGTTTAACCAACAAGGTATTCATCCAAGTTTCCACCCTCAGTCGTATGGATTCTCTAATGGGTCCAATCACGGAAGTTTTTCCAACCAGGGAAGTTTTTCCAACCAGGGAAGTGTTTCAGCCCCGAGTTGGACTGGGAATTTCCCCCCTTCCGGATTATACAATACCAATACGGTAAATATGTCTGCTCCGCAGAATGTTTATGGGTTGGCTGATTCTTTTGATCCGTTATCCAGAGGTTCAAGACACGGTTCTGTTGGAAATTCTGCCCCCGTTGCTCCAGTTGTTCCAGCTGCTCCAGTTGCTGGACAAGACGCTACTGTCATGGCCCCAACCGCCGGGGATATCGATAAAATCCACCTTATTAGGGACTATTTTCAAACTGATCCGCATCGTAGAGTCAAGGTGACGGTAAAACTCTTGGAAGATTTATTTTTCAGGGACGTAAAACATATGGATAATATTCAACTCCCCAAATTCCCCACTGAAAATTCCCTCCGTAATTATCAGTTGGTTATTGTGGGATTTAAAGCGGGGAGAATTGACATTTTCTACGTTCCACAAGATCAAAGAGTCAACGTCGGGGATTTGGTCATTGTTGAAGCTGATAGAGGTCGGGATCTTGGTCAAGTAAGTAAATTGAATATCTCGATTGACGAGGCCAGGATGTTGAAATTTTTACAGTTTCAAGAACAGACTCAAGCGCTTGAAAATTATGAAGAATTGAATCTTGAATTCCATCCCTCTCAAAATCCACCACCGGTGTTACAGTTCCCTAAGCTGGTAATTGGGTTAGCTCAACCACAAGAAGTCATGCGGATTTTGAATAAAAAGCAAGACGAAGAGAAAGCAACGAGGTTATGTTTGGCTAAAATTAGTAATTTGAATTATTTAAATTCAAATAATTTGGGCGATTTGGTGAATATGAATTTAATTGATCTGGAATATCAATTTGATCGAAATAAATTGATTTTTTATTATTCTACGAATAAAAGAATTGATTTCCGAGATTTGGTACGGGAATTATTCAGGATCTATAAGACTAGGATTTGGATGTGTGCCGTGGTTGCAGTTCCAAGACAGCGGAACCCGTCGACACTGCAACTGTCAGCTGCTTCTTCTACAGAGCCCATAAAATTCAATCATCCATTCAACCCAACGGTTCCCAGAAATTTCGTGAACCAAGTAGAAAAACCAGGCTCTGAGGACATGTTTGTATTAAAATCACTCGTAGACCAAATTAATGATTAACGATGTTATGATTAGATTTACATAGAGAATAAATAGAGAAAATAGAGTGTATCTTCAAACGTTGTCACCGATATCGAGACCCTAGGAAGATGGTGATGCTGCTTACGGTAATGTGGTCAAGGGAGGGTTAGCTAGTGGAGATAACGCTCCCAAAAAATAAGAGACATTAAACAATAGAAAAGAGACAAAACATGTTTTATTAATGATATTAATATATGGCTACGCCTTCATTGCTAACTGTCACTAGAACATCATTGGTAGAATGGTTTAATTCAATCGGGGTCTTATTATGAACGAACAAATCCACTGATTTGGGTAACTCTAATTGGACTGTATGGTCACTAATTATGGTAACAACTTTCAAAGATTTGAATTCACGAAAGTCAATGGCCTTGTTTTCACAGTCTACTTGTGAAAGATGGATATCCACCATCTGCTTGGGTAGAAGCCTTAGAAGATTGATGATTTCTTCTTCTCCTATTCTTGCTCCAGATATTTCAAAAAACTGTAATTCTTCAGGAAGAGAAGTGATCTTCCCCAAGAAGCTGGCGTCAAAGTTTGGAAGTATAATCATCAACTGTTTCAATCTTTTTAAGCCACGAAACAAACTGGGAACATCCGGAATTACCCCATTTGCATATTTGAAATTGAGTTTCAAAGATTGGAGCATCCGGCCACCTCTCAAATGGTTCAAATTCCCGTTGAATTGTAATTCCCGACAATTACGGGGCAACCTCAAAGTCGAAACTGTAAAATATTTTTGAACGATGATTGTGATCTTTTTCAAATTCACGTATCGTGAAAAACTAATGTTTCCTTGGAAACAGCATCTTATCCAAAGCTCTTCCAAAGTTCTTGGAAGTTTCAAGTCGAGAGATTTCCAGCCTACGTCTAGTGTGAGCTTTCTGAGTCTACACATCAGTAATTTACTGTTTGCAGGACAAGAAATGAAGCAAGTCTGCTCGTATTCGTTAAGCTGCCTAAGATACTTTCTTTTCACTAAAGACTCAGATGCATTTATTGTCGCTGACTTTAAATTGGGAAGAAATATATGTTTGCCAATAGGCTCCAAAATATTTTGATTATGGGATACATTTATTTTTTTCACCATAACTGGTAATGAATATTGGGCGATACATTTTCCAAAAACTTGTACCTCTTGAACACTAGTATAGGTGCAGATTGGCACATAAGACAGACTCAGGGCGGCGTAAATGGTGAAAGATACCAAGTCTTTTGGAAAGATTAGATCTTTATATTTATTGTCAAACTTTCCTCTTATTTCAAGTGATTTTACTTTCAATGAGTATAAGTCCAAGAATTCGTCATTAGGGTATTCAATGACCAATTTATTTAATTTTGGTAATTTTCTTAAGCTCTTATAAAACAGAGTTTCTTTCTGTGAAAGTTTATCAGGCGGATAACCGTTTGGTCCACTTATGAGAGGTAATTTTGGAATGAGCTTTGGATAGTCTTGTTTCGACGGTGTTTGGAGAAATTCATCTGGTGAATACATTGGTTTCAATGGCCGGGTAGTTGAATTAACTTCTGTAAGAGTCATAATCTCTCTAATACATTCTTTGTATCTGTAAGTGCAGTACTTATCATATGTAGTGGATGAACTGTTTCTTACCACAGAATCAATGCCTGGATCTATCAGGGCACTCTTAAAATATAACTCAGTGATTTGATTCATTATCTCAGGTGGGAAGACGGGACAGTCATCTTGTATCGTTAGACTGATTGAGTAAAGAGGTATGAGATCAGGATACTCGTCATAAAACTGTAACATTAAGGGAACAGATTTGAAATGGAGACAAACTTCACCATTCAATGGATGGATATCGGATTCATGCCAAGTGATGAAGGATTGAAATGTTGAATAGTGATATCTCCAAACTTTGTCACCGATGTACGCAAGTTTGGATGGATCAAGATCGACTGATCTTCCACCATTTTCTATTTGGATCTTACCATCGATGAATGAAGGTATTTGTCTTCGATGTTGCTCATTCATTCGTCTAATACGTAGAACTTGGGAATTTGGGAATAGAAGAGAGTTGGTATATTCTCAAAGTTTATATGGAGAATAAAATCTTTCAAAATATTCCAAAAAGTAGCATAACAAAAATTAAAAAGGCAACTTTTGAAAGTCTGGACGCATGAAGTGCAACTAGAGGCGAGCCATATATGGTGAATTTGAGCTATCACGTTGAGATCATATATATTAAAATAGAAGAATGTAACAAGAAAGAGAAGAGAGAAGATGAAACGAAGATTAGTGTGATGTAGAGTTTGTCGAATCATTAAAACATTTGGATGTATATTAATTAAAATCATGAAAGTATAAAATTGCAAATGTTTCGTTAATTAAGCTTGATTATTATGGGATTGGGTGTTTTTTGCCGTTGAGGTTGGTGAGTTTGTAAGTGTATGAACCTTCACCCAACTCGACCAGTAATGAACGAGAATATGGAGCTTCTTCTGGGTTCCCGTCTTCCAATTCACGTTGTTTATTCAAGAAGATATCATATTCTTTCAATGCTGAAGCATTTAAATCCTTCCAAACATGACCTATTTGTTTTCTTTTAAGAAGGTCGGTTTTTCTTAAATGGTCTGCAATACGATTCTTTTCTTTTCTTTTATCCTTTGCAATACGATAATCTTCTTTTCTATCATCCTTACTCTTACGGTAATCTCCTTTTCTTTTATCCTCTGCAATACGGTTCCTTTCTTTTCTTTGATCGTACAACCAATATAATGGAACAACAGTAAACACCAAAATAAAAAAAATCGCAAGACCAGTTCCTGCAAAAGTCCACAAGTACTTAGAGAATGTGGGTACGTCTTGCAAGACTTTTTCCATAATAGTAGCAGTAGCAGCATCCAAAGCTTGATTTTTATTAACAACATTCAGAGCAAATTGACCTTGATCTTTACCAGGAATTTGGCCCAAAGGCAAAGCAGAAACTCCCAAGGCAAATGCAAATACCAAAATTTTAGGTGATATTAACATATTTAAGTCTCTTGTAATAATAATATTTGTAAACAATCTCAGATCAATATAGTTATTTGTGAATTTTTTGCGGCAATTGTGATAACTTCAATTCTTTTTGCAACCAGTGTGTCGACACCAATTATTATTTCCCGATATGGAGTGACATCTTCACCAGGCACATCTCTAGCCAAGTACAAACATGATTATATATGCATAACGTAGTATGAACCTTTGAACCCTGTCTAAGTTCTATAGGGATCCGATATTCCCTCTTGTTAACCTTCGTCTTTACCACAATGGGTCTTCTGTATTTGACGCTTCGCTGTGTACTAGACGGCTTTTACTCCTGGGTCTCACTAGAAAGGGCGGCATCAATTAAAGACCGTTTACGAGCAGGCTACGTAAGGTATATATAGATGGAAAATTGCCTATGGTAAGAGTGCCTGAGAAAAAATGTTCTACATATAGATCTACGTCCCGTTTTTATTTTGCAACCGATTGTGAGAATTTGCAGCCATTATAACCCCATAATAAATTACTGGTAAAGATTAACCAAGTATACCTAAGGTTCCTAGGATATTTAATTTGTCTATTTCATTGAACCAACAATATCCCACATCAATATTGCTTCATTAGAGCAAAGGAAACAAAATATCCATTCTACAAATTGACAATAGAGTATACAGATAAGAATATTCAATAGCTTTCAGAGCAATGAAATAGAAGTACGTATATAATATAATGAGGCTATAAATTCGTCCATTGATGAGACCAGATATAATAACCCTAGAAACTTGAAAACCCATAGAAATCATGATCTGGCCATTCACAGACATCAACAGATTGCTATATTGTTAACAGGTACAACCTGCATATAATGACAGAGATTTATCCGGTGTTTTCTCCGATAGCGGCATTTTGCGCTTCTTATCCACCAATGCGAATTGACTCATGAATCAGGACATGAGGAACGGGGCCATCCGGTATCAATACTTAATCAAGTAATTTCACCCAACTCTTCGCCGTGATGACTTTTTAGCACTATTATTGTTTCATTATGCTTTTACCAGACTATTACTGAACGTACTGGCTCTATATTGACCTATACCATCCGACCACGACGATACTCTATTGCCACTTCTGTCAACGTTTCCTCTTCTCTTTACCGTTGATTCCCCACGTTATCGAGCAGTATTGCCATCCGCTACCGGTACGCTGTGACTCCGCAACGATTACAAATCACGCACGACCGCGAAAATTTTTAACATTTATATCAAGCAAAATCCAACGGTTCAACAGACATAATGAATTTCAGAGCTTCAGACTATTTGACCGATTTAAATCTTGATTTCGGTGGCGACTTTGAAGAACGCCAAGAGGAAAATGACTTGGATATGTTCAGTAAAAATGATTTCTACAATTTAGATTTCAAGGAAAAAGACATTAAACCAGAATTTTATGATTTAGTAGATTTGGCTCCTGTTAACGAATATAACACCGGAAGAACCGACAGGAGTGCTAGTATCGACAGAAATGTGGCCATAAATTCTGGAATTCGGGTCAAGATGGAAAACCAAGATTCATTCAGTCAATCAAGTAATATAGATCCCGCTTTTCAACAGATTGACCTTCCTTCAGAAGCCTCCGAAACCGATAAAAGGAAAAGAAACACAGCCGCTTCTGCCAGATTCAGAATCAAAAAGAAAATGAAAGAACAACAAATGGAAGCTAAAACCAAGGAATTACAAGAAAAAGTCCAAAGTTTAGAAACCAAAATTTTGACATTGGAAATGGAAAATAAATGTTTGAAGAATTTCTTACTAAAGAAAAACGAACAAAAAAATACATCTCTTTTAGAGCAAATAAAAAAGAGAAGTATAAGTGATTCCAAGCCATTATTTGAATATACCAAGTAAGTGACAGAGAGCCAACCAAAACAGAATAGAGCGTAGCACAGCAGAACAAAGCGCCAACGCTAGCGTGGTGCCCTGTTTCATGACTGTAGCGCAAAAGTACCTTGTAGTACGGCAGTTAAAATCCAACTTTTAACACAGGTCCAGATCCAACCCTGGGCTTTAATGAATAATGACATCTAATTCTTCAACAAGTAGATATTTCAACAGATAGGACAAAAAAATATAAGGAGTTCGGCCGAAGAGACAAGTTTTTTCATCTATATTTCTCTACCAGTATTTTCTCTATCAATATTTCTTTACAACCCAACAAAGCAATCAACAATCAACATTCACATCATCAAATCAATGTATATATTGTGTTATTGTCTCACTGTTTTAGTGTCGTTAGCGCGGTCTCCTCTTCGATCTAGGGCCCTTGCCGTGGCGGTCTGTGGCAGTCTGCAGGGGTTCCGCCCCACGCAATCACTCTCAAAAATAGTAACTTGATTATTGATATTTAATCTAGTAACAAAGCTAGTGATTCAACTAGTAAATCTTACAAGTCTGTGTATATATTTGAAGGGAGCAATTAAGGTTCTGACCAATTGAAGTAAATAGCCGTGTGAAACCCCCCAAGATTGATTGAATTACCCCTATTTTCGAGTAATCTCCCCAATTTTTCACCATGACTGACGACTTTTATCAACCAATGTTTCAACTCTCACAAACCAACTTACGGGATCTAGATCGATCGGTATCACCTCGGGAAATTATTCCCGACCCTGCCCCCATTGAATCTTCCAATTTTTCCGATTTGATTCAGGGCCAAATAGACTTGAGTCTTGCAAGTTCAAATAATCCTACTGCCGTCATGGAACTTGACTTGGATGGGAATATCCGCTACTTGAGTCGAAATTGGGAATTGATTGTGGGGACGAAAGTGAAAAAAATGGTGGGGAAACCTATATCGAAGTTCATAATAGGTAACAATGAAGATGATTTAAAGGTGTTCAATTATGCCATTGAAAAGATGATTCTGGATGATGATAGTTATAGAGTTAGGTTTGTCACAGCTACCGATGAGGTGGCGGGGCGGGGAGCACAATCCCATGGCCAGGTGTCTCCTAGTGGTAATATCAGTCCTGCTAACTCAGTGGCTAGTAATATGGTGGAGAGAGAAAACGTTGTATCGGATAGTTGGCCTTGGGTTGGTAGAGAAACTGATAATGAAGTACGACCTGAGTCACAGAAAGATATGGAGATACGGCATGGTACATCCAATGTTCCTGAGATAAAGACTAATCTGGACCCTGAAACCCCTGAAGTTCGGGATATTAATGAGGTTAGTATAGATGATATGGATTCTTCTTCTCAGGCATCTGATGAATCAAGTGACTCATGGGATTCTCGTGAATCAAAGTTATCGAATAATGGTCAAGTTATTGAACTTGAATCCCAAGGTATCCTAATTCACGACAAATCAAATCTCCCTTCTCATTCCATCTGGACTTTGAAGCCATATACTCCCTTGGATCTTGACCTTACTATTCCTGATCAATTAATTGAATTACTTGGATTCGGTTCCACTATCTTTGAAAACTACTTGATGGAAGTAAACGAAATGAAGATAACTGAAGAGTCTTCTGTCCCCCCTCCACAAACAGTTCTTTGTAGGATTTGTGAACAACAGATTCATGCTTGGTTCTTAGAAAAACATAGTGATTTATGTATTGTGGAACATAGAACTGGTGAAGATTTACAATTATGTCATGATTTAATCTCCGATCAAAGGGATGTTATTACAAAGGTTTTCGACTCGTTATACCAAAACGTCAACCTGTCTAGTATTAGTTTGAGTAGCAGTAGCAGTGCTAGTACTAGCTCGTTAAGTTCAGGAGTTTCTGATTATAAAGGGCTTCCCCTTCCTAATATTTCAACAGATCAGTTGGGTCCCAAACCTGTGCCCATCAAGAAATTCCCATTTGGAATTTTATCAAGACTTGTCGAATTATGTGATGAAGCATTAGCTATAAATCCAATTGAAATCAGTGAAAATGGTCCAAAATTCTCTCCCAATACCGAACGAGCTATCAGTGTGATTCTAAATTTCCTGCCATTTGAAACCAGTGATCAGGCAATCAAGTTAATTATTCAAGATACCCAGAAATTGATTAATGATAAAATTGATACTTTGTCTCGACTTTTTTCAATTTTAAAAATTACAGATAAAGTAAAGAAACAAGTTGATGTTCTTGTTCTAGCTTCTGTTTCTGATACTGTTTCGAGAATAAGAGAACAAATGCATCATTCAAATTCAAATAGTATCCCGAACTCGGCCATGAATTCACCACTTGATCTAGCAAGTCCAATTCATCAAGGGGTTAGACTGGTATCGCTGTTGAATCGAATGTCCCCAAATAATCTGGGTATTTCACGAGGCCAATCCCCGAGGAATACTTCTGGTGCTGTTTCTCCGGGTCCAACATCCCCTGCTCCTACCCCTGCAGCAGCAGCAGCTGCTGCTCCTGCCCCCACCAGCTCGTCGCCAATCGGTCCTTCCATCACTCCGAAGGATATATTGTTAAAGGGACGAGGACGGGAATTCAGATCATCCAACAGCATATCATCAATGGCATCTCTGAAATCACGGGAAGTACTTGATGATTTTGCAGATTTGAATTTATCGACATCAAAGCGATCGGATCTGAATCATTCTTCTCCCAGACCATCTCCAATGATGAATGCATTACCTATCCCTCCAACTCCAACGGGTCATTTTCCTAGTCATAACTTATCATCCTTACAACGCAATACCCCTAGTTCAAGTCCTTTAATATCTAATAGCCAATTATATCTGGACACCTTAGATAAACCATCTTTAAGTTTGGGATTACCAAAGAGTAAACCTCCTTTGTCACCTTTGTTAGTTAGTCAAGCTCCTTCTCATAAGCCTTCTGCTGGTACAGTTAAAGATTATGAGATTTTGAAAGCTATAAGTAAGGGAGCGTTTGGCTCGGTATTCTTGGCTAAACGGAAGCTCACGGGAGATTATGTTGCAATAAAATGTTTAAAAAAGCTGGATATGATAGCCAAAAATCAAATTCTTAATGTCAAATCTGAGAGAGCCGTTATGATGAAGCAGACTGATTCACCATATGTCGCTCAATTATATAGTTCCTTCCAATCAAATAATTATCTTTACTTAGTTATGGAATATTTAAATGGTGGTGATTGTGCAACATTACTCAAAATGCTTAATACTTTGGGAAATGATTGGACAAGGAGATATGTTGCTGAGGTGATTGTAGGTGTAGATGATTTACATTCAAGAGGTATAATTCATAGAGATCTAAAACCCGATAATTTGTTGATTGATAGTTATGGTCATTTGAAATTAACAGATTTTGGTCTTTCAAGACTAGGGGTTATTGGGCGTCAAAATCGTTTACAACGTAAGAGTAGTTCTTCTGAGCATGGTATTGAACTATTTAGAAAGAGTTTGGCTTCTGGAGGGAACGGTAGTCCCAGATTAAGTTCTGAAGATACTCACCATAAACGGACCAGTTCTGTCACACCATTTTCGCTATCACCAACGGTTGAGTATTCCAAAGTCTCAGGAGCCTTAGCTTCTCCTGTTGGGCACATAAGTCGATCCGGTTCAGCTAAGCAAAATGTGAATTATAAATTTGATTCACCAACATCAAAACCTGTGTTACCCCGTACATCATCCGAGACTTCTTTTGCTTTAGTGGAAGACGATTTCCATGTAAGCCCCTCCCAGAATGGGAATGAAATTACCTCGTTTAAACTTTTTGATCCTCAAGAAAGTAACAATGAAGATATCAAATTCGTTGGAACACCAGATTATTTGGCTCCTGAAACTATTGATGGAACAGGGCAAAATGAAGCTTCCGATTGGTGGTCTTTAGGTTGCATTATGTTTGAATTTCTCTTTGGTTACCCTCCATTCCATGCTCCTTCTCCTCCAGTAGTATTTACCAATATTTTGAGAGGTGAAATCAATTGGCCGGAATTGTCACCTGAAGCATTCAACGAAATCTGCCCTCCAACAGCCAAAAATTTGATTGAGCGTTTATTGACCCTTGATCCTTCTAAAAGATTAGGTAGTGAGGGAGCTGATGAAATCAAAAGTCATCCATATTTCAAGGGAATCGATTGGGAAAATCTATTTCTAGAGATCCCCTCTTTCATACCCACAATTGAAGATCCGGAGTCGACTGATTATTTCGATAATAGAGGTGCCGATATTTCCCAGTTTCCTAAAGATGAATCAAGTGATGAGGAAAGAAAGGTGGATGATGGTAATATGAATTTAAGGCTTGATTCGGTTGGTTCATTTAGTGATGACAGCACTGCTAGTAGGCCCGGTAGTAGAACTGGTAGTACGGGTGGTGGAACTAGTTCTGCGATAGGAGGTTATTGTAACGCAGGTAGTCGAGCCGGTAGCACGGGTGGGTCGGCTGGCGGTAGTGGCAGTGGTAGTGGCAGTGGTACTGTTGATGTATCTTCTACGGGAGGTTCAAATGGGGTAAAAAGGGAAAGAAGGGGCAGTAAACTAGCTGACCCCAGTGAATTCGGCTCGTTCCATTTCAGAAACTTGAACGTACTAGAAAAGGCCAATAAAGATGTGATCAATCGGTTAAAAAATGAACATCTTGAACATCGTGGTAGTTTTTCATCGTCTTCTTCTGAATCAACTCCAGTTAGAAGCAGGGGTTTCTCTTTTGGTAGTGCTGACCGCCCAAATCTAAGTTTGAATTTGAATTCCGGATCTGGATCGTTTGGTTTAGGGTTGGCTTCTAGTACTAGTACTGCCAGTGGTTATAGTACCACTGGTGGCGCTGGAGGTGGCAGTGCTGGAGGTAGTGCTAGTAGTGTCGGTGGTATTGGTTCTGTAGGTGCTGGTCCAACTGCTGGTGCTCCTGGTGGTAGTACTGCCGGTAGTATTGGTAGCGGTAGCACTAATTCAACGCCATTGTCTGGTCAACCATATAGTCCTGGATATTTTGGTCCTAAAGATTCGTCTCCTTTCAAGCGACCTGTATCCCCTATGCTAACTGCATTTAACCGGGCCCCATCACCTATGAAGGAATCACTCGGAAGTCCCCAAAGTTTCAAACAGGATAGAATTGGATCTGGATATTTCAGTGATGAAATTCCTGATTTCGGAAAGCTTTCTCCTGGTGATATAGTGCCCTCTGTTAAACATAGATCTTCGGGTAATTCTCTTTCCAGGAGTGTAAATTCTGCTAGTAGCACTGACACAGAGGATAACAAAGCGATGATGAGGGTACAAAAGAGACGAGAAAGTTCAAAACGTAAAACTGTTAAATGGAATGAATTACATATTCTTTACTGTGAACCGATCCCTATTGTCAGACACGTTATCACCAAATATTTTGAACGGCTTGGTTGTATCGTTGTTATTGTGACTGATGGTGATGAATTGATTAGAAGAGCTACGGGACAGGTCAAATTTGACTTTATATTCACTGCTTTGAAATTACCTAAAATTGAAGGTGTCGATGCTATAAAGCTAGTAAAAAACACTAGCAGTATAAATAGCAATACGGCAATGATCGCCATTACAGCTTTTGCAAAAGAAGCGTTGCTATCTGGTCAATTCACGTCAGTACTCGAAAAACCACTTGAATTTGAAACCCTTAAACAGGCAATTCATAGATTTCGTGACGAAGCCATTGAAAGTGATTATGAAAAATGATATGATATAACTATGATCCATCCATTAATAATGTCGTTTGTATTGTTTTGCGGCAAGATCTGGGGTTTGGCTTCAATTTACTTGCACATATTCTGCTAATTCATCCCATTGGGACTCAGTTATGTGATTGTGAAGTAGTATATATATGAGAATTTATGTAATCACGTACTTATTCAGTCTCAGCTTCCGACTTCAAATAGTTCTCCCTTAACCATTTGAGTTGTTCAATACTCTCCAAAATATCCAGCTTAGCAGTATGTGTTTGGGCTTTTCTAGGTTGAAGTCTCATCAACTTAGGATTATGCCTATGACCCATTTCCGATATCGAACTAACATCTAATAATCTATAATGTAAGTAGTCAATGACTTCGGGAAATTCTTGCATCATGAAAAATTTATCCATGTGTACCGAATTGCCGGCCAATAATCCCTTATTAGGTTCAACATGTTTCTTAACAAATGCTAGTAATTCTTGCTGAACTTTGTAAAGAGTTCTATCAGGGTTTCCCAAAACCTTTTCAACAAGCCCCGATTCATTATGGTGTTTAATGCACCAATCATTCATCGAATCTAGTACCGATTTATCGTAGTAAATCGTCGATTCAAATTCATCATCAATGACATTTAAATCACCATCAGTAATCAAACAACATACTTCTATAATATGGTCTTTCTTAACATCAAGACCAGTCATCTCACAGTCAATCCATACTAAAGGCTTGTTTGGTTTCATGGTTTTTAAAGGCTTATTTCGAATTAATTGTCTAATTAGAGTTGCACTCATGTACAATGGAAAGTTTTTTAAACGCACGTTACACTTGACGCATCGCCAACACTATCATGTTTGATACCTTCTGTTATTATTACTATTTGATTCATATTCCGGTCACCATGATCATTGATTCGTCGGTGGTTATTCCACCGATGTTTGAGTTTCAAAAATCAATTGTCGATTTTCATATCTCCAGTAATAAAGATATCCTACTCACGTCGAAGCCTTTATGGTTCAGAGGATTTATCTGGATCGAGCTTCTATTCCAACTTCCATTTTTCTTTTATGCCGTGTTGAATGACCCGAAAAATATCAAAGTCCAAGTATTAAATGTCATCTATGGGACCAACGCCTTTATCACCACGATTGCTTCAATATTATACATCATCAGTGAAGCGCCTAAGAACGGGTTGGTTCAACTGGAAACAGTACAACTTGTGGGGATCTATGTCCCATATGTAATCATCCCACTTGTCATTTTGATCGGGGCCTCCAAGAGACTCTGTAAATAATATATATATATTAATTGCTATATATCTAATTGGAATACTTGGCGATCAATTCATCAACTAATTCAATGTATTGAGCTTCTGCATCATCTTGAGTAGTTTCCTTCAATTCATTCCAAGCTTCCCATTTGTACTTTCCTTTTAAATCCAAGAATCCTGGTTTTGGAGTGTTGTTGTCACCGACGGTGGCTTGTTTGAATAAACCATATAACTTTAATAAGTCGTCGTCATTTGGCTTTTGGGGTAAATCTTTGACAGCGTCAGCCTGTAGTTAGTATGGTTTTAGGTATTTTATATTTGAAAAGTGACCTCGCAAATATATACATATCGCTATATATTGGGATCACTTTCTTGTCTCCGATTTAGTATCCTTGTGTCTCAATTCATACCTTTTCGTTGAATAATGCAGAAACCATTGGGTAAATAATGTTGGGTAATTTCCTGGCCACGGATCATGGAGAACGCGATGGTGCGATTTGCTTAGCATCGACACGTCCTTTGGCATATCTTTTTGCAGCCTTTCATTTTGTCTCCAGACTTTTGCAACCACAAAATCTTTTTTTATCCACTTGAACGTTATTATTATCGCTATTTAAAATGAAGACTTTTATTATTTGCTTATTGGTTTTTGTGTTATTTGTCGTTATTTAGTTAGAATATACACTGTTTATATGTTCCTCTTGTTCCAGGAATTGCCAATATATATCCTCTTGTCACCCACTCGTTTTGATTTCGGGCATACCTAGCTTGCAGGTGGGGCTCGGGTGTCTCATGTTGAAATCTCTGTACATCACCTGTATTTGTGTGTTAATCTACATAAGCTGAGTTTCTCTTGGCGTTAATCTCTCAATGTGAGTCTCTCTCTGCCGATTTATCATTCGGTTTCGATCCTTTCGTAATGGTTCATTCAAGACACTTCATCCTCTTTGTCCTCTTTGTCCTCTTCCTTAACCTCAATTTTAGAACCCCATCTAAGCCAGGAAAACCAACCTCTTCTTTCCCGTTTCCTTCTTTCGAGTAAAATGGTTTCCAACGTTTCTTCAAATTCCACTTTCCAATTCAATTCTTGGATTTTAATATCGAAATTCCGTAATTCTTTTGCCAATTCATCTCTCCTATTCTGTAACCCCAAACCTGCAGTGAGAGAAATAATTTTGATTTCTGATTTAGAGTAATTGAAATTACTCATAACATTACCATCACTAACAACTCTATCGATACCCTTGATTCTCCTCTTCATCGAATCTCTCTCCGCCAAAGCTTCAACAAGTGGTTTTTTAATTGTAACTGGCAATCCTCTCACTTCAGGAACAACTAATTTATCATCAACCAAAACACCTTCGTCCGAGTCAATAAGGAATGATGGCATTTCTAAACTAACAAAGGCATTAACTAAATTAATCTGGGTAGTCAATTTAGCTAAATCCTTCTCAGCTCTAGACACCTGAATCAATAGAGCTCTTATGTTTTCTTCTGGCCTATCACCTTCCTGGACTTTTGCGTTATCACTGATTCTTGATCTTAACTGCAATATCCTCTCCCCATATTCGGATTTGATTCTTAACGCTTCCGCTAACTTCATGATCTTCTGTTATCTTCCAGGGTTTGTAAAATCTTAAGGGTCCATCCAAAGTCCTATTTATATACACTTACGATGACTCATTAGGTATGACCATCACTCGCCCCTTCTACATGTTTGTGCCTCTATGCATGTTATGAGTCACAGTCATTCACAGACATGCAAATGGGCATAACGATGTGAATAACATTAAAGAGATCGCCAGATGTGGCTCATATATTATATAGTATGATAGAGCAAAAGTTATAAACAAATATACAAATACTTGTTTAAACAGATTTTAACAATACGGCTTTACCTAGCTTATCTATTGCTGCAAAAAAAAAAACTTTTTGTCCTGCACATGGAGCAGGCATAAGTGAATATAAATAGATGAGATGATCTCAAACGGAAAAATAATGGGATAAAATCCAAGTGACGTAGTCGTGAGTTAGTATACTAGAAAAATGATGTAATACCTATGATTGTAATCATAGAAGGCTTTTAAACAGTATAAGATCTGCCGCAGTTTAAACCCAGCACGGTAGCCGTATTTTCCCGGGAACGGGCCGAAATGCAAACACAATTAATTAGATTTTTAATGTGCAGACAAGTATACTGAAACAGAGAAATACACCTAAAGGTGCATATAGATACAGACTTCTACATTAACCTCTAATACAAATACACATATATATAGCTATATGTAAACACTGTAGTCACTATGGGAAGGTAGACTATATAGCTAGCTATAGCCATAGCCTTGACCAGCATCACCCAGCCTTGAGGCTAAGTCATGAACTACGTAAATCGTGATATGGAAATTGCTAGTACGGCGATACCTGCATTTACGATTAACAAACTTTGGCCACGGCTTTGCCAAAACCAGCTATCTCCGCAGTAGAGCCGCAATCACAAAGGTCCTAGCATCTACCGCCAGTGTCGTGGTACCTCCCGCACAACGGAACGGAACAGCATATCCCGTGGCTCCGTCTCTGTCTACCGTCTTTGCCGCATCGGGTCACGGCTTACGTTATCCCCGTATTCTTCTCGCGTCTATTACTAAGTTTCCCAATTAGTACTTTGCCCCGTTAGAATGATTACAAATGGGCAAATATATATATAGTTTCTCTTTTGCCATTTCTATCCCATTTATCTTTTAACTAATTATATATATCTAATAATGGTCAGTAATATCTGGAAACTCCAATACGACTCCACTTTAAATCAATACTATTACCTTAACACTAAAACAAATTCAATACTGTTTGATTTACCAGCTGAAGTTAAGACCAAAAAAGGGCTTTTCAGGAAATTTTCTTTCAAAAGAAAGAGATCAAATGAATCTTTAACCAATAGCACATCGATAGAAAGTAGTAATTCAAGTTCCTCAAATTTGGGTTTGAGCACGTCGGATAAGACTTTAAATTCCACATCAATAGATGATGAATACCTTTTGAATAATCCTACGAATTTCCGGAATTTCGCTGGTACTTCATTGGCTAATTACAAGTATGACGATGATACTGAATCAATCGATTCTTCTAAATCGATAATGACATATTATTCTGATTTAGATCCTCAAGAGGTGTATAGTGATTATTTCTTTGATAAAGAAAAGGAGAGATTAGAGTTGAGAATGCAATTCATGAAGGAACTAGAGGTATAATCAATACTTGTAAATATGTAAATAGGTAATATGTATATATGATAGATGAATAAATGATTACGATTATACGAATTTTTTAACTGCTACATGAACTGTACATTATACTACAATTTAATATCAAAGTTTATATCGATTTTCCCAATTAATTCATCCATAACACCCATTACTCTATAACTTGATTTAGCAATCGTTTTCTCGATTTCAGTCTTTTCGTCAAGCATCTTTTTATAATTCAATTTGGCGTCATTTTTAGCCTTTTCGTTTTCGGAATTAATTATATCCTGATAAAAAACTCTGGTTACAGTTTTCAATCTTTGGAATGGGTCACCGTTATCTTTTGAACCAGTTTTCCTCATAATTGAAGATTTGATTTCCGCCTTTCTGATGTTTTCAAGATTCAATTTCCGATTTCTTTCGTTCACTTTTGACATTGTATCAAGCTGTTTTGAATTATTATGTTTGCTTGAAGAATCGGCTAAATTTGATTCGATATCATTCAATTCTTTAGTCAACCTTGATATATCAGACGCGTTGGCTTGTTGTTTAGCGATCTTTAATTTATCCATCAATGTAGCTTTTTGAAAAACGGCATTAAATCCGTTCAAGGTTTTTTGTGACTGTTGCTTCTTTTCAATCATTTCATTGATATCATGATCATTAAGAGATTTATTGATTATATTATTGATTTGATCATATTTCTCGTTTACATCATCGACGTAATCAATTTCTTCGTTATTTTTCTCCAATTCTTTGACATAACGTTCAAATTCAATAGGCAATATAGCACTATCACTAAACACCGAAATAGGAAAGAGTTTAGTCTGTTTTTCATTTTGACTTACCTTGATATATAAGTCACTTTGCATGTTTGGCATTTTATACTTTTTACCTGGCTGATGTTGGACATCAATTATCTTCACCATTCTATACATAGGTTGTTTACTTCTTGCATCAACACCCAAATTAATTCTACCGAAACAATCAATGATTGTTTCTTCGAATTGAGGATAAAAGCAATATTTATGCATGAAACTACGTCCAATCAACACTTTGTTGACCGAATCGTAATCGGCTCTTACATAAGATCTGCTTTTTTTGGTTTTTGCCCCCCAAACAACTTGGCCTTCTTCGTAATCAGATTCATCATTCAAGTCTCGAAGTTCATCTTCAAGATCTTCTTCATCATCTTCCTCGGAATAGTCGTCTTCACTATAATCATCTTTCCGTTTTTTCCGTTCTCTTTGTTTACGTAATTCACTCAATTTGTCGGTTTTGCCCCCAGTTGGTTTCGTTCTTTTACTACTTCTGGTGGCCTGTGACCGTTCTTTTTTGGCTCTTTCTTGAAGAAATTTCTTTTCATTGTAGCGTTCCATTTCTTGGGATCTTTCAAAGAGAATTTCTTCTCTTGACATTTCATCCATAGCCATCAAGGCATCTCTGTCATCTTCATCTTTGAATTTATTTTCAAGAGGATATGGAATTGTGAGGCTATCTTCTTCGTCACTTTCCTCTTCACTTTCAACAATTTTTCTTTTTTTGGTGGTGATTTCATCTTCAGAGTCAGAGACTCCGGCAAGGGCTAATAAATCGTCGTCTAAGTCGGACATTGCAGTATTAATGGGCGAAGATTAGGTAGAAAAGTTGAAGATTAAATTCGCGATTTTTACTTAGAGTGCTGAGAAACGGTGGAGAGCGACAAGCCTCTAGCCAGAGAATAGTGAGTGAGACTGGAATAATAATTTCTATAAGGTCAGACACTATTGCTAAAAAATGTAAATACGATTTTGTGGAATATGTTTTAAAAATATAAAATCAGAAAGAGCTTATTCAGTGAAATACCATTAAGAAATTCCTGTGACTTATGGATCGTAGAGTCAATCCGGCAAGATAATTATTGTCAGAATATTGGCAAATTGAGGCCCTCTTTTAAATTTGGCTCTTCTCAAATTTACTGTAGATTGTCTATTAAAGGCATTTGCCTTCTCTATAAGAGCTATAAAACCATACTTTAAAGCTTCCATACATTCTCAGAATTATCATCAAACTTATTCATTCAAGATGACTGTTTGCTAAAAATCTCTGTTCAATTCAAAGGACAATATCTGGTAAATTCTAATAATAGGTTCATTCAAACATTTTTATGTTGTAGTCGGGTCTATTCACCAAGACAATTCCATTGCTCCATACTCTGAATCTCTTCAATACCATGTAAAGAAGTAAAGCATATCGTGTATACATAGATTGAGAGAGTTTGAGTAGGCAAATGTACTTATTGGTAGTGTATATAATATGGCTGCAAAATGAACGAGACTGCACAGACACTGAGGACTTGGAAGAGAGATTGAGGGAAAGAGGGAACGCGACTGGTCTCTAGGGCTCGACCCCTAGTCCCTTTACAGCTCACGTGTCGGTTCTACAAATATAAAGTACAATTTATGTATTAACTAATTATATGACAATAAATGACTTAACGTAATCTTCTAGCTTCTCTTTCAGATTCCATTAAGCATAAGATATCGTTTTCTCTGACTGGACCTTTGACATTTCTGACAATGGTTCTGGTAGTATCTTCTAAAAATTCAACTCTGACTTGGGTGACACCACCTCTTGAACCGGTTCTACCTAAGACCTTGATGACTTTAGCTAAAGTAACTGGAGTTTTAGTATCCTAAATAGTTAGTATTTGAGAGATGATTAGATTACGATTGGAGATGGTTGGGGTTCTTCATTTTTCAAGGTCTTCAAGGTTTTTCTGGAGGTGAAATTGGATTTGGAATTCCCAGTTTCCAGGACAATGATACAATCTGAAATGATGGAATTTTCTCTGGTATTTTTGTTTTCTGAAGTTCTGGCGGTTTCTGGTCCTGGTCTCCTCCAACCAGAAACCTGAACGTCTAGTTTGATCCCTTCACTAACATACCTGATCATTGTCCCAGATTGTTTCACCATTAAAACCAACAGCTGGTACTCGCTGCATAATTCCACGATCCCTTCCCATACATCCTCAACCAAATTGAATTTAAAGAAACATACCATCTTGAATAATCTATATGAATGTAATGAAAATTTTTTTTTTTCAACTTGAAGTGAAAAGTCTGCGACTGGACATGCACGACAAAGATCATATACGGCGAGCACACGACCAGTTGTTTCAATATCCAACTTTTGGTTTTCTCACACATCTCATTTCTGCTCGCACTTTTTTCTTTGCCACTTTCTGTGGCTGTCTCACTCTTGGCTTATCATTTTGCCTCCCTCGCTCTTCCTCTCAACGGAGATACCAATTTCCGTCGCCGTTATCAGGCGTGCTCGGTCTTGCTTCCTGCCTACTGCCGCCGGGCTCATTACTTAAATACCACCATCCCGCCACTGTTAGATATTTAATGCCTTCTTCATCATATTCTGAAGCTGAAACTGCAACAGAGACTCAAGTTCCCCCAAAACCCCTGGTGCATGACCCTCCTCCAATTCCCGAAGATGTCTCTTATTCCTATAAACAGTCTTTCAAGGATTGGTTCCGTCACTTTACATTATCTGATGCGCAAGTGGAACTGAAAGTGTTATCGATACTCCCATTTTATCCCGAGTCGGATGGGCAAAGAAAAGCCGAAATCATCAACACAAAAATTGGCGATAAAGATTTTATCCATGAATTTTACATCGAAAATAATCTGGGTGATCTGCCGTTACAGGATGGTGTTAAAGATATAGTTTTGATCCATGGATATGCGGCAAATCTAGGATTGTTCTTTGCTAATTTCGATAAACTTTCTTCAATTCCGGGAATTAGAGTCCATGCTATAGATTTACCAGGTTTTGGATTTAGTAGCCGTCCAACGTTTCCCCTGTTTCCTCTGAACACTGTGGAGGGAATCATGAAAACTGAAGATTGGTTTATTGATGCCGTGGAAGAATGGAGAAAGAAACGGAATATCCATAATTTTGTATTGATGGGTCATTCTTTCGGGGGCTATTTATCTTCTTGCTATGCCATGAAGTATAATAAAATTGAAGAGGATGGTAAAAATTTAATCAATAAAATGGTATTGATAAGTCCAGTAGGGGTTGAAAGAAATAAATTTTCATTACTTAAAAACATCCCTAACCCTTTCTTTGACGATAATGAAATCGCTAGACAAAACAAACAAACCCAGGAGCCAGACGTCGAAAATGAACTTTTGAAAGATCAAAGTTCAATCACTCAAAAAATTAATCCAAATTATCAACATATAGATTTTACCGAATCCGATGAAGCAGTTTCCCGTAGATTGAAAATTATTAGATATATGTGGCAGAGGAATGTCAGTCCATTTTCAATAATAAGGTCAATGGGTCCATTGAGATCCAAAGTTATTAGTTTATGGACAACAAGGAGATTCAGTAATATCTATCTTTCGGACAAAGATTATTTCAACAGTATTCACGATTATTTTTACAGAACTTTCAGTGCTAAAGGATCTGGAGAATATGCCATTACTAGGGTCTTGGCTATCAGTGCTCTTCCGAAATTGCCTTTAAGTGATAGAGTTCCAGCATTCTTAGCTAAATTTTCTATACCTACCTTATGGATGTATGGAGATGTTGATTGGATGAATAGTGGTGCTGGAGAAGAAATAGTAAGGGAAATCAATAGTTTATCTGATTCAAAAACTGCTAGTTTCAAAATAATTCCAAGTGCAGGCCACCATCTTTATCTTGATAATTCTGATTCTTTCCATAAAGCAGTTTTCAATTTTTTGAACTACGTCTAGTAGATGTTTATAATGTAAATAGTGTACTCACGAATTCTATATCGGTGAACTTATTACCTCTTCAACTTGATTGGCATGTGTGCACGGTGGCTCTGGTTCCTGCTCTTGTGACTGGTAGGACAGCTGAATCACCTGTACCGTGGCTTGTTCAATTTCACTGACGGAAGAATTGGATTCTACCGAATCAGAAGTTTCGGGAATTTCCCAGAATCTTGACTTATTCCTTTTAAGTCGTTTAACATTTGAATCAATCTCATCTCTGGTATTCACTCTTACTCTCCCCCCTTCAAAAGGAGACTGTAATATAACATTCTCCGATTTGATCGTTGCATCTTCTTTGTCTGAGTTAAATCGGTCAAAAGAGACATTCTTCGCTGGAGGTTTGAAGTTCATAGGAACAGAAATAGCTACCCTTCTAGGTTTACACATCTGGGAAGAGTTCAACCTTTTAATAAACGGTTCGACAAAACCTGGTTTCTTGAATTTCACCTCTAAAATAAAGTTATTCATTCTGTGATTGATGGTGTTCTCCCTGGATATCTTGCGGAACTCTAGAACAACTATATCGTGTTCAACTCTAAGTTTAAGAAAATTAAAAAGATTGATATGTACCGGCTCTAAATCACTCTCCCAGATAATCAAGGCGTTGGCAACTATCTGTAGGATAAGGATTTCGTTTTTTTCGTGTTTGTTAAGCTGTCGGAACTCATTACAACGAACATAGACAAGCTGAAAAGAATTCAAAAACAAAGGATTCTGCAGATTTATGTACTGGATAATTCCCCCGTTTCTGTATAAATTGAATTGAGGATGGAATACCCCTAAATACTTCATTATCTTGACACAATTAATAGATGATGTCAAATCCCTATTCAATTTTATCATTTTATTGAAGAATCCTAAGCAATTTCTCCGTTTGAATTCGGATATTAGCATTTCCACCTGATCATACCCCATTCTGCCATATTCTATCATCATCAAAAGAATTGTACTAGAAAACCAGCTGGTTAAAGACATGGAGAACGAGTCGTTTAGGCACATAACCAATCCTTCATTTCCAAGGGTTAAACATATCATATCAACCGCAGCCAAGATATCCTGCCAAAACGCGTAAATGGACGCATCTTTCACGGCGTAATTGAGGTAAACAAGTAATATCCAATCTTTGTTTAATGAAGTATCTATTTGATCTAAAACATGTATTACTGCGCTTTTGACAGCAGGACAGAATTCGATCCCTTTCAACTTGGCGATATTCTCTTTTCTTATGGGGAATTCTAGTGCCCCGGATCTTATAAACTGATCTACGTCGAAATTTACCATTAAAATTACTAAAAACTATAAACTATATATTACAAAAACCTGTAACAAAGGAATCAAAAAGTCTTTTAAATGATAGATTTTTTGCAGCCGCGGACAATAGACTTGTGATTGTTCCCACCCAATTTTGAGCCGCGCCTAAACTAAACGAAGTGACAGATTTTATGGATACCGATCCAGATTATGACCCGTTAAGAGGTCAACAACGAGTGTTTACCACTCAGCTTATACTTTGTCTTTGGATAGGGATATCGTCGTTTCTTTTCTTCTGTTTTTTGCGTTACAAATGGCCTCATATTTATGCAATTAGAACCCTTCGCAAAACTAATGTATCGCTAAAACAAATTCCCCAAGGATACTTCCCCTGGATAATGCAGGTGTTACGAATCACCGAAGACGAAGTATTGGAGAGCTCTGGACTCGACACTTATGTTTTCCTTCTTTTTTTCAAAATGGGAATCCGAATATTCTTTCAGTTATCGCTTCTTGCAGTATTCATTCTTAGTCCAGTAAGGTATTATTATACGGGACATTACGATAAAGATGAAATTCCTTGGCTGTTCACCGGGGTATCCCGTTTTGTAGGGTTTGTCATCAATGAAGAATTTAGTCAAGAAGATCTTCAGGGAAAGAAGCCAGATCTTGAATTAGATGATTTCCCAAGATATCTTTGGGTTTATCCTATATTTGCTTATTTATTTTCAATTCTCGTTTATATCAATTTGTTTGATTATACTAAACGGATCATTAAAACGAGGCAAAAGTACTTGGCGTCGCAGGACTCGATTACTGATCGTACAATCAAATTGGACGGGATTCCCAAACGACTCTTATCGCAAGAAAATACCGAAATTTTAAAGGATTTTATTGAAGACTTGGGTATTGGAAAAGTTGTGGATATCAAAATGATATATGACTGTGGGGCTCTAGATGATTTGGTGATACAACGAAAGAATTTACTTGAATATATTGAAAGCTATATATCGTGGAAATATAATTTGGAAATAGATGTTTATAATGACAACTGCCCAAAAGTGTCTGCCAAGGGTATTGATGATTCACTTGTTGATGAAATGAATAAAGACAAAAAAGTAAGGGAAAATTTAGACCGTTTAGTGGGAATCGATACCAAGATCGCCAGAATTCAATCGGATTATCGAGAAAGATTTCAAAATAATTTAATAATACAAGATGATCCAATTTTTCGCCAAGTGCCTTCGGCTTTCGTTACAATGGATAGTGTTGCCTCTGCTCAAATGGCAGCCCAAACCATTCTAGATCCGAGAGTTTATAAACTTATGGTTAATCTAGCTCCAGCTCCGGCAGACATAAAATGGGGCAATTTGAAACAAAGTTATTACCTCAAACTTATAAAAGGGCATCTCGTGACGGTGGTAATTGTATTGAGTTACTTTCCAATTTTATTTTTGGTATCTTCTTTGGCTACATTATTAGATTTGAAAAGTATCAGTAAATTTTGGCCAGAACTAGGTGAGCTTATCAAAAAATCTAATTGGCTAACCACATTTGTTACTGGTATTTTACCTCCTTTGTTATACTCCTTATTGAATGTCACAATGCCATACTTTTACCGGTATTTGCTGAGATGTCAAGGTCATGAATCTAATAGCGATATTGAATTATCTACATTGTCCAAGAATTTTTTCTATATATTCTTTAATTTGTTCTTGGTATTCATAATTACTGGTACAATATGGGATTATTTAAGTTTCATTCGAGATACAACTAAAATTGCCTTTCAACTTGCAAGTTCCCTAAAGAAAAAATCCTTGTTTTATGTTGACTTAATATTATTACAAGGGTTGGGGATGTTCCCCATAAGATTATTACAAATCGGGGATGTCGTGCTTCTCAATGTGATCGGCAGAATATTCTTCATCAATAGACTCATACTAAGATCACCAAGAGATTACAGGTACTATTATTACACGCCACCGGTATTCGATTTTGGAATTCAAGTACCGCAACATATCTTGATGTTTATGATAATTTTGATTTATTCCGTTGTCTCGACAAAAATTGTTGCTAGTGGGCTTGTATATTTCAGTTTAGGCTACTTGGTATACAAATATCAATTAATCTATAACTATGTACATCCACCTCATTCTACTGGGAAAGTCTGGCCAATGATTTTCAGAAGATTAGTTCTAGGGATCATATTATTCCAGTTATTCATGTGTGGGACTTTGGCACTTGAAGGAGCTGTGCTTCTTTCAATTTTATGTTTCCCTTTAATTATTATGACATTAATCATCTGTTATAATTATGAAAAATATTATTTACCACTCAATAACTTTATAGCTTTGAGAGCTATCCAAAGTCCTCTTGAATTTGATAAAGAATTTGATGAACTGGAGGAAGAACAAACCCAAGATTTATTGGGGTTTAAAAATGTCCCTAACCTCTCAAATCTCGCATTAGAATCAGTTGCAACCAACACTATTGAAGGTAATAGTAATGAGACTGATTCAATGCTCGTCAATGGTGATTACACCATAGATTACGGTGCTAATATTACCAGTAATAGTACCGCTACCAGTGTTAGGAAAAGAAGGTTCTCCACGGTTGATGAGGAAAGAGAAAAATTTAGTAGTTACGAATACCCAAATCTCGTTTATCGACTAGACGGTCCAATGGTCGAGTTTAATGGAGATTTAGTTAAGGTAATTAAGATTAATACTAACTTCCAAGGAGATATTGAAGATCAGCCAGACGAAATTCAGATCGTGACGAAAAGCTTAATCGTCTCAGAATGGGAATAAATAAAAGTTGTTGTACAATTAACCGAAACCTTGATGCGTCAAGCGATTGATTAACCGAGAAAAACACGAATCGCCACATTGAAACTTAAAACATGTAACGAAATTAGCTATATAATCGTATATATATATATATGCATATATGTAACGAATGAAACAGGCAATTAAATTAATATTATAAATTAAATCACAAGAAGAAAACTTAACTAAAAAAATTATATAAAATCGATACAGAAACGAAGGTGCGGCTGAGAAGTAAAAAAATGGATGCAAAAAATAAAAGGTCAACTAATTGAGTTTCCTTTTAGAAGCCTTTGGTTTAAGTTTCTGGTTTGATTTTCTGATACGGGTGATTTCCAAAAGCTTTTCTTTTCTGAGATCTTTATCCAGAACATAAAGTGGTTTTTCATTTGAATAATCACATTGTATACCGTATTTTGAACAAGAAGAACACGATGGTCTTGTTTCATCACATTTTAAATGTTTTATTCTACAAATCCAACAACCGCTTTTCGAACGAGGAAGAAGTCTTCTTCTGGTATGTTTCTTGGTTTGCTTATCTGAGGTCGATTTTGAAATTGAGACATTTTGAGGAGTAACATGACTATGAAGATTGTGCATACTATGATGACCAGGGAATCCGAGAAAATTATTACCAGATAATGGTAAATTGATATTTGAATGGGCCCCGGCTAGCGGAGAGTTAGCAGTTGAGTTTGGTGTGGAAACGGAATTGGTTGCAGTAGTGGTAGCTGTTGTTGTACTTGTAGTTGGGGTTGAAACTTCAGTATCGGCGAGAGCTGAAGTTGGTATGGCAAGATTAGTCAAATTGCTTGGAGTACCACTGGTGGTCGAACTCTGACTACTAGTACTTGCATTAGTTCTTCTTCTTCCATAAGGAATTTGAGGTGGTTGGTGGAAATGATAAGATGGAGGATTATGTCTGAAAGTAGACAATTGGATAAACCCTTGATCTTGTTTGATTGGAGTTGAAGCAGCTGCTGATACGGGGGTTGTTGTCGATGTCGACGTCGATGTAGCAGATACAGAAGCAGGACTCAAATTTGATACCGAATGATTAAAAGTGGTATTTATGCGGGAAAGTGGGAGGTTAGCCTCAGAATTAAATTTGTGTAAAGGGCTAATAGAAGATTTCATATTCCGGTTCTCAGCTGCCATTATAGGAAGTGAATCATCTGGGGAAACGTAATAATCTTGTTCCTGAAGAATATTATCGTAAGAATTGAATGGTTGATGGTATTGATTTGGCTGCGAAAGATTGAAATTGGTATTATTATTACTGGCTGGTAAATGATTTTGGTTGTGAGATTCGAAATGGTTGGGGTAGAATGAATAACTATTATTGAACAGATCATTTTGCATTTGAAAGTCGGTGTGGCCTTGGAATGAATCATTAAACAGATCAGGGATCAGGTCAAAACTTTGATTAGTATATTCATTGGTAGTGTACAATTGGTCAAAGGAATCTACACTATCATTAATTGAATTATGACTTACATTTGGATTTGAAAAAATCGAATGTGCTTCATTATCTTTTGAATTATTTGATTGAATTGAATTTTGGCGATTAGAAAAAATCGATGGTGGAGGAGGTAACGACATGGGGTTGGGAACTTCCATTTGATAGTAAAGGGAGTCTACTGAATATTTGACGTTCTCTTCTTCAAGGTCGATACTTGGGCTATCCATTTTACAGGGGTGTGTCAATTTTGTGTGTTAATGTGTGTGTGTGTGTTTAAGGAACGAAATTAAATCTGCAAATTCGAAAAATGGGAAATGAAATGGAATTATGATGAAAATGAATTATCAAGGAATGAATGAAGTTGGATGTCGAAGACTATAAAAAAAACGGATTTTAGGTTTAAAATTGGATGTGAAAAATTATCAATTGGAATTTGAAAAATTATTTGAGGAGATAAGAATGTGGACCAATTTAGGAAAAATCAGGAATGAGGTCACAATTGTTATATGTTACAACCCACCACAATTATTGATTAATAAAGAATTAATACCAACTACTAAATACCGATACACAATCTAATTAAAAGAAAAATATAACGGTAAGAGATTAAGAAGAAATCAAAAAACTATTGACCGATATCACCAATATATAAAAGTTTTAATATACAGCCATAAAAAATGTCTTTAAATAACAATAACTTTAAAAAAAACTCATTCAACAATTAAAACAAAAAAAAATTATTCCCGTAATTGCAAAATGAGGCCATTGTCTAATAATAAAATTGTGTAAGACTTTTAATACATTAATCCTATAAATAAAATAATTCGCCCAATTACCAGTTTCTAAGATAACGGATTGGATGAAAAATTTTAGTCAGTTCCTGAATATATTGACGAAAACGGGAAAAAAACTCTCATAATCAGCCTGCGGTGCGATGTCCGTACAGGATCAAGAGTTTACATACAGTAATTATCATGCACATGCAGGATATGTTGCCGGAATTGTGCCACTTTCGTATTACATGTAAAGTTTAAGCAAGTGGTTAAGTTTCTGCATAATCCGCTTAACAATGTCTAATTGTTAAATTACCTCTCTCATATCCGGACTTTTACTTCCCCCCATCAATTGTCTTCAGCTAAGGGTATCGAACCGCTTTTAATTCGGGGTGATGTACTCAGTACTTCGGGCTCGTCCATTATCATTTACCATTTAAGGTTCCATAAATTATGCTTAATAAACCCCACTGATGTGCCTGGTCACCAATCGTGATAAAAGTTTAATTCAGTGATTAAGATTTTATGGTTATAGTGGCATTTTGAACATGACGTACATTTTCTTGGAGCATATCGGTAATCTTCGAAAAAGAAAATTGATTTTAAAAACAAGATGCCACGCTTAACCAACTATAATAATTGATATCGTTGCGACTTCGCTTCAACTTAACCTGAAAAAGAATAAAGAGTAACTTCTTCTATGATGACTTGATGATCAGAGGAGACATGAGTATAATTACATGTTTAGTTTAATCTTACCAGTCACCTACCACACAAAGCTGGTGACTACATGCATTTATTACATATATATAAGCTCGGCCAACTCTCTATATTCATCAATTTAGCTCACCTGATTGGAATTTTTTTTTTTCTCTTTTTTGTGTTTTCTCAATTTGTACAAATGCCATTTTAAATTCTTGTTACCATTAAGGATCTAAAATTGATTTAAGGCGGTGAGCAGATTATTACCGAAATATAGAGTTATTCAAGGAAAAATATTTTCTTTCAGCGGTTACAGCTACTTTCGGTGACCACCTATTGGCAAGCCAATACCTAAAAAGTTGCTTCAGAATAGCAAATTTGGCCGGATAAGACAGGTTGATTGGCCGTTTTTTTTTGCATGCATTCCTGCACCATGAGTTCAGGTGCATCAAATAGGAGAATTAACTAGCGACAGTGCCGCGAGAGGGCATACTACAATAGAACCGATTGTTTATGCACGATCCACAACTCATGGTTATGCAGTGAATGCATCAAGATAAGTGGAGTTGTAGTCTGCAATGGGACGCAAAACTTCAAGATGCCATCTTAAAACATTCATCGAGAATGATTTCAACTCCAATCCTTTCTTTAAGGTTAAATGCCGTAGGTTGCATGAAATGCTTGTAAGGCAATCTACAAACAAACCCTACTCGAAAGCCTATTTTCCATTTTGAGTGGTGCTTTGAATTATTTTAAACTTTTTGTAGCTGGGGCCATTATAGAATTTTTAAACTGCGCTTACCAAAACTATTGATTTTTGTGTCACCTCAATAACCTCTTTAAATAGGATTCTATTTAATCCATATTACAGGCTTTAGTTATATATGAAATTCTAAATATTCTATAACCAGTAATACTATATTAGATGAAAATTCTAATCTTTAGCTCAATAAAATATTGAGCGTTTTTAATTTCTTAATTACCCAATCCGTGCTAATGACATTTTTTTTTCAAGAAAATAACGTAAAGCAATGCCTCTAAATAGTATAAACTTTATATTTGGAGAAAATATCCGCCATTGGTTCATCCTTACTGAATTTCTGTCTCTGTACTTTAAAGTAATTTGGCTATGAATGTTGTACAAAGATATGATTCACCAGTTACTGTTTATTATATGCAATAATGGCAGCCAGGGGGAATTATTCATGTAGGTACTGCATAACTGTCTGTTTCTAGAAAAATTTGTCAAGTATCACTGTGCCTCTTATTTGTTTTAGGCGTCACTTCACCATACGACGCTTCTTATCACCCTTTAGGTGTTATTATACTGCTTTTTTTTCGGATCCTCCTAAGTTTGGCATCACTCTACCCATTGAAATTATGATAGAGTCTCTAATTCTAATTAGCTAGCTTTCACTACTCTTTGAAGCTTTTCATAAACAGAAGCTCCCAATATGTACGATGTTTTGCACCTTCGTTTCCAGTATGCTTGTGGAAGGGACAGAATTAAAATCGCCCCTTCCAGGATTCACCTACTCGCCTATTTTATGCACAGAAGAACCACTGCCGTGTCTAGTAACAACATTACATCAACACTAAGCTTAGAGTTATATCCGACTCGGGTAAAATAGTACCCAAAAAATAGAATTAAACTAAAAAACCACGACAGTTACATCAAGGGCATATCCGAAATGCCTTTTATCTAACCAATGCCCGGAAATATCTTTAGTTATTCTCTATCATAATGGCTAAAATTAGTCTACGCGGTTATGACTACCTAATACAATGAAAATTATGTACAATAATAGAGTCTCTTTGTCGAAAAACATACACTCATGGGTGCCATTGTCGTTTTTCAATCGTTAATCACTGAACACTTATATTTAATGGAGCGGGGGGAAGATAGATTAGAGGTATGGATGTTGAGATAGAGTTGACCTCGAATTCTATTACGTCAAGAAGTATGGAATAGTGCATGGGACTATCAAAATGTATGGATGTGGACTGTATATAATGGTACTGTAAATAAAGGAGTGTATATAATAATCCATAACCTACCAGCCCACCCATATGACTGCACGTGAGTGTTTAAACGGGGCTCTCAATAGCCAAAATGCCTTACCGTAGGATGCATTTAACATTTTGCAGACGCTTCATTCAGGATTAAGATTGAAAAGAGGGCTATGGATTTGTAGTAAGTGTAAGTTTTTGTGGCTCAATTGCGGTCCTTGTTCTTTAGAAGCGAAGTGTGGAGAATTTCATGGAAACCTTCCAGTACCAGATCAAAAGAAATCTCAAGGCTGTCGCTCGGTAGTTAGGGGTGTAGCAGAAGGTAGGATCTACAAGCTCATTATTTCTTTCTCTTCTTCATGTATGATTTTTTGTTAGATTCCTTCAGTCTTCCAATGAACTTGAAGGATTCGAAACTTTAAGGTGATTGTCAATGTTTAGTTACAAATCCTTGTGTCATTTTTTGAAGAACTTACCCAGCTCAGGGATTCGGACTCTTGGAATATTTTGCAATAGACTTATCATCTTTGAAACTTGACTGATTGAGAATAGAAACAAGAACTGCCTGGGGTTCGAATAGAAGTAGAAGTCCTCGAATTTCCCATTTTCCTTTATGCTTAAAAGAGTTGATAATTGATTCTCATAAAGGAAATAATTGTATTCACATGTAATTCCTCACATTTCTTTCTGTACTGATGGCTATTCCCACGGAGAATTACTTCTATAATCATTAATATCATTAATACGGTTATAATTGTATATGCCTAACTAATACATTGGGAGAAAAAAACATTACCACAACAATCCGAAAAGAAATAATCAAGATAACTGTTGTTGATTTATCTGAGGCAGTCCTTCAGATCACCGGTAGCTTCTAATAATAAAACTTCACTAGCAAAAAACTACGAATACCGACTTTTCGCAGCCAATCAAGACAAATGAAAGTTTAACGGCAAGTACACAGTATCTTTGCTAATTCCCGAAAACACATGTTTGTACCATATTCGTACGACCCAATATACCCATTAATAATTTATTTGGCCCGGTTTCGGGAAGGCTACTTTTTTTGGATTATTCAAATGAGGCATAACTACGAGGTGTGCATATAACCTACTGTTTTGACATTTACGTTATGCTTCATTCTCTTTTCTTGTAGAGTAAAAGTTCTTCACTGGGATATATGATTGTGTGTATTTCTGGAGCCCAAATTACTGGAGGTCATCAGCCCCGGCTATTATTTTCTATTGACGAAAAAGCCAATTATCTGAAGAGATAATTAGATTAGTGGGGAGGCCCAGAGTTTAAAGTTTGTCAATTTAGAAAGATCGACGATTTACACAATAGGGAGCATAAAGCTGATCGTTATAGCGCCTGATTACCTAAATTAAGAAAACGAAACGCTTCAAAAGTATACGGTTTTTTGAACTCTTTTGTGCTCTTTTAAGCTCCTTATAAGTCAGCTTCTTTTCGTAATAATCCTCCAATTTTGCTATAACACAGCCGTATGTGTTGCGTCTTCCAAACATGGCTCCATATTAAAAAAACGTCTGACCGGTTAACTAAGCATCACATGTATTCAAATGCCGTAAATGCATCCCCATTCGCAAACAAAAGAAATTTAAAAAAATATTGTTTTGCCATTTGTGATTCAAAAGAAATCCCCAAAGCCCATTAATATATCCAGTTAATGAACTCCTCTGCTTTATGGGTTATGTCAAAAGTAAATAATTTACCCAGTGTGTGTAATGTCACCGACGAAACCATAAGTCGGCCCCCAACAATGCAATATAAAAACCATTTACGATTATTAATCCCTTACATTAACCTAATTTCGGATTTACTCAATCTGGCTATAATTGAAAACATTGAACAAAACCCGGTAACCACTCTCTGCTCTACTGAATGATTGGCTGGAAAGCTATTGTATCAGCTCCATGGTTATGTCCCCCGTCTCAGTCTGAACCATCTTGCGTAAAGATTTTTTTTTTCTGAGACCATAAATTGAAATGAACATCAATTTTATCACGTATAAACAAGATTTGCAAGATAAGTTTTATATGAAACGATAGCCATTCTCTTTCTCTATTATATGAAACTATCCCTGTTCTTTAATTTTTCGTATGTAAATTCCAACACACCAAACACACCTTGCCAAGCCGCCTGTTGACGCGGCCACCATCGCAGAAAGCCTGCATAATATACCGTCAAAACTTCCCGAATATCGAAAGTCTTTAAAATTTTGCGTTGAGTGTTGAATACATTATGACTGTATAAGGGGCGATCCCAGGCGAAATTCGGAGTAAAAGTAGTCCCGGTCGTTCTTAAAAATTCTGGCTCTCTCAATATGATTGGCTTTACGATTCAAAATTTCTTGGCTCGCATTCAGTTCTGCATGTAATCTGAAATATCCCTGTATGCAATCCTGGCAGTTGAAAGATTGATCAGATAAACGAAATATAAAAGGATGCATTTACGACTTTTGAATTTTTTTCATTAGAAATTCATTAATGGGGTTGGTAGAATATTTTCAAAAAAAAGAGACGGATCATATTATCGCTAAGGAAACTTTAGGAGTCGATGACAAAGATGCTTCGAGTGTGGAAAAAACCGTCGACCACGATAAACTTAAAGATGAAGAAAATAAATTAGATGATGATAATGAATCGACTATTGAAAAGGTGTCTATTGAAGCTGAACCTGGTATTCAAAAATTAGAAGGTGCTCAACTTGTTTGGAGTAGACCTGCTCTTTATGCTACTTATGCATGGATTTGGGTATCATTTTTCCTCTTGGCTCTTCAATCACAAATTGGATTCAATGTTTTAAACTATGCCTATTCTAGTTTTAGTGCTGCACCACAGGTTGCCACAGCTAATATTTTGGCGTCTATTATTGGAGGGGTCCTTAAATTACCAATCGCCAAAATTTTAAATATCTGGGGTCGTGCTGAAGGTTTCCTTATCTTTCTAGCCATGTACGTTCTCGGTATGATTGTTATGGCATCTAGTAATGGACCAGATTCTTATGCTGCTGGTTATGTTTTATTCAATGTTGGTTTCAATGCCATTTATTTTATTCTAGATGTTTTCATTGCTGATACTTCTGGTTTAAGAAATAGAGCTTTCTGTTTTGCATTTGCTTCGACTCCTTATATTTGTACTGCATTTACTGGTCCTTTGGCTGCTGAATCTTTTGTCAAGACTTCTGGTTGGAGATGGGCTTTTGGGGCTTTTACTATTGTTATTCCAGCTGTCCTTTCACCTCTTGCTATTGTCTTTAAATTCTATGCAAAAAAGGCCGAAAGAATGGGGGTCATTGTTAAAATCGATAGTGGTAGAACTAAATGGCAATCCATTAAGCACTATTTCCATGAATTTGACATTGTTGGTGCTTTTATTTTAATGGCTGCTTTTATTCTCTTCTTACTCCCTTTCAGTTTGGTTACGAGTGGCAGGGCTACCTATCAAAGTGCCACTTTCATTGCTATGATTGTTATTGGTATACTCCTTTTCCCGGTCTTCTATATTTGGGAAGCACGTTTTGCTAAATTCCAATTTATCAAATATAGTTTACTCAAACAACCAACTATTATTGGTGCCGCCCTTTTAGGTTGTTTCGGTAGTATGGGATTTTACTGCGTTCAACTTAATTATGCTAACTTCAACTATGTTGTATTTGACATGAGTATCAGTAGAGCTGGTTATATGTCTCAGATTTTCAACATCGGTTCCTGTTTCTGGGCCGTTGTATTTGGTATTTATGTCCGTTGGGCTCAAAAATTTAAATACGCCGTTCTTTTCTTTGGTCACCCAATCAGATGTTTGGGTACTGGTCTTTTGATTTACTTTTGTGGATTCCGTCCAAATGTTGGATATGTTGTGATGTCACAACTTTTCGTTGCTTTCGGTGGAGGAACTGTTAATATTGGTCATGACATGGCAGCTATGGCGGCAGCTGGTGATGCTGAAGGGGTACCTTTGGTTCTTTCTCTTAATGGTCTTTTCCAAAGTGTTGGTAGTGCTATTGGTAATTGTATTGCCCAAAGTATCTATAGTGATGTTTTTGTAAATTATCTCAGAGAAAATTTACCAGCTGATGAAGTTGACAAAGTCATGGATATTTACCTAGGTGGATTCACTTACCAAACTACTGCCTATCCAGTTGGTACCGTTGGTAGAGCTGTCATTAATAATGCTTGGAAACAAACTCAAAAATTCGGGGCTACTGCTGGTCTTTGTGTTTTGTTATTGGGTTTCCCATGTATTATTGTGTGGAAGAATTACGATGTTAAGAAGAAGGCCCATAAGGGTAATGTGATTTAATCGCTTCATTGTTTATCAGGCATTAATACTATTCTTTAATTTTATACTAATCATTAACTACACTTCTCACCCCGTCTAATGCATACCCTGTAACTGTTCAGCATATAAATTATCTGTATACATTAAAGTAACTCACAAGTGATGATTATTGTCACCAATAACAATGGCTGCAAATGCCCCAAAATCGAACTATTTTCAGTCCTGCATACACCCCCAGAATAAAAGTTCAAATTGAATTTCCCAAAACAAGTCTTTGTCCGCTCTCTTTGTTCTAACTTTTGTCCTTCACGCGTTTCTGTCTCTGGGTCTCTGCCTCGCGCACTCCGGTCGCCAGCACCTCATAAAACTCTTCTCACGAAAAAAAAATTCTTCACATATTATACTCTTCCGGATTACCAGCTACGCTAAGGGCAAGATTTAGTTAAGGCAAAAATGGCCGGAAGTAGATTAAGTTTCATCTTATAATCTAGTGCATATCAGTTTACATGTTCACTGGTTCGCTTGATGAAGACATTTTTTTCTTTTCACAATTGAAATTCTCTATAACGTCAAGGTTTGGGACTGTATATAGTAAATAATTTTTCACAATTTTCTGTCCCACTTTGTTGGTGGGTTGGCCCATTTATTGTCATCGTCTACGGTCTTTGCCCAGCTATATATTTGTATCTCTTTACTAACCCATGTATATGACCCCAACCACTATCCCAAGTGTCCGTATGCAACTATCTCTATTGGTTCATGTACACACTTATATAGGTCTTTCCCGCTATCTGTATATGTCTGCCCTCTGTACTCACCCACCGGTATATCTTCCTGTATGTATCCCCCCATTTTTCCTAATTGAGAAAAGCTATCAGACGTGTGTTTATTTTCAATTCCCATAATTATCATTCTTTCCTCCACTAACTCCTTGTTATCATGATGGGTATTAAACATAAACAGATCCTGAACCCCAAATTACTATACGACAACTCTTCCAATATTTCGGTGATCCTCGTGTCGAAATTCTCTTTTTCGTCCCAGAATAACCATGAATTATCGGTTCAAAACGGGGATCTTTTCAAATTTATCGATAGAAGACCTGAAGGTTGGTTGTTGGTGAAATCTTTGGATAAATTGAATAAGGTGGGGTTGATTCCTGCTAGTTATGTTGATATTGTTGTCAATGATATGAAGTCTCCTGTGACTCTTCAATGGTTAAATGAAGAGGTGACGAACTCACCAGGCCAAGTATCCTATTCTCCGGGACAAGAACCCAAGAACCCGGCACAAGCTCCAAAAACAAACGACCAAATACCTAGGAATTGGGGAAATGAATCCCACTCAATTATCGACCAAAAGCCTGGACAAATGCCTGATAGAACTCCTGTTCAAAATGGAAACTCCACTTACCCTCCGGTCTCTTCCAGTAGACCCCAATTCAAAAACCCATACACCAAAAACAGCTCCTTCTCGGGGACCTCTGGACCTAAATACAAGCCGTCTGGGCGTAGTTATAGTGAAACTCCGGTGTATTCAAGACCCAATCACGAAAGGGAGGCCGCCTCAAAACATAATACCGATACAAGACAGGAATATAGATATCAGCCGAGTCAAAAACCTGCCAATTTGAGGGTTTCTACTGCGTCTTTTATGAATCCTTATATGAAAGCTTGTCAGCCCATGAAAGACTTCAAGGCCGAAAGTTTCAACAAATTCAAACCTGTACCGAAATCTGTTACTTCTCTGCCAGTAACTCCTGTAAGCCCCAGTTTTAGTACATTCCAAAGTTTAGGAAATGGCACTGGCAATTATAATAATTATACTCCTTTGAATTCACCTCCTGTGAAATCCCCCACCTTGAAAAGTCCTCCAGTAAGTCGTCTTTATAAACCAGAGACGCCCATAAGTCCATCTTCTGTTCCAGTGACGCAAAATGTTCAAAGATCGACTCCAATGGCCCATACCCTGATGAAAAGCAGCAAAATGAACCACCAATCCATTGATTCCCCCTCATCAAAGCACCTGAAACACTCAACAAGTACGAGCATTTCTACAGGCAGTATACTTTATAACAGCAGCTTTGATAACACATACGAAACAACCCCTAACTCCTCAGTTGATTTTGGTGCCAAAGATTTCAATCCACTTAACCAATTGATTTCGATCTCTATTTCGAATTGCTTGCTTCACAATAATGATCGGTACTGGTACAGAATTGATTTGAAGTACCCCACACAGAAAGTATGTCTATGCAAATTCTATCAAGACTTTTACAAATTACAGTGTTCATTACTAGATAATAAATCGGTAACTATTCCCAAATTACCTCCTCCAATAGAATTAAATGATGAAAATACTCATAGTATTTCCAATATTTTGAAAAGATGTAATGAATTGAATAACTACGTTAACAAAGTTGCTAAATTAAACTTGCCAGAGTTTCTTGATTGGATCAATGTCAATCATCATAGAGAAAAGAGTTTAATCATCGATAATATTCCTGGTAAGAACATCGATGATAATGATATCAATAATAGAATCCTTAGTAACTCCCACAATTTACTTTATAAAGACCTTCAAGTTGACGTGCAAATTAACGGGGAAATTGTAAAGCTCAATTTAAATCAAAATGAAATTAATAGTTGCCAAGTGTTGAAATCTCTAATATCACAACATTTCACCGGAATTAATCAATTATCCATTGATTTCAATAATAGGTATGAATCAATTGATTCGGTATCTCTTGATTTCATAAAATTACAAGGAAAATTACGGGTTATAGTTACCTAAAAATTGTTAAGTATGTATAAATGTATAATAATGTATTTGTTTTATACCCCAAATGGGCTAGCCAGAAGGAATTTGATCTACAAGGGGTCCGATCAGAGTTTGATCGCCAACAATAAAAAAAACAATACCTGAAATTGAATTACTTCGATGGTCTGCATCGAAAATAAATCCAGGTAAATCCTGTTGATAAAAACAATTGTTACAGTTCATTACATTAGCGAAGTATAAAATATTACTTGTTTCGCCAAATCTTACCAGAGAATGGGCGGTCTGCTACAATTGTTCTAAATAGGAAATCACAACGCCAATTTAAGTGAGCGTTGGGTTCGCCTGCAGGATGCTTTCATTGATGTACAGGTGCAACTTCTAATGTACAGGATTTATTGTTGGTGTTTTAGTTACGCCCTAATTATGTCGGGCTCATTCGCGACATTGCCTACTTCTACAAAACCTGCATCAAACCTTATCTGGAGAAGTGACATTAATCGACTTATTGAAAATTAGCCCATTTCCTAGTCTAAAGACATACGACTGTATTCGTAACATGCCGCAAAAGAAAGAAAATTTTTACTCCTCTATTAGTATTTACCAAAAGCTAAACAATAAAGATCGTAGCCCAGTATCTATTACGACATTTCTTGTACCTGCGACAGAGGTAATATTACTGTTTATTTACAAAAGTTATCAAGAATTCTTAGGAACAAAGATAACAAAGATAAACATTTTCCAATTATTTCCCAATTATTTCGCCCGCATTTTACAAGGTAGCCTAAACAGTAAAACTACAAGGTAGAGCCTTCGATATGCGACATTCTTGCGAATCTTCAGTGAAATAATTGCCGGGCTTCATTGCCCAATCGGGGTGACGATCCAAACAGCAATTATGCACCAAAGGTAATTTATTATTATCCGATCATCACAAGTAAACCAAACTTCCTAATTAGATTTTATCCTTTATTGTTTAGATTTGCCCCAGTTGCATGAATAGTTGTCGACAAATCTCCTGTTACCGTAACAATGAACTTCTGTTATTTGGGGTTATATACAGGCGCCTTTTCCATTCTCTAAAACAAGTTAAATTATACTCTATTGTTGCATGAGTCCCCCATTTGCGTAATTAAACTTCCTTCTCTCAGTCAATAAATATCGACATGTCCCTGTGATATGATTTTTTATAAAACCTTGTGTAAATATTTTTTATATCTTGTATTATTGAATATTTCTTTTTATTATTCAACTACCTTTTTGATAATTATTCGTATTTCCCATATTTCCCATATTTCCCATATTTTCACCTTATAGATGTCTAGTTCTTTATTGAAATCCAAGCAATTCAAAAGCAAAAAAAACTTGAAGAATTTATCGATATCTTCTCCAATCCTTGAAGGTTCAAATAACTCGGCAATACCAAAATCTATGGTAAGTCCAAATTCTTATTTGAATTCTAATTCGGTTTCGTTGAGTAGTTTAAGCTTGCATGAAAGTAAAAGCCCAATAAGCCCAAGGGTGATAAGTCCTCAAAGTATTTCAGGACCACATAGTATTTCAAGTCCTTCAATTAGTCCCAGATCGGCAACTGTTGAAAGTTTTGAAAACTCAGCCGGAATAGTGATTCTCTCAGTTAAATACGATTTTGTAGCAGAAAGTGCTGAAGAATTAACTGCAAAACCAAATGATCTTGTTAAATTATTGGAAAGACTTGGCGATGGTTGGCTTAGAGTTAAGAAAGTTTCTACCAAAGAAACCGGTCTTATTCCTGCTAGTTATGTTAAAATCGCAGTTAATGACTTGATAACTCCAATTACCCTTGAATGGCTTAATGAGTTAACTACTGAACAAGATCCAAACACTACTATAGATTCAACTGATACCCAAGATATGTTCGATTTCGAAAAAATGGCATCCCTGTCTCAATCAAGTCAAACCCCCAAGAATATTACTGTATCCCAAGTGCTTCGTAAGGATGAAAAATTCTGGTATAGAGTTGATTTTAAAATGGAAAATGGTGATGAAGTTTTCCTTGTGAAGAAATATCAAGAGTTTTTTGATTTACACTATAAGTTATCTTTATTGAATTTTACCAATCTCCCCAACTTCCCACAGCCGTTCAATTCTCATATTATGTCAAATTCAAAAGATAAGAAATACTTGGAAAAACTACTTATTCGCTGTAATGAATTAAATGTCTACATGAATAAATTGATCAAATTCGATTATTATAGAAATTCCGAGTCTTTAAATATGTTTATATCTGAAAGTGTTCAACTCAGAAATCCAAGACATGGCTCGAACGAGTTCATTAATGACAGCTTATGTTCTGATTCAGTAAATGTACTCGATGTCCTTCAACCATATCATGATTCGAAAAATAAAAATTTCTCCCCAACGGCTCCCTTACCGGTGGTTGAAAGTCCGAGTTTATCTAGTTTCACATCAATTATTGAATCTTACGACAATAATGACAACTACACTACTACTGCTACCTATAAACCAGAATTGAAATTGAACCCAACAACACCGATCATGGATAACCAATTTGACGATGACGATATCTTGACACCTATGACTCCAAACACTCCAATGACTCCTATAACACCAATAATGACTCCTCACAAAACCAAGGGAAGCTTTAGTAGTATAAATTCTAATAGCAGCGGCAGCAGAAGTACGAGTGTTAGTTCTGGTCCGGTACCTAACTTCAGTATTAACAACACTCCTAAAGGCTTTGTCAAAGTTAAGGTCGTCTTCAATGAAGCTCACGATACTAGTGACATTGTAGTGATAAAAGTAAACAAATCGGATATTTCATCACTTGACGATTTGAAGAGAATGGTTAGCTATAAGATTTACAAAGACGAAGACTTAACTAGTCACTATAAACTTATATTGAAGGACGGAGAAGTTATGAGTGATGCAAACATCTTACATCAAGTATTAACCAGCAATAAAATTGCCTTTAATCTTGTACGAATTAGAGGTTCTATTTAGCCTATTTAGCTATGTATTGGTGACTAACTCGATTTTTGGGTACAGTTTACCCCCCTTGTAAAATAATGTACATTTATAGAAAGAATTGTTCTATACGGAAAAATGTTACCTGCCACCCCGTATCAGCCATCGCAAACAATAGGCTTTAGCTTCTAGAACGTAAGGCGGCAGACTAAAACTGCTTCCCGATGAGGGGACACCTTTTTAATCGGGATGTCGCGGTGTACTTGTGATATCTAAGCTTCCAGGAATAGGCCGTAGATTCAGGTATGCTAACGTAAAGTGTTGAGTCGCTTTAGTATACTAGATCCTTTAGGAATGTTACTTGGATTCTTGTTTGGAGGTTTGTTTGGAGTCAAACGTGAATTTCCCTAAGTTTCATGTCTTGACTTGTCGTAGGATAGGTGATGGGTTGATGCGACATCTTCTATTTTTTGCAACCATTAGTTCTGCAATGGAACATTACTGGGCAGATACGATCTCCCTATGGAGAAGTGAAGGATCCGTGCTACCTTATACCTGTTAAGTTTTATACACTTGAATCGTCTGAATTTGGTTAGAAACAATAAGATATTTAGCCGGTAGCTAATTAGACGGTAGCAGTACAAATCTGCTGGTGTAAATTTTGGCCCAGGGTTGAGTTCCATTGACTTATATTTTAGGTATGTACCATTCCCTTTTTCTAATTCACTATTAAAAGTATGGAGGTGTGGAGATATAAAAGTTAACCATCTATTTGATACCATCAGATAAAACTGATAAGAGAGGTGCCACGATAACGTCGATAGAGTCAGCCACAGAGTATAGATATGGAGGAAAGAGTAATGACAAATACAAGACATCGAATACAAATATTTTATGAAAAACCATTCGTCACCTATTGACACGCACCTCTTGACACGCATGTACCTCACCCCTTCCCCAAAGCCGTTGCTGGCTATTGGACGGTTTAAATGTTTCACGTTACAATTAGGTAAATCACCAACCACCGCGAAGCCATCAACCACCGCGAAGCCACGGCGACTGATAATTTTTTATAGTACGACGCGACATTTTCAACGGTTGTATATCGCTCAACATGTTACCAGCCATATTTTTTGAGGAACAGAGAATGACGAGTAGTTTCAGCTTAGCCCATTCTTTGGAAGCTGGAAAGTCTTCTAAGTAAGCAAACATAAGATACTAAGAGAGATTAGTGACAGGGAATACCCTATTGAAACGCGACATCCATGTGAGAGAGGTGAATATTCAATCCTGAAACCATCGAGATAACTCCTGAATTGGGAAATGCCTAAAAAATAATGTTGTGTACAGGATCCAAGTACCATATTTTTAAAGTTTTTTCAAATAGGATGAAATTATCTGCATTTACTAATTATTAAAGTTCAAGGCGTTGGGGTACTTTATTTAAGGCAGTTAATGGCACAAATTACATTTTTAGTTCACGCTTAACTTCGTTCAATAATTTAATTTCCATTCCTTTGAAAATGTCAGCTACCAGTTCACTCTTTTCCGATACGCAAAGTCCTCTTGCGTCCCCAATATCTGTTAGATTTGATATCCCAGACCCTTCCCCATCAATATGTTCCTCCCCTATAATCAACAAGAGAACATCCAATGATAGTGTCAATAGTTTAACATCTTTCAGGGGTGTAAAGACAAAAGATGCTAAGATTCTCAAGATTTATGTCAGTCTGAATTCTAATGCTACTTGCTTTAAACTACGTAAGGATAAGCTAATGAATTTGGAAGACTTAGCAAAAGTTATAGATATGAAATTCAATGGGTATAATAATTTATATATGCATTTCCAAAATAGAGAATTGCGACCAATGGTGATGGACTTTTTTTTGCAAGATATAATAATGGATTATATTATGGCTAAGGAAAAGATTTATCTCAGGGTAGATTAACGTTTATAGATTTATGTATGATAATTAACGATTTATGTGATTTGAAATTCTGTAGATTTGCTTACTGTAGATTTGCTTAAAGTTTTGGTGTAAATAGATAGATGATTTTTTTTGCAACAAAGCCATTGCTACTAAATGTCTTGAATACCTGATTACTGTAGAATTCGCAAGATAAAATCTGGGGTAGTTACAAATTGATTTCAGCTAGTTAACAACTATGCCTGGAAAAAAGGAAGGAAAAAAAAAGGATACGCTTGGATAAGATTTCTTCTAATAAATCGGTAACGTTGTGCTTCTAATTCATTTCTATCACATTGAAATTATGATTATAGACGTCGGTCGTGTCCGCACATTTGCAACCATTACGATATTTTCAGAATTGCCAACCACTCCACATAACACCAACTGCAGAACCCTTTTGCCTCCAGAGTTCTTCCTGTTCATTTAAGCACATAACGTATACCCACACAATACTCCATGTGCTTTACATATCCTCCAGACATTCCATACGGCCCAAATTCACCACAAAGACTATCTCAAACTCATCTGAAACATCAAATTCTCATTTTCCTCACGTGTGTGCTATATGAGTTTCTTTAACATGGATGACATAGGTGACCAACTAGATGGTATCACCGACCAAAGTAGCTCCTTGAATTACAGAATAGTCGACAACAAGGCTGAATCCCCCACTTCAACTCCCCCCATAAATATCCCTTTACCCCAGATTTTTCCCGATAATGATGATGACTACGTAATTAATGAACATATAGGATCCAAACCGCGTCTTGATATCCCTAAAAAAACAAGAAGAGGAAGCCATTCGGTGGATTTACATATAAATGAGCCGTTTATTTCTCGGTCTGTTGCCGGGAATATTAGCTCCACCTACCGGCCCACGCTTGATGATTTTGAACCAATAATGGTGCTTGGAAAAGGTACTTACGGCAAAGTATTACTTGTCAGACAAAAAACTACCGGTAAGTTATACGCCCAAAAACAGCTCAAAAAAGTGAGTCTTTTGATGGATAATGATGAGGTTAATGAAGTGAATTTAGAGAGAACTCTCAATGAAAAGAAGATCTTGGAAAGAGTTAACCATCCTAATATTGTAAAGTTATATTATGCATTCCAAGATTTTGATAAAGTCTACCTTATTCTTGAATACTTGGATGGAGGTGAATTGTTTTATCATTTATCACAAGAAGCATTTCTTCCGGAAACAAAAGCTTCTTATTATATTGCTCAATTAGTACTTGCTTTAAGGTACCTTCATTTAAAATTGAATGTGATTTATAGGGATTTGAAACCAGAAAACTGTATGCTCAACTCCTCGGGAAATTTAGTGCTTACAGATTTTGGACTTTCGAAAGTCAATGATAAGGAAAGAACTAGCTCATTCATTGGTACAATACAGTATATGGCCCCTGAAATTCTTCGGAATGAAGAGTATAGCTATGAGGTTGATTGGTGGTCTTTAGGTTGTATTTCCTTTGATTTGTTGACAGGATCTCCTCCTTTCACGGGTAACAATAATAAGAAAATCACTGAAAAAATTCTTGCATCCAAAAAAAATTTGAAGTTCCCATTCTACTTATCGTTAGACGCAAAAGATTTTCTTAGAAAGTTATTAAATACGAATATCGATAAAAGAGTTAATCTTGATAATGACGAAGAGTTTGAAAAAATTAGACGTCATAGATTTTTCAGACACGTTAATTGGAAAGATCTTACTGATGGTAATGATAATTTCTTACCACCAATTTTACCAGTTATAACGAATCCTGTATTAGCAGAAAATTTTGATAAAGAGTTTAAAGAAATGGCGTTTACTCCACCGTTAGATAAACATGACGATATACTTCATGTTTCAGATTTTACCTTCACCAACGAAAAATTTCTTCATAACTACTTTATGAACAAAAGCACTTAATTATTTATAGTTTTACATTTTCATGCTGTATTATTTCTTATTTATTATAATAAATATATTAACTTACACTTATATAAATAATATTTCGTTAACCTACACTATAGTACAATGAAAATGCTTAAGACGACGAGATTCAAACAAACCTTCAAAAGTAGAAGATTCTTGAGTTGCCAAGATAAATTATTCAACCAGTTGATATTGAACAATTTCAATATAATCACTGGGATTATGTAATTGGTGGAACCATCTAAAAATACCGTACAATATACGAGTAAGGAACCAATAATCCAAATCAATTTATTCAAATAACATAACAGAATCCCATAAAGTGATAAATCTCTTATGAGAGTTTTTCCAAATCTATCAAAGATTGGATCATACTCAATCTTGAATTTATCCATACCTAAAGTTATATAAACATAATTATCAAATTCTTGTTTAGTTATCTTCAAAGATGCTGGTGTTATCTGAGATTCTAAATCATCATCAATGGAATTGTATGTTTGCGGGGTATCAGCTAGAAGACTTGAAGTCATAGACACTCGATCATCGAAATCATTATATCCATCTTTGAAACTGAATTTTGATAATTGTTTTTTAACATTTACTCTAGATTTCTTCACAGGAATTAACCAATTAATCCATTCTCTAACTCTAGTGGTATTTTGATTATCACAGAATTTTTTATTGGATTTTAATGAGGTACGGGACCTTATGCTGTTTTTACTAGTTTCCGAGGAAGAATGCTTTTTATGTTTGCCATGTTTATAACTAAAACCACCACCTCCACCAAATGAGATCTTACCCCCATTTGGCATTTTATATTTAAAACCACCACCTCCTCCACCGGTGAGGTCTGTATCTACAGTATGAATGGAATCATTATCAAGATCACTTGACACCGCAAGCGCATCAATAAATGGACTTTCAGATTGACCCGAAAGATTGGAGTCAAAACTGTCTTCCCTCGGTACAACTGAGTCATTGGAAACAATGCTACATGCAGCACTTACCATAGCTAATTCATCACGTCTCATAGCGCCAGCAGATGCAGATACCAAATGAAATGTGTTCTTTGGGGAAACGGAATATAACTTATCTACCAAATCGTAGCATGATTTATATTTGTTCATCTTCTTAGGAGATGATGGAGGACTACTACGTCTTAATTTCGGCGACAGCTTCATTGGTTTGATACTTGGATCAAAGACATTATTATTGAATTGGACGGGGATTTGAGTTGAATAATCATTAGATTCGGATACAATAGTCGTCTCGCCATCTTCAAAAGATATATCGACAACCGAGATCTTCTTTGGAAGTATAGACGCCAAATTCAGACCATCCATATCTGTTTTTTTCAACGACTCTACCACCTTCATAGTAGCATCATTACGAGATTCATCATCGTAGTTTTCCATATAATAAAAGTCATCATACAATTTCAAAAACAAATTGAATTTCTGGTAATATCTCGACGGCATATAGTCCATTATAAACTGGCCAAGCCATATGATCATGAATATCGCTATAATTATCATCGTTTGGTACACTGTCAACTTAGATAACCAAGAGCCATCTTCATGTTGGTGAAGAGCTATGAATGATATGATTCCGTATTTGACAAGTTCCTTGATCACAGGTTGGAAATGGGTGACAAACAAGCTATAATCCGACACTTTGAATACGGCTTTGCATTTGTTTAGAATCAGAAGCAACACCGATAAAAATAACGAGAATATAATACATTTCATCACCTCAGTGGTGGTGGGAATATATTTGTGTTGCCATGAAAGTAGGTATATCATTGATAGGACAAGGATATTGATAACTATGGCCACTAGTACCAATACCCAGAATTGAATATTGATCATCAAATGATTATTAGTTTTAGGTGGGTTGGTTTTGGTTTGCTTGGTAATGAAAAATATCTGGAATTTGATTTGCGAAATTACTCGATTGGTGTGTTGACCCATTGTTAAGAATGGGGAAGTGTATTGTTGTGGCTGGTGGTGGCTTGTGGTGTAGTTTATGGATTGGTCAATGTTAATGAATTATGCATTATAGTATATAGCATGTAGTGTATATATTTGTATGGCTTATTGTTTTATGGTATTGTCGGCATGATGGGAACTGTAAGGATAATGCTCAGGTTCTTTTTTTGCAGCCATAAAGACTGTCAGGCAAATGCTGTACAATGAGTGAAGTTCCCAGGCACGGACGAGAAGATACGATTTAACAAACATATACTTGTCTACACTTGTGTGTTACCCCTTTACCCACACTTCCACTTGCCCACACCCCCCACCAGGAATCAACTACAGCCTGCACCTACACCACAGTCCCTATCGCTATTCACCAGCTCCCTCATTCCTGTACAAAGGGAGTTAAGTGAGTTTTTCAACTCACATCACCAATTCTATATCATGGTCGACAGTAAAAGAGTGATTCCCCTTGAAAGCAACCCCGCCATATTCACGGAAATGGCCAACAAACTAGGACTCATGCCAATTCTCGAATTCCACGATGTCCTTTCCCTCACCGAACCGGATTTACTTGCATTCTTGCCTCAGCCGATCTATGGGGTTACGTTATTATTTCCAATTACTAAAGAATATGAAGATTACAGAACTAAATACGATAGTACCAAGCCGCCTTATCACAATGAATTACAAAAATCAGTCGTTTGGTTCAAGCAAACTATTGGTAATGGCTGCGGATTATATGCCTTATTACATTTATTAGCCAATTTACCAAAGGATTTGATAATCCAAGATCTGATTTTGCTGAATTTTTTACTCAAAGAGCTCCAACCGGATAACTCCATAGAAGAAGTCCTGGGTTTAGTAGAAGCGTTGGAGCAACAAATTCAGCTTGATGATAATTATGGGTCAAAGGGCCAAACAGAAGCTCCACCGGCAGAAGATTCAGTTGAGCTTCATTTCATTTCTTTCGTCAAGGGAAGAGACGGGCATTTATATGAGTTGGATGGCAGAAGAAATGGCCCGGTCGATTTGGGGGAGTCCGTGGAAGGCAAAAACATAATTGATGATCCTAAATTGAATGAAAAGATTCAGTTTTATATCAATAATACGAATGAGGATAACAAGCATAATTTTGCCATGATCGCTTTGGGTCCAACCTTTGATTAGACCTGCCCCTTTATATCGATTTTCTTGAAATTTGTACGAGCCATCAATGCATAAATTTGAGGTCTTAACACCCCACAATCTATCTCTGTGACCTCATTGTCTATTAATTTAAAATGAATCAAAAATGCCAAAACTTCTTTTTCTTCCATTTGAAATGTTTCAGCAAGAAATGCCACCGAAAACTTTCTATAACTTTTGGCTAGTATATCAAGAGTCTTGATTCTTTCCTTATCAATTAAATAATCTTCCACAAGTTTTTGGGCCAACTTCATCGCTTCAAATTGTTTGGCTAGATGGAAGAATTGATAATAGTTGTTTTTTATCATCAGATCTTGGAGTTTGAATGCCAAGTTGATGAATCCAAGTCTTGTGTGGGAGTTCTTCAGACTATAATGAGATAAATCTAGGTTCTTGACTTGATATTTAATCTTCAACACTTCTGAATGATTGCCCACCATTAACATATATAAGATCCTAAAACACATGAACTCCAATTGTAGAAGTCTCGCCTTCTTATTCAAATTATCAGGACGAACCAATAAATATTCCAATTGGGTTACACATTGATTCATTTCCCCCAAATCATTGAATTTAATCGATAATCGGGCATTATATGCATACACTCGAATGGAAAACTGGTTCTTAATATGCTGTACTGTAAGGTCTTGTCTTATAGCTTTTAATTGATCTTTGAGATACGAATAAGGTTTTTGCTCTTCCAATGTCTTCAATCTTTCAAGTGCTGCTTGTAAAATCGCTTCAGGTCTTACGAGATTTGGATCCGGCTCGGAAGTGAGTCGATAATACCGTTTTTCAAGCGTCTGGCATCTCCCGACAAGGACACCATTTGGATTTCTGGGGATTTGGGGAAGCAGAGGTGAAGACGGTGTTTGATTGAATCGTTCAAGACGTTGCTTCTTCTTAGTTTCTGAGTCGAGTTTTTCATTTTTTCCCTTGGAGAAGCCGGTATGAAGGTTACTAGTGGTGCCATTGTCCCAATCCGTATCATTCTGGTCTTCCCTTCCTCTCTTATTACAAGATGTATCTCTATTATTTCCACTTTTCTGACTTGTTATAGTCCCCTGACTTCCTTGATCCACAAGATTTGAGCTGTTTGCTCTCAAATCACACACCAAGGATAATTTTGCATTACTATTGTTCCCTAACAGCGGAAGCTTCTGTTTTTGCCAATCATTAACGAATAATTTATTTTGATTCTCGGCCATAGCCAATAATTGGCGGATTTCTTTTTGAAAAATCACCTTTTTATCATCAGAAAGTGAATTTGATTGGGCAAAACATCTCTCCACAAATTTCTCAAGACTTGCTGGCCACTTAGGCGAGTCATTACCTCCATTTACTTCATCACCCATGGTGTAATATTTTATCTAAGCCGCACAATTTTTCACGCACTGTGAATTTGAATTAAGCCAGAATTAGGATTAAAGATCTGTGAAACACCAAAGTATTTTGACATTGAATTGATAGGTTTAGTTTCAAATTTCGGTATTCTCATGAGATCATCTATATTTGATTCCGACAGAAGACTGGGATCTGCTGGGCCGAGTTCCGGGTCAAATCATCCCAATACTTCCAATTCTATTAGATCTCAATCAAGATCTCGTCAGGCTAGTCCAGGTTTGAACTCTTTGAAACCCAAACAAAGACCGAGATCTGCTTTATCGATTTCAGCATCGGCTTCTCCATCAATGCCTCGTATAACTTGGAATTTGGACGAAATGGTATCCGCTTATCAGGAAAATAAGGTACTTCCTCCTTTATTATCTCCTACATTACCTGATTTCGATGAGGATATCCCCTTGAGTCAACGGTCTGCCCCCGACCAAGCTCCGGTCGAGACCCCAGCTCCAACAACAAAGATCTCTACCCCGTCTATGCCAATCCCTCCTGCAACGGCCCCCGTAGCCGCTCCTACACCATCCCTTGCATCGCCTGCCCCGTCACCGAAAAAGAAAAAGATTAGGTGGGTTAATAAATTAAATGATCCCAAACCTCGGTTCCCACTTCGATTTCTGTATAACAAGAGATTGTTTGAAAAGAAGAATGTAACGGGCCTTGGTATTTCTGTGAAGGTTGAGCCCAAAAAAGAGAATAGGCGTGAGCCAAAGAGACCAGAGAAACAAGAGAAACAAGAGAAACAAGAGAAACAAGAAAAGCAAGAGAAACAAGAGAAACAAGAAAAGCAAGAGAAGCAAAAGAACGAGGATTCTGAAGACTTTCTTAAAATGAAAACTTATTGGATCAGACTTGCCAAAGAAAGTAAATTCATCTCCGATAAGACTGAAGGTATTCTCTCACTTATCATTGAGCTTGATGCATTGATTCTCTATACAATCTCTTACTACTATGATGACAGGCTGAAACAAAAAATGGCAATTCCTCCCCTGGACCGGTACTGGAAAGTATTACTGGATGATATTGCCGGTACAATTGATAAAATATCCAATAACTACTTGAATAATGATAAGTTTGACGAGATAAAAAGCCATTTGAAATATTTATCTTCTATTTTATACATGTTTGATTCAACAGTGTTGAAGAGGAAAATTGAAATATACCACTCGTTATTAAACAACGAATCAAATCTCCAGAAAAAAAGTGAATTGCAAACTCAGATTATCGATAATTATAAACTCATAGATTATAATAGAAAAGATGCTGAACTTACAACTCCAAATATGGAACTGTTCATAAAATCCAATTTCCAGCACACTTGGAATAAAAGATGTAGAAATCTTTCCGACATTACAGATTCTATGATTCCTATGCATCATAACTATTACTTACCATTGAATAGTTATACCCAATTGGGGGAGTTTATTCGATTCTTTTATCATTCATTAAATGAGTTCATTACTATCTATAATACGGCTTATAACGAAGATTTGATATATAGTTTGAAGTCTGGCTTAACTGGACCCTAGAGAACGTAACATTGCATAATATATATAAGTTTTTAGGTCGTTTACATCAAATTCACCGGGTGGTAATGTATTTATGTCTATTGTCTATCTATCGTTTCTCTAAATATTTGTCCTTATAAATCCAACTATTACCTATCGTTTCTCTAAATATTTGTCCTTATAAATCCAACTATTACCTATCGTTTTTACACCAAATATCTCACTTAGTCTTAACCAGGCAGACGCTTTATAATTATCTTTTTTATGATTCTTTGTCTTTGTGCCCCATATTTCACCAAGTTGGATCATGGCATTGAAATTTCCCATTGACGAACTTAGCGTTAAACATTTAATGGCTAACATTTCGTCTTTATCGATACCTTTACCATTCAAAAAGAAATCAGCCAATTCTTGATAAGCTAAGGAAAGATATTCTGATTGGGATTTAACTGAATTAACTAATTTTGTGATTTGATTTGCTGGTAACTTTGAATAGTATTCATTCAATTTGATCGGATCCAGTTCGTTATTATCACTTTTCGTATCAACGATCGTTAGTTTTAATAAATCAGGCAATGAAAGATTGTTGATTTTAAAAAGGAATTCCTCATGATTGTTATTACTGGTCAAAATACATTTACATAACCATTTCAAACAAGAACTATTACTTTGCTTAACACCTTGACCAATTTTCAAGGCCATAGCGTATAGGTACATAGCTCTAGCATAATTATGAGGATGGTTTGCGGCAATTTGCAATTGATAAGAAGCTTCCCTATGTTTTCCAGCACTTCTTAATTGAAAAGATAATTTGGTACGTTCATCAGCATCAAGGTCAGCCTGTGACAGAAGACTCAGCAGGGTAGATCGCGTGGTATAATCAGAGACACTTCTTTTGGGACTTGTGATATGCGGAGCTGACTGGGTTATAGAATGGGAAATCGATCTATTCCTTACCATTTTTTCAGGACTTGATATGGATTCTGAAGAAGAGTTGAAATTAAATTCATCATATTCATTAGAATCAACAAGATTCGATTGATGTTGATTTGAAGCAACCGATAAACTGGGGACCCTAGATAGACTTGCACCTCTTGATAAAGTTCCAGATACATATGCTGACTCAGGTTGAACGGAAGCTTGGAACGAATCGATAGATTTGTTTCTACTTGGATGTACCACATTACTAGGGACATTTCTAACAGCGAATGACGATTCTTTCGAGTCTTGCCTTGAAAGATTGACACTAGGATGAAGATTTAGTATAGATTTGGCCCGATACAGAGGGAATCTATTTAATCCTGGAGCTCCATTCACACCAGGAACTCCAGTTGTACTAGGTACTCTTGACATTGGTTGCCTTAATGGATGTTGGTTCAAAAAACTACCGTTCCTCAGAATGGAGTTCCGACCTATTTCACTTATACTCAAACGATCAAAGCGATTACCCATATCAGCCCCGTCAAATAGATCGTCGTTTTCGAATTCCAATCGATCTAAAAGTCGACCGTTGGTACTTACTGAGTCGAAGGAATAAATACTATCTCTATCTCTATCCCTATGATCACTGTAGTCGGCAGAATATTCGGGGGTACCGTGGGAATCACTGTAATTGGTATCAGGAACATATCCGGCCGAGTTGGTAGGACTGGGAGAACGGGAGCCGGTACGAGAGATGTTGTTAGCTTCAGGAGTACCAGCTCGAGAACTACGAGAACCACGGGAAGCTAGACGAGACTGTGTAGGCGATGCATCACCAGAATTACCGAGATGTGATTGGACAGAATCCGTGTTGTTGTATCTGTCGTTTTGTTTTTTCTCCTTTGGTGTAGGGCTTGAATTGGGACTGCTCATACGAGAAGTCCTGGCTTTTGCAGTTTGAATTTCCAATTGGTGAAGGGGGGATTTCAATAACTCATTTTCCTTAAGATGGATCGGTAGGTCCATGATGTGTGTGAGTATGAGGAGTTATGGGGGAAGAAAATGGGTTGTGGGGCGGAGGGAATCAATTCTTTATGCTAAGATGGGGTATGCTGTGGATGCAAATCGCACTAGAGAAGAGGCATTGGGGAAGAGAGCGTGGGAAGACAGAACAGAAGGAGCGAGAGAAAAACAGGAATCAGACATTATGTCCTGTACATAACCCATGTATTACAAGCCTGTTCCTATCATTTCCTTGTCATCTGCCGAACCTGGAACTACCAGTCCTTGATTGGATACTCGGTTATTAACAACCCCCACAATTCACTCCATATCCCCATTTCACATCCCCATTTCTACACCCATGCACCTCCTCTCTGTCTACCACCATCTCATCCTATATACAGAATCTGTCAAACTAACTAATGCCGTAACTCACGCCGAGCCTGCACGGCACTTCGCGTGCATGGCATTACAGTAAGGCACCAATCCAAAAGTCACCCAGCTTGTCCATCAAAGTCATTTCATCGTCAAAAATTTCAAATTATTCACCATGACCATCCAAGAAGGACCTGCTGTATTAAGTCGTCGGAAATCCCCCGGTCCAGAAATAGACCCTTCTACCTTATCTAACTATACGCATTTCTCCATCATCTCATCGGATTTAAATTTCGCTATAAACTTCAGTACCAAAACCGTCGATGGTGATATTTCAATTTTTGTCGAGGCCGTTAAGGCCGGGGAAAAGGTGATTCTTGACACTTCTTACCTTGCTATTCATTCGGTTTCAATTGACGATACTCCCTCCAAATTTCATATCCATGAAAGATACAAATCCCTTGGTTCGGCCCTTGAAATCAGCCATGAATTTGCTGAAAAAGACCGTTTCAAAATTAACGTCTCGTTCCTGACTACCGACAAGTGTACTGCCTTGCAGTTTTTGGAAAAGGAAGCTACAGACACCAAAAAACACCCATATATGTTCTCCCAAAGTGAAGCTATCCATGCAAGATCTCTCTTTCCCTGCTTCGATTCCCCAGGTATAAAGTCTACCTATACTATGAGTGTCAAGAGTCCGTTGAACACTCTTATGTCTGGTTTAAGACTTGAAAGTACCGAGCAAGGGGTTTATAAATATACTCAGCCGGTACCAATTCCTTCATATTTAGTAGCTCTTGCATCGGGTGATATTCATTCTTTGCCTGTTGGTCCGAGATCCCATGTCCATTGTGAATCGGCTAAATTGGGAACTTGCCAAAAGGAATTTGATGGCGACGTTGAAAAATTCATTGAAGCCGCTGAACATATCGTATTTGATTATGAATGGAAAGAATACGATGTGCTTATCTTGCCAAACTCGTTTCCGTATGGAGGTATGGAAGTCCCTAATGTAACCTTCGCTACTCCAACCATAGTAACCGGTGACAAATCGAATATCGATGTCGTGGCTCATGAGTTGGCTCATAGTTGGGCCGGGAATTTGGTTACTAATTGTTCTTGGGAACATTTCTGGCTTAATGAAGGTTGGTGTGTTTATCTTGAAAGAAGAATTATAGGGTATATCCACGGAGAACCTTCCAGACAATTCCTGGCAATTATTGGATGGTATGATTTAGCTAATAGTATCGAAGGAATGGGTGCTAATGCCGACAAATACTCGCTGTTATATCATGACTTAAGTGATGGTAGTGATCCCGATGATGCTTTTTCCACTGTTCCGTATGAAAAGGGAAGCACCCTTTTAATGCATATTGAAACATTATTGGGAAGAGAGAAGTTTGATCCTTTTATTCCATTTTATTTCAATAAGTTCAAGTATAAGTCATTGGATTCATTTCAATTCATCGATTCTTTATACGAATTTTTCTCCCAAGATCATGATATCTTGGATCAAGTTGATTGGGATACTTGGGTTTTCAAACCAGGTATGCCACCTATCAAACCTGATTTTGACACTTCATTAGCTGATCAATGCTATGAATTATCGGATAAATGGCAGGTTGCTGTGACCAAGAGAAGTTATCAACAATTTGATATCGAAGATATCAAGAAATTGAACGCTAACCAACTGGTGGTATTCTTGGAAACTTTAATTGCATTTGAAAAGCAAAAGGCGTTTTCTTGGAGCGATCATGTTGATGCTCTTGAAGCTATGGATAACGTTTATGGAGATATTTATTCTAATGAAACTAATGCAGAAGTCCTTGCTAGGTGGTATTATTTACAAGTTGGTGGGAGAAACACCAAGTTCTATAGCAAATTAGGAGATTTCCTTGGTACCGTAGGTAGAATGAAATTTGTAAGACCAGGATATGTGACATTGAATGGTGTTGATCATGAATTAGCTATTAGTTATTTCCGCAAATTCGAACACACCTACCATCCAATTTGTCAAGCTTTAGTTAAAAAAGATTTAGGTTTAGAATAATGTAGTAAGTAGAAAATGTAATAATATAAATTAAAAGAACAGGGAGATCAAGCCATTGTAATTTGCAGCCAAATTTTCTCACGTTTCGCTTCTTTTCTTCCTTCATGTCTCAGCCTTGGGTATTTTAATTTTCATTCGGCGCGAATAAACCACCACATAAACACGTCAACAACTCGTTATAAATGTCATCATTTCTTTCATCATTTCCAGTATGTATCGCCTAACTACCACCAGAAGGATGCCCCTGCCTGCGGGATTCTCCCCATATAAGTTTCATACAGTATACTAACATATTAGTTGACACAGGTGTCAGAGCGATTCAATTTGGACAGAATTCGTAACGACGTTGGATCATTACAAACTTCCATCTCCAAACTTCGCCCTCCACAAGAATTCTTCGATTTCAGAAGAATCTCGAAACCGGCAAATTTCGGTGAAATTCAAAGCAGAGCTTCGTATAATTTGGGGTATTTTTCCGCTAATTATTTAGCTATTGTATCCATTTTAAGTATCTATGCTTTAGTCACTAATTTATTATTATTATTTGTTATTTTGTTAGTTGGTGGAGGGGTTTTTGGAATCAGTAGATTACAAGGACAAGATTTGGTTTTACCATTCACTAGATTGACTACTAGTCAATTATACACTGGGTTATTAGTTGTTGCCATTCCATTGGGATTTTTAGCATCCCCAATTTCTACCATGATGTGGTTGATCGGTCTGAGCGCTGTTACTGTTTTGGGGCATGCTTCGTTAATGGAGAAGCCAATCGAGACTGTTTTTGAAGAAGAAGTATAGTGTATATTGTCACCTATGGATGCTATACCAACGCAAATAGAGATATAGTATCAATAGATATTAAGAGTGTAGAGTATGGTAATGAGCAATATAACACGCAGACATACCACTGAATGTAAACCGTGACGATAGAGAGTATATGAATTATACCATGATTAATACATTAGATCTATGTATGTATACAAATGATTAAGTAGAATTAGAAGTTCAACTTTGATCTTCTCCAGTGTCTTCTCTTGGAGTTGTATCTGACGGTATTGTTGGTCTTCAATCTGATCCATTGAGGTAATGGTCTGTTTTGTTTTTGGACCTTACCTAATTTTTGCTTAATTCTAAATGACTTTTGAGACTAAATTGTTAGTAGGTGAAGGCAAAGGAATGACAAATGTGATAATGGACAAAAAACGGATAAGACCCGGGGAAACGATATGCAAAAGACATGCTGTTTAAAAATGTAATGGGGAATTCAGGGATATTATTCTCTGGTTATGGCTCGAGATGACTGGAAAATTAATGGGCTGGTTTCCGACACACACTGACTCACGGTATCTTACAGTTGCGGAGAAATTGGATACATTAACACTATCACTGGGTCTGTGTCATAGCATATCATTATACCGAAGTACAATTATCACATTATTCATATTCTTACATACTGGCATCTTTAGTAAATCAATATGGTGAAAAAAATTTCAAATGAATATTTCCTGCGATAGAGTGACAGAGCACGCACAGTCGTGTAGATGGAGACTGAGGGCCTGTGACTGCTTTCACCTGGTATACCGTCAGAAATGATGGTGCGGCCACACTGAAAAATATAGTCGCAGGTAATCACTGAAAAATTTCAAAAAAATACCTACTACACCAAAATGACTAGAACCTCCGTATTAGCAGATGCTTTGAATGCCATTAACAATGCCGAAAAAACCGGTAAGAGACAAGTTTTAATTAGACCATCTTCCAAGGTTATCATCAAATTCTTAACTGTTATGCAAAGACACGGTTACATTGGTGAATTCGAATACATTGATGATCACAGATCCGGTAAAATTGTTGTTCAATTAAACGGTAGATTAAACAAATGTGGTGTTATTAACCCAAGATTTAACGTTAAATTCGGAGACATTGAAAGATGGACCGATAACTTATTACCAGCCAGACAATTTGGTTACGTTATCTTGACTACTTCTGCTGGTATTATGGACCACGAAGAAGCTAGAAGAAAGCACGTTGCTGGTAAGATCTTGGGTTTCGTTTACTAGATAGATAGTACCTGTAATATATAATAAGATTAGAGTGTTAACTGTAGATTTTACTGGGCTTTGTATAGACATGAGAGAGATGAGATGAGGTTGGACCCACAGACCCACATTTGGGCCCGTATCGAGCGAGCTCCGACCTACCACACAGTAAAACCGTACACCACCAAACCAACCGCGCACTTCACCCCCAACTTACCTGCCTCAACATTAGGGCTGAACCCTAAAGTGTGTCGCACCCAGACAACTCTCGAGTGAGAAAAAAAAACTCAACTGAAAAATTAATTAAAATTTTATCATAGTAAGAATGTCTACTGGTATGTGATACATAATAACGAACAAGATGTAGTGGAAACGAATATACCAGTTACATATGTGACAGGTGGTAAACATGTTTGAATGTCGAGCCGAAGAAGCGGAACTAGTCAACTCCAAACTGACTGCACAATACTGAAGAAGAGTGAAAAATCCTGATCGGGGCCCATCGACAGAATGAATAGCCATCACCACCCAACAAATTGCAATGCCCATACATCACGATACTTTTCCCCAACGTAATACTAACAATATAGCTCAAAAAGACGGATCCCTTGTTTTCGGTGTAGCAAGAATCTTTGCTTCATTCAACGATACTTTCGTTCATGTTACTGATTTATCCGGTAAAGAAACCATTTCTAGAGTTACCGGTGGTATGAAAGTCAAAGCTGACAGAGATGAATCCACTCCATACGCTGCCATGTTGGCTGCTCAAGATGTTGCTCAAAAATGTAAAGAAGTTGGTATTAACGCCGTTCACATTAAATTGAGAGCTACTGGTGGTACTAAAACCAAGACCCCAGGTCCAGGTGGTCAAGCTGCTGTTAGAGCTTTAGCCAGATCTGGTTTAAGAATCGGTAGAATTGAAGATGTCACTCCAGTTCCATCTGATTCTACTAGAAGAAAAGGTGGTAGAAGAGGTAGAAGATTGTGATTGTTTGGCTTTATTTTTAATAAGATTAATAAAATTTGTTTAATAGTTTGAGCATCGCAACATAAATGTATACTTACGTATGTGAATTACTCTATGTCGTAGGAATCTCTTTGGGTGGTATGTGTATGTGTCCATGCATTTCTTCAGTTTCTTCTGTATCCATGCATCTCTTGTCAGTCATCTCTTCTCAATTTCGATCTGAATCCTGCTCTCTATCGCAAGTGTTTTGCAGCTAATTATTTTTCACCTTCTCACTATGTACATACGGACCATAAAACACATTCCCCCCTTCCATAGACTTCCCATAGGAAAGAATCACCGTTTAAAGCTCACGCCGTCTTTCCCGTGGATGTTTTCCCGGAAAAACAGTTCAATTCCGTCCACAAGTGACCGAGTGGTGGAAACAATTCTAAAACTTTCCAAAATCAACCCATCTGATGCTCCACATTCATATATTCTAGACAGTAAACCGAAACTAAACTTCCCACAACCACGAGAAATCCACTTTAATGGGAACATTGATTTGGACGATATTAACCCGAAATTTCACGAAAAATTGGTTAATTTTGGCGTTCCTAACCTTGTATATCTCCAGCAGGTGAAGACTCTTGGAGATCAGATCATGCATTTTACTCCTGTGTTGTACAGGGCCATCAATAATTACCACATAAACAACAATACCGTGAAATCTGTGTTTTCCGATATCAAGAGGTATAGATTACCCCAAAAGTTTTCTAACTCGCTTGAAAAATTCGGGGTCAAAACTCCCAATTCTCTCCAATTCATGATCGGGATTAATTTCTTACAAAATCCGATTAAATGTCTTGAAATCATGTTGGCATCAATTGGTTCTGATCTGAAATATAATCCGGGAATCCAGGGGTTCATCGGGAATATTTTGGACGATATTAATCGTTCTTTTGGACCTTCAATCGATCTTAACTCCTCCTTTTTACACTATCAAGGAAATGATTTTACACTTCCTGCGATGGATGACGACTCTTACGTTCTTGAAAGAATACTCACCCCTGGTAGTTTGGTGGGGGATTACGTGAAGTTCCCCATTTCTTCAAGCAGAAAATTACGGATTTTCCTTGATCTGTTATCAGGTTTCGGTAATAACTTATACAAGATACTTATAAGATATTCCCTTTTACAAAAGTCAAATGGTGAATATAATTCTGAATTGTATTACTTATTGACCCTGGAAGAATATTTACAATTCATGATCGATACTTCTCGTGTATTTGATAAACTACTTGTCCATCATGAATTACCTGAGTTGATATCGAAGAACAACTCTCGGGATATTTATTATCGACAATTTGGTCAATATTTTGGAGCCTTGGCTTATAAAGATTTCAAAAACGTCATTGATTGGTGTCAAGTTAATGTCGGTAATTATGTTGATATTTTCAATAGCTTATCGTCATCTGATATCAATGAGTTCATCAAAAGTTTTAAATCACACTTACAACTTACACCTTCAGTTATCGATCGGGTAAAAGTTGAAAAAATGAAGAAATATTTAAACAATTTCGAGGTACCAGATGTAGAATTGGACAGGGCAATTCCTGAATCTGATCTCGAGGAAATTGCCACAGATTGTGTCAAATTCCATGTCCATCAACTTGGAGTATTTGATCAGCTGATCCAAACTAATAAATTCTCTCTGTATATAAATCAAGTCATTAGCAAAAAAGACGGATTCCTTGTAAAGCTAGGTAAATTGATTATCAATGATGAGATTGAAGGATTTGAACTAGTATCTCATATGACCAAGAATTTACTTCAAGTCCCCGAAAGACAATTGAAAATTAATCCGGTTTGTCTAAAGATAAACGATAAATTCAATTGGAAATTATCACCAAATTTCAAAAAAGAGGCTAGTGCTTTGATCAATATCAACTCGATTAATTATCATATGTCAAGAAGCTACTTGAGACGATTTCCTTCTATTTCTATGAATCAGGCATCTAAAATTTCTGACATAAATAAAAAGGCTCATTTAGTGGGTTATTCATTCTACAGATATTCTATCAATCGATGGCTCATTGACATTGACGTGCCGGAACTGGTCAAGAATGAACTTCAAAATAAACTAACCCTGAAAACTTTCAAAACTTATGCTTACGAATCATTCAATTTACCTTTGAAAGATAAAGACATATATAGAGAGGTACAAAAACAAAGAATCACCAATGTCTACATGCGAATCAAATTTGGACAATTTGGATTTGATCAAATCCTAGGCTCGGTAGCTCTTATCAAACCCCAAGCAGCCAGAGCCTGGATAATGAAATGCATTAAGAGTATCAGTGACGCTGCAAACAGAGACCAATCAATTATTTTACCATCAATCTTAGAGCTATCTAGTGAAGCCAATGTCGATTCTGAACCAGAGACATTCGATCCGGAAGATTATGAAAGTGTTGCAAAATTACTAGCCAAATCTTTGGAATCATATTATAATCTTCTCTCGGTTAGAGATTTAGAGTAGATTGGTAATTAGAGTAAATGGGGAAACAGTTTGGGGTAAAGTCGGGTATATAGATGATCGGGTTCATGCATATAAAGGATAATGGCCTGTTAATAACAGCCCATATTTATGGCCATATTAATGGTCAATTCTAGCGATTGTTATATCTTTTCTTAACTAAACTATACCCAACTAAGAGTGCGGTTCCGTTTTTCCCTTTTTGGAAGTGATTTCCTTATCTTTCTACTGATAAGCAATATTTTTCGCGGCCATACAGTTATACATATATATATATACTTATGGAATATGAAGGAGCAATTACAAATATTAATTACTAAATATGCTTGAAACTCAGGAAATAATAGTGTTATTAAGTGGATTGGTTGTGATCCTTTTTTTATCTAAAAAACAACTCGGTGACCTCAGCAAAAGATATTCCTACTTTTATAGAAAATATCTTTCAATATCGAATCCTCCAACTCCAAATCAATCGAGGAAATCATCATATGGTGGAAATGGTGTCGATGATCAAATTCCTCCAGAACCAACTCCTTTAATGATTACTCCAGAACAAGTTAAAACTTTTGATGATAGACCTTGGAGACCTTTTAGATGGCCTTACCATCAAACTATGTCAATTTTTAAATTAGAAATTAACCACTGGTTGGATATGGATAAATATTATTGGCATTATATTCAAGAAAAGGAAAGAATCTGGTTCAAATATGGTAAAGAAAATATCGATTGGTTACCTGAAGGATATGAACCTTCATTGGAATTGATGCAAATTGTTACCAACCATATGTTGAAAAGATATCCTTTACTATTCACATTGATTGAAGATAAAGGAGAAGCTGATGGTAAAATTGTCAAAAATGAATTGACTGGTGAAACTCTTGATATGACCATGCCATTAAAGGAACATCCTTTGATTTATGTTACTAAAATGGCTAAAGAAGATTTCTATATCGTTATGAAAAATCCAAAAGATGGATTACATTATTTGGTTGCTGCAGCTGTCCCATTCCCTGGTGGATCTTTTGGTATTAATCATAAAATTGGTAAACATTTAGATGTCATTCATGAAGAAGTACCTTATTATAAAGAAAAATTGAAAACTTCAATGGAAAGATGGTTTGCCAGATTGACCCCAAGTAACCCAGTTGAAAGAGCTTCCTGGTACATGACATGGGACCAAAAATTAAGACAAAATAATGTTTATAAAGAACCTGCTTTAAGTGAAACAGTGAAAAAGGAAGCAGAAAGTATGGATCCAAAAGATTTCAGAGTTAGAGTTGAAAGACAAACGTTAAGAAAATTACCTAAATCTCAAGCAATCATTTTCACTAATCACCCAATCTTCTATTCGGTTGAGGAAATGAAAGATGAACCATTGGTGCCTTCGTTAATCAAAAAGATTATTTATGGTGCTCCAGAAAAGATTATTAAATATAAATTCTTCGAAATATTTAGAGATCATATTGCTGGTTACTTGGATGATCTTATCAAACGTCAATATGATTTAGGAATTATTTCCGAAGAAACTCCAGTCAAAACTTTACCTACCTATCCGTTTGCTCATTGGGTAAAAGCTGATTTTGATTACGTTAATGGAGGATTCAATAATCCAGTTCAAAAACTTGATCATACAGAAGTGTATAAAAAAGGTGCCGCAGAAGATTAAATAAAACAGGTGTAAGGGAGCATAATACATAATCATATATTACCTTCTCTTCTTTATATCTTGATCAGTTTCCCCCAAATCAAGATCCTCTATTCTAGGACGAACCTTCTCTTCTCTAATCTCAGGTTTAGCACCAGGATTAGCCAGTTCCCGCTGGATCTCTTCGATTCTCTTGGCCAAATCAGGATGAACAAACTTTAGTATATAAGGACCTGCCATCATTACAAGAGTAATCACAAATATTATCGTGTATGCAGTGTTCTGGAAGATATATCCAAGCGGACTGTTCATTACCATTGCCTTCAAATCTCCTTGACGGACTTCATAGTAATTCCGAGTTTGGGCTACTCTTATAGGAATAACTGCATTGGTGATATCTTTAAATTCGGTTTCGGTTTCAGTTTCGGTCTCTCCATTCAAAAAGTATTCTTTGGCTAGGATAGTAGTCTCGTTGACATGGACAGTAAATCTATCTCTATCGAAAATGAAATCATGGGATAACAACGATAAGTCGTAAATTCCAGGTCTCACGTCAAGAATTTTGAATCTATAATTGGAAGTGATATAAGCCTTTTGTCTATCACCTTTATTGGAGACTAATTGAATGGTACATCTAGCACTGGGGTTATCCCCATTGACGACTTTATCACCATTTTGAACCGAAAATTCGGGAGGAATCGATATGATTTGTCCCTGCAACGTCAAGGCACTGACTTGGTATATACATATTAACCACACCAACCACGAGATCATCTTGGTAAAGTTGTCGCAGTAAATGGTGAAGAAAGTGTCCAGTAGATGGAAGAGTCGTGTCTCTTCCGACCGTCCCAGTATTTAAAGAAAAATTTGAACCTTTTCGCTCATTGTACTAATTCATGGATAGGTATTATTGTAGGGTGGTAGCTACGAATTATATTCAGTCCCACGGCGTCCACTCTCTACAACCTATTCTATAGCATACTAGTCATTTCTTTTGAAATGGGTAGTCACGGAGCTTGCGGGCGTGATTTCAGAGAATTATTACAGTGATCTTTTCTGTCTTGAAACACGGAATTTTTCACTCGATAATTTTCACTTGAGATTGTGCATTCTAGCCGTTCCAAACAATTTAATATCTCTATAGTTTGTATTTTTCTAGTTTCTAAGTTTCTATATTTCTACTTCTTCTGTTTTACGGTGTTTGACCCCCATTTATCGTAGCAATATAATCCTAACCCAGTAAGTAGTAATCCCAGTAATTGACCACCGGTCAATTTACCAAAGAATTTCCTATCGTCTCTTTGTTGGCCCGATGCAAGTATGATACTTATAGTGATCAACCAGATTCTTTTCATTAATGAAGCAATTGAATAAGATACTGCCGGAATCAGTCCCAATAGATGGAATGCTAATAATGTTTGAAAAAAATGAAGAAATGAACTTAAAAGAATAAGATAAAACACAATGAATATTCCGGATTTTGTATCGGGAGTTGATTCTTCTAATCTCCCCATTAATATATCAAGAACATGAGGTAATTCATTCAAAATAAATCCACTAAAAGAAATAACAAATCCAATCATTGAACAATAGAAAATGGTGGTGATTTGATCGGGTTTGTCGATTTTATCTGAATCTTGTATGAGGGAAGATAGTGGGTTAGAAAGATTGAGTTGATTACTTCTTATTTCTTTTGTATAAAGGTCTTGGTCATATGGGCTCTGGCCACTTTGATCATGTTTTTTATATGAACTGTTGGGACTTAAATGGTCGTTGTCTTGTTGTCCATTGTCATACTCATCTTGTCCACTCTGATGTTGGTCATAATAACTGGGCTCCTTCACCTCCTCTAACTTCAAATCCGACGTGGAATACGGTAACCTCAAAGAATTATTTCTCTTCCTGACAAACTTGTTATCAGTAACTCCATGATCCCGTTTAGTACTGATAGCCAAACTCTTTGTGTCATCAACATTCCAAGTAATCAACTGTTTGGCATAGATATTTTGAGCAGCGAATATAAGTAGATTGAAACTACAAAACATGTATCCCTTTAATTGGTCAAAATCCAATTCACCAGTTTCAGTTTTCAAAAACTGATGATTATTGGCCGGTGCTTCATCTATAATAATCAATATAACACCCCCCAACAACGGAATTAATGATATATATGTCAAGATTGGAAACTTGATTTTATAAAAATATCTATAACTGGAAACAATCACTAAAGGCGATAAAGCCCTTATACTAGAAACGGCAGCTAATGATATAAGTGAAGTAGCACTTAGGGCAAAATACTTTCCAAAAAATTGAAACAATCCCAAGGGCAAAATTTTCAAAAAAGCCGACAAATTAATGATGGGCTTTTCTGTATCAGCCGGAACACTTCCAGTAGGGAAATGTCTTCGTATATCGGGAAATAATTTGATGATAAATATAAAGGTGATTGAAAGTATTGACGACGTGAGAAACTGAAATTGACTGAGGAATAATGGGTAACTATATTCAACCAATATCCGCTTGGTCAACTGGGATGTTAGTGATGATACTCCGTACCATATGATACATGTGACTACTGTTTTCACCAGAATTGGTGGTAACCACAGACTCATGTTTATGGAATTATAGGATTAGTTCACGGTGAGGTTGAGGTACAATGTAGTGGTGTGTACATAGTGACATATGCTCTTAAACAGTACATAAATAAAGATAATAAATATATACACAACGCTAGAGTTTGGATCGTCAGGTATTCGTATCGTTCATTACTATACATGTGACATTTCTGGGTTATCTGCTTCGGCCACTAGTTCCACTGGTAAACTCTACCACTGGCATCTCCCATCACCACTCCTAATCCACCTCTAATCAACTTATCCTCCGAATCAACGCTACTCTTTTTCCACAATTCAAAAGAAGTAATATCACTTATCCCGTGTTGGTCCAAGCCGAGTTGAGAGATTTTGTTCATCTCCCATTCTTCATTGAACCTTACTGAGTACAAGTCTATAAACCTTTCATTTCCTCCATAAGCAAAAGCTATAATCTCTTCACTCCAATAGATATGCAGATTGACCACCATTTTTCGATCATTCTCAACTTTGGAGTTATTGATGCTACCGAACTTGACGCTCGTGATGTTTCCTGGTGGTAAAATGGTGGTAAGCATTACTTCTCCATTTAAGGTATATACCGAGACTTTGTTACCTGAGACCAATACAATGTTCCCGGTATCATTTGAGATATCCATCAACGTTTCACTTCCAGATTCAAAAGTTCGGATATATTGTAACCTTACTAAATCCCATACAACCACCATTCCACTTATATCGCAAGATAATCCTACTTTGTAGCTCTTGCTATATTTAAGTTCTCTTATTGAACTGGTATGACCTCTTAAAACCCCAAGGAATTGAAGCTGAAGTTTGTTATCGGTATTACATTTCCAGGCATTGATAATCCCATCTTCTGATGCCGTTAAAAACTTTTTGTACCCTATCTGAATAATACTAGTGATGTTTGCTGAATGTAAATCGAGAAAGAGGGTGCTATTAATCATTACCGAACCCGTCTTGTTCTCAATATCACCGGCTTTCCGAATTAGAATATCATCTTCGGTGCACACACAGTTGGGCCTTCCAACCCATTTACCACTTTTACTACTTATCTCTATTTTGGTCAAGGGGCATCTGAGTTTGGATTCAAATATCAATTTCGGAGGGTTTATATCATCAATATCAGTGAGGTATAGATTAGGAAGATTAAGTATATCCTTTTTAGGATGAGGTCTGCTGAATATTTGATTCGGTGTTTGTCCAAAATTGTTGATTGTACCGATAGCCGCTTTCCTTTCCATTTCATCGTTGATATTATCCAAATTGATAGCTCCGTTATATGATAAATGATGGAACACATTTAAGGATTCAACCGCATCAGGTCCACTTTGTTTATAACCAAAAACAAGATCTATCCACATATGTAACCTTGCAGATACGTGAGGACTTTCTAAAGCTTCTCTATTCTTTTGTATGAATATCTTTGGATCATCATGGGCCCATTTGGGTAATTTTACATTATTCGGAGTTTCGCCATTTTGTAATTTCCCAAACTCAAAATCATTTTCATTCAGTAGAAACTCCGGTAAATAAAAAAACTCGGGGATCAATTCTCTTACATCAGTCGTATTCTCTTTAGAGGCAGAACTCCACGCTTTTTCAATAGAATTAAAAAGACGATCTGCATGGTCAAATTTGCCTCCTTGAAGCAAGAGATACGAATGGACATAAGGTTTGAGCCTGATTAAAAATGAAGTTACAATCATTGCAGAAGAGTAATGGGTTCCATAATGGAATGCCGGTGAATTCTCATCTTCTAAACTGCTCAAGGCATCGTATCTTTCTTCAAATTGTGAAGCCCTTGGCTCGGTTTGTGCTCCCATTGGTTTCGAGAAATCTCTGAAAGTCTTAGGATTGGAAAGGTCTAATGTTTCACTGGTGTAATCAGCTATAACCCAGGGGAATACTGGGTATTGTGTGAGATCATTAAAAGTCCTACCGGCCAAAGTATTAATTATCATCAAATAATAGAAATTTGACATCTCTCCGTTTTTCCATTTCTTGGTAGCGTTCAACATATCATCGGGGGTTCCTGAAGAAAATGCAGAAACAAGCTTAGATGCAAACGAATTGGAACTTGCTCTTTGGTGATTAACAAATGGCAAGCTAGAAGAAAGCTGTAATGTTTGACTCAAGTCTTGATCCAATCCTTTTCCAACGCAAAAATGATACAATTTCAAATAAATAGAATCTCTTTCTTTCACAGAAAGACACGTTAATAGTATACTTGCCCCATCGGTGAAAAACATTTCCAAAGCTATATCTCTTAAAAGAAATTGTCGTTTAGAAATAGAACTTAAAGTGGCTAAACTCCAGCTTTTTGTTTTATGAGACTTCGATGTACTTTGTTGGAAATAGTTCGATTGAGAATTGATAAGTTGTAAATATGGATCACGGAGTTCAATTGGAGCATCGTTGACATCGATCACATTGCCATCTTGATGATGAAAGTAATTTTCAATGATATAAAGATGCGTGGATCCTAGAATCATTAAACTTTCAATTGGAGCTAAGCCATTGATTTGACTAATATTCCAAAGAGATAATATATGATCACCTAAAAACAAACTTCTCAAGACCTTTCTATTCTTATCCTCATAATTGGCTAATTCCTGTTCATTTTCTTCTTCATTTTCTGGAGCATCTGCAGCTTCATCAATCATCTCGAAAGATTCATCACCCATGTCAAGGAATACATCATCAGAGGATAAACTCAACGTGTTGATACCATTATGTTCTATTGCGGCATTATAAACATCGAAAGACCTTTCGCTAGTACTATGTGGGAAACTCTGTACAGCCTTTACTGGTATATTAATTTTATAAGCCAATTTTTCTGATTCAGAAAGCTGATCTTCAATGACCATTCGATTTCTCATTCTGTCGGAGTTTTCGATAAAATCGAGAGTATAATTGAACTTTATACCTCCATCATCTCTCGATAGCAATCTTTCAATCTCAGTCTTCAAAGAATTGTAGCTTGTAGCGAAATAGACCACATTTTCCTTATGGTCTTGGTTTTCTCGGTTGAATTTTACCATTTCGTTGGTCACCAATGACTTCTTTAGATTCAAACAATCCCTTTCAAAACTCTTGATATAAATGTTATCCAATTGCCCAATTTTACCACCATTACTTAATGTAACGCTAATAATATTCAGGATATTCAACTTAGGAACTTGATTCATACTAGTTAAAAGTGAAAGATATTTCTGGTTGAAAATATGTTTATAGGTCGGGAATCTCGATAATAATCTTAGTGTTTCTTCGTCATTCTTTTCAAGTAATGTTTGGAAAAACTCACTTATAAGTTTGAAACCAGCACTGTAGTCAACTTCTCTCGTTATATGCTCTATAATCTTGGAAAATGATTCCTGTCTCATCATCAGGACAGTCCTAAGTAGATTAAAAAGGTGGTCGACTTTCACATCCTCAGACAGGGAAACTTTAAAATATGACCCCATCAACAATTCAATCACCATGGCAGTCTGTTCATCACTCAAATGGACAGGACTGAATATTGTCATTTGTCTCTCAAGTATTAAGGTGACGGTCTCATTGAATCTCGCCACATCAGATTTGACGTCTACTTCATCGTCCATAACTAATGGCTTATCAGGTTCGGATAAGTTCAGCAATTTCATTATAATTATTCGACCTAGACCCTGTCTCAATTGTTTAATTTGAGTCAATGATGTACCTTCATTAGCTTCAATGACAGATAAGACGCACTGGACATAGCTGTTCCAATCGGATTCTCTTATGGAGAAATTCTGGTTGATATATTCAGAATTATAAAACAACAATAATTTGATTGAATTCAGCATAAATTCCTTTTCGTTAAAAATAAATTTTGAAACATTGATGAACTCATTTGTATGATTGAAAATTTGTGGAAAGACTATGTCTAAAATAAGGTTCTTGGTGATCTCGTTTGACTTGTAGAAGATGTCGAAAAAGTTTGCAGATTCATACAATTTTGCTATGAATATATTGGATACAACTTTGGTTAATCTGTTGTAACAATTTCTGAAATTTTGTAATAAATCAGAATCTTCCCAGGTTAAGAAAAGCCTTAAATAGCCGATCAATTCAAAGATCCCATCCAACCAATTCGTATCGAAGTAAAAGTTGGAGAGTGGCTTAATGCTGTTATACCCTTTTTCGATAGATTGGGCATACAGACTAATCAAATGAATGGCATCAAGGGAAATATCCAAACTTACATTTTTTGTAGTTGGGCTGTTCGGTGCACTTAGAACCTTACCCTTTTTTTCACTAAGCGTATATACTGAGTTGAGCACTAAATTATTCAAAAGAAGGAGGAAATCGGGTATTACCAATTTCGAAAACTTCATGCTTCTCTCAGCGTCAGATGAAGGAATAATTTGATTCAATGATACCAATTCTACCATACCTACATCTCTTGCATCAATACCAAACGCTGAAAGGTATAGTTGACATAAAATTTCATCATTTGACCACCAAGACTTCAAGAAATGCGTCAAGATATCAAGACCCCGATTAACTTCGAAAAATCTACGAATGATATTGGGGCCCAAAATCGCTAATAATTTAGAAAGTAATCTTAGTCCACTCAAAACAACTTCTCTAGCTTGGACCGGCATGTTTCTCGCTGATTTTATATCAAGCAAAAGAAGTATCCAGTGAATAGTAATTGATCTGGAAAACTTCTTCAATACTTTCATATTAGAATCATTTTCACATACGATATCCGTCAAGACATTTAATGCAAGAACACCAAAAGATGAGTTACATTCTTGAGGGTTGGTGTAAAACGTATAAATGACAAAATGGGCGACTGTTCTAATATTTTCCACCGAAACATCAGATCTTAATATACATCCTAAAGTATAACTGAACTGTTCTTGTATATCGTTTGTAATCTCCAAGCTCAATAAAGATGTATTTTTCAATAAATGTAATAATCTCTTTAAAAGCTTCATTCTGCTCAATTCCATAAGATTACATTCGTTATATTTGCTTTCGATCATAAATACATTCAATTGTCGAAGGAATGGGAGAAAGAATTGGGATTCACTGAACAAGTCAACACTCAATATAAGAAACCTGTAGCTACTCGGGTTACAAATGATTGATTCCACCGAATTATTGAAATCATATCCACAATATTTGAGTACCAAGTTGAGTAAATTATCGATATTATCATCAATTAAATTCACACAATCTGAGCGAAATGTGAAATCCAACAGCTTATTAGATAACTTGTAATTATTAAGAAGAATCGATAAGGTTCCGTACCCGTTTATATTATCGAACTCTTTACTTAGTCTCCAGTTTTCATCCAAAACAGTAAATAAAAAACTCAATGATTTTACAAGTAAAGTATCACGATCCTCCTTTTTAAGACTGGCGTTTCTGATAATCGAATCGACTAATCTCAATATCATAGGAGTTCCTCCTATTAGATACAAAGCAGAATGGATAGGTCTGGGATCATGAAATAACACGTTCCTTTGGCTGGGATGATCAAGGTTGTCAATAAATTCATTGTCCCCACTATTAAAAATGATATCACCACTTTTAAATCTAGTGGAAACAAGACTTTGAACTATTAAATTCTTATCAATCATACTTTTTATCACGAGACCATTAGCAAGATGTTTATTACTGGGTCTTGAATGGGCTGAACTGGTGATGTGAAAATTTGAAAGAGAATCTCTTAAACTGTTACGTCTTCTTCTGTTGCCGGTTATTTCTTTCAATTTATAAGAGACATTGGCCAATTCTTTGAAACTCAAATGATTCAACAAGTTATAGATATTATCATTACCAAACTCCTTAAAGTTCCAAGTATACCCAAGACCCAAATTGTAAAATAAATTTATCCACTGGGATGATAAAGAAGTAGTCAAAATAGTTAAATTTCTGATAATCAAATCAGTTTTTAAAGCACTGAACTCCGCCAGCGAGGAAGACAGACTCGATCCAAAATATAACTTGTCCCAATCTTCCAAGTTCCTTCCAGCCTCGGGACAGGGTATAGACTCTGAGTAGTCTCCATCAATAAACAAGTTAAAATTTGAGTATTTATCAAATGTTAACACGAAATGGGTAAATGCTTGATTTTTGGAAAATTCAGGATTGAGTATTTGGTTGAATGAAAACTGCATTTTGGAATTACTCAGAGATGATATTTCGATCATGAATTGATTATAATTAATCAACTGTAATCTCAAAGTTTTGGAACTTGAATTGAAAGAATTGGATAATTGTACCAACGGGAAAATGGGGATATTACTAGATTCTATATCGTAATCGCTATGGCATACCTTGAACCATCCCTGTATAGAAAACTCTTTGAAATTATGACCCAGGGTATTTTCAATGGGAATCGTTATAGCTTTCTTGGTGATGTCATGCATCAATATCGTTTTGAAATGACATGGATAATTATACAATGTCTGGTGCAAAACTTCCAAAAGAACTAATTTCTCCTGTACAGAATTCAGTTTAATCAATTTATAAAACAAGCTCTGAAACTTATCAGTATCACATCCTAATTCCATTAAACTGACCAATAACCTCACCTTTTGCAGGAGAATCTGGGGAATTTGGACATCGTTCAAATACTTTATTTCCATAGATGTTTCCAAGAATTCGTCGATGATGATTCTGTACACCCCTGACCTAAAACACTCCATTTTATTCGAATAGCTCATGGTTAATACTACCGTCACCACCTCGAGTATGATGACTTTGAAATCCTTGTAAACCTCGTCATCTAGTTGATTATACTTCTTGAAAAATTCTGTGACTGCATCCTTTTCTAGCACAAATTCTCTCGATAAGGTCCCAAGAACAACTTCCTCTTCAATTATAGCCGTTAGCACTGAAGCATCATCTAAATTATCCGATAATTCCACTTGCCAGTTCCTGAGAAGACCGGTATTGAATGTGTATGACGGGAACACACTTTGCAAATCTGTGATGAGCTGTAAGTCCAATTCCGACGCCATAATGGTGTTCAATTGGTGAAAATGATGGAAATAGTTGTGGAATTAATATACTCTATTATATGGCTGGTATGCGAGGCTGCGAATGGGTCTACACGACTGGACTGGAGACCGGGAGAATAGAGGGAAATGCATACATATGGGGTTCTTTTTAGGAAACCGTTGATATAGTACTGGAAGCCAGCTAGTATTGTGGATTCTTTTTTTCAGTTCGGGAACAAAAGTAGGTGGTACAAGTAAATTTAATATATACAAGTACAAATTCTTATATCTTGGTTGTGAGCGATGGTGTTTTATTGGCCAACATTAAAGCCTAAGAATGCCGTTATATATGGTCACCAGAGGCATTGAAAATCACATACTGGGTATTACATGGACTATTGACAATACACACTAAAGCAAGAATGTTCCATCCTTCCAGTTGACGGTATGCTTTCACAGTTCCATTGGTTGATGATCATTATGTTCTACTGATATTATATACCGGATCAAGATGCTTCTGAGTCAGTATATGTTTATTCGGTCTATTTATGAGAGATACCCGGCAGTCTTCTACATTTTATCTTCATATTCCATTTCTTGCAAAAATCATATAATCAAGATTTATGTTACTCCCTTGAGCTCAAATAAAATTTAAGAGAACATGGGCTTAGAGATTGAAGGGACCGATTAGGAAATGAGAAATTTGCAGCCACAGAGCGATGTTGATAAAAGTATGAATGAAGTTGGAAATTATATGGAGATGTTGTCTTGCTTCCAGACATATAAAACGTGACATATGACTAGTGATACACAACATTGTACCATTGTAAATAATGGCAACCTTTAATCAGGTAGATGATCGTGCCCTCGACCGACTCACATTCATCCATATTAAGCAATTAACATCATATTTAACTTTGTTATCGCAAATTTCACTATTCTTCCACAAATAATACACAAGTCGAAATATTATACACAAAAAGTCCCCAAAAAAATCACCAAAAAAATCCCCGAAAAGAAGACTTAATTCCTTTCACTCTGAAATCCTTCATATACATACAAACCCTCTCTCTACTCCCCTAAAACACGTAATTTTTTCCTTCCCCATGCTTACTTCTATCCGCGACTGAAAAATTCAAGCGACCTCATCATGGAAGATACTGATTTATCACTTAAACTGGAGCCAATGACCGGGAACGATGAGGAATATTCCCCAAACACAGCTCCAGATACAGAATCAAATTCTGCATCGGAACATCCTGGAAAAATGCCCGCTTTCACCGAATCTTCACCAGTCATACCTGACCCCCAAGACGTGAATGTACTTCATGAAAGAAGACAAATCATCAACCAACTTCTCTCCACTTCGGAAGGTCAAGAAGGTGATTTCTGGAACTTGATTCCTGACAAATTTCTCAAAGGATTTTTGAATTTCGAAGTAGAAAGTTTTTCCCACTTAAAACTGTCCTTGGGGCCTGTTAATACCCAAACTTTGGTAGACTCCAATGGCTCCTTATTTCTTGAAGAAAATGAAGAAAGTGCTAGTGTTTGTGTTCATCCGAATGTATTTCAATATTTGGTGGAATGGTTTGGCATAAATGGGAACCCGATTCCAAGAGCTTTAATTACTGACGAACAGGGCAATAAAACAGTGGAAAGATATCCACCATATTTCGTAGCTCATACTATCACCAAAAATCCGAGAATGAATAATTCGATCAATCAAAGACCCCAAGGAATGTTGTTTTCGAAAAGCTGTACATTTGAAGAATTTTTGAATACCATACGGACGAGTCTTTTGAGAAGCTCCAAAAATGAGTTCAGAGTGTGGTTTTTAAATGGGGAAAATCTAGATGATTATCCATCAGCAATAACTCTTCAGGATTTCTTGAACATTCCCTTTAAGAGTCTTGTGCTCAAAAACATCTTGAAGGATACTTTGAAAACTCACCAGGTTAATTTGTTAAGATACCATATATTAGTTGAAGTCCAAGATAAATCAGGGGTTTTCCCAGTCGATCAATACGTTCAGCTGGTGGATACATCAGCATTCGACGGAGTTTTAGAAAGTGGAGGAAACTGTGGATTATCGAATTTGGGTAATACTTGTTATATGAATAGTGCTTTACAGTGTTTAACTCATATTCCTGAAGTGAACTATTATTTCTTTTTCAATGTATTCATGAAAGAGTTGAATAAATCAAATCCCTTAGGTTATGGTGGTAATATGGCACAAATTTTTGGCAGTCTATTACATAAATTATTTGAGAACACCGCTTCTACTGGATATTCTAACTCTATATCTCCTAGAGATTTCAAGTACACTATCGGTAGATTTTCATCCATGTTCCAGGGGTATCAACAACAAGACACCCAAGAGTTTTTGAGTTGGCTTTTAGATGCTTTACACGAAGATTTGAATCGGATATATGATAAACCATACCTTGAAAAACCGGAATTGAAGGATGAAGATATAGATAATCCAGATGCTATTAAGGAGTTGGCCGATATCAGTTGGAACCAATATAAAAAGAGAAACGATTCAGTAATTGTTGACTTATTTGCTGGGTTATATCAAAGTGTGTTGGTTTGTCCTGATTGTGGAAAAACTTCTATTACTTACGATCCTTTCAATGATTTAACTTTACCTTTACCAATCGATAAGAAATGGTATCACACGTTCACAGTGGTCAATTTAGATTTTAGTCAAAACATTCCTAATAGAATCAAGAAACTTCAAGTGGAATTGAATAAGACTTCATCTTTTGAAGAACTCGTGACATATATTACGAATTTCTTAAAAGTGCCAAAAGAATTCATATTTATTTATGAGTTATTTAATGATTATTTCTATCAAGATTTCCAATCCAATAACAAGAAATATCGGTTCATACCAATAAGTGAAATAATCAGTTCGAGTGATGATATTATAATTTATATACTCCCTCACGAAGAAAATGATATGATTATTCCGGTTTTCAATGTATTGAATGATGCTGATAAATCATACAAAATTACCAATCCTTTTGCATTACCTTTGTTTATATCAGTTTCTGAAGATGATATCAAGTCTTTTGGAAGAATTAGAGGTAAGTTAGAACAAGTCAATCTGATACTCACGTCAACTGATGTACTAGCTCATTACGGGCAAATAAAATCCAGTGATAAACAATTCTATACCAAAAAAGACTTCGATATTGAGTCAATTGACTCTGCTGATGAAGGTTATGATTCAGACATATCTCTTGCTGATCCGGAAATTAGTGGAGATTATGGGTTCACAATTAAACTCCACGAAGATATTAGAACCAGACAGGATAATCGTAAAATTAAATTCCCAGGTATCAGACCAAATTTTAATGATTTACCTAAATTAGCTGACAAATTACCTGATTTGAAATATAATTATTATCACTATCCAAATTATAAAAAAGATCGGGAATATGTTATGGTTAAAAATGACGAGGAAATGACTAAAGACGAGCCAGAAGATATTGTTAATATAGAAAACAAGGAGACAATCCCAAGTCCAACAAAAGACCAAGCTGAAGAAGAAGAAGAAGACGAAAACGAAAACGAAAACCTGCCAGAAAATATGGAATCAAGTCCTGATGGTAGCGACAACGAAAGGCTTGGCCTGTTATTTGACTCTGTGAGTACTTTACCTAAACGTACAACTGAAGAAAGTCCAATGATTGGGACTCCTAAACAAAACCATCCAAATTTTTTGAGTGGTAATTCTCTATTAGTGTGTGAATGGGATCATGAGGTACATGGCGAATTATTTAAAAATGGTTGTAAAACATGGGAGGATCTTGAAGAGATCCCCAATCCCGAACTTGAAGCCAATAAAGCTAAATTACTTGCTAAACAAAAATCTACAATTTCATTATATGATTGCCTAGATAAATTCTACCAACCGGAAATCCTCGGAGATCAGGACTTATGGTACTGTCCTAGATGTAAAGATCATAAACAAGCTACTAAGACGATCAAGATTTGGAATACTGGAGATGTCTTAACAATTCATTTGAAACGATTCCAAGTCGCTAGAAGTTTCAGTGATAAGATATCTGTTACAGTTGATTTCCCAATTGAAGGATTGGATATGAAGAATTACGTCAACAGTCCTGATGGGGATGATATGATCTATGATTTAGTTGCTGTTGATAATCATTATGGAGGACTTGGTGGTGGTCATTATACCGCTTCTGCCCTCAATTTCAGAGATAATACTTGGTATAATTTCAACGATAGTATGGCATCTAAAATAGATGATCCTAAAGATACTGTGACATCTGCAGCATATTTATTATTCTATAGAAAGAGAACCGCTGATAATAAAGTCGGGGGTCAACAATTGAACGATTTAATTGAATCAGGTCGAGAAGAATTCAAGGAGAATGCCAAAATACTTAAAGAAAATTACCAGGCGTTACAACAGCAAATCAATATGTACCAAGAATTTGAAAGTGAAAATGATAAAGATATGGAAGTTGAAAGTCTGAGTAGTACGAGTAAAAAATCCCGATCTCCGTTAGTCGAAGAAGAGGCAGTATTTGATACTAAAAAGAGAATGTTAGATAAAGACAAAGTATCATCAGTATCCGATGAAAGTGAATAGTCTATTAGTCTATTTAATTATCAACAGCCCGTCGCTTGGCAATATCTAACAACAGTTTGATATCCGATTTGGATACATTCAATAAATTCCCATTAATGAAAGAAACCTCTTGGAAGGTATTACCGTCCGATATAACATTCCCTTTAGTCAATATATTATACTCTTCACTCTCGTTTTCTATATCACATATTACTATATTCTCATCCAAATTATAAATTCCGAAATTTGAAGAAACAAGATTCGACAGACCTAAAGATAATGGCGTCAATGTTTCATCATCACCATGTATCACCAAGTTCTCTACTGTCATTCTATTGAATGTATCATTCAAATAAACAATTGGTAACTTAACAGCTTTCAAACAGTTGATCAAGGCATAATGACATACATCAAATAACGGTCCTGACCGATCAAACACCTTGATATTGGCATACAAGTTGAATTTGAAAGTGCTATCCAATTCGCTATCCTCCAAGGTATCATCGACCATGACTTTTGGTTTAAATGTGAGCGATGAGGCCGGTAATAATTTATGATGGAGTACCAGCTCATATAACCGTTGGGATAAATTCATTTCTTCGTCTGTTGGGGCACCAGATCTACCTCTTGCTATTGATACAGTGGGATACACAGAAGAATATTGATCTTTTTCCTGGGTCTCTGTTATCCCGAAAGTTACATTACATATGACGAGAGTATTACCATTTTTCACATAAGTTGATGTGAGTTTATGACTGGAGGTTTGGGATAATATTTGGATGGGTTTGAACTCGGAGAAGTTTCTTTGGTTGGACCGGATTCCGGCTTTGAGATGACGTTCGAGAGATACGTCGGGGATGATACGTTCGAGTATTTCTGGTTTAAATGAAATCAGTTGCATGGATGAGATGAGGTAGAAGATTGAGTGAGGTAGAATTGAGGGATTGAGGAAGAGACATAATAAGTGAGACGGTCTGTAATCTCTATAAATGATTACATATGATGGAAGTGCAGAAGCATTCAAAGCATTCAAAGCACCCATGGGCGTTTACAACTGTATACCTTACATTGAACATAATTTACTAAGAATCATCACTGTCTGTAGTTTTACACATTAGTCGTGCACCATCACAATGGCTGCAAAAGACTTAGTTTAATGAGAAGTATAAAATGGCGGGACAAATGCTATTTGCCAGGAGTAAGACACCGGAATGAATATTTAGAATTACTTAACAGAAGGGAACAGGGAAGTGAGATTTGAATGTTATGAAGAATTCAGAAGTGACTTCCAGGAAAGAGGAGATTGTTTTTCTGAACACACTGCTTAAAAATTAAAGCACCAATATCCTTGGATTCTATGACAGGCATTAAATTTATAAAAATTTAACAAATTACATAAGGGTTTAAATAGTTAATTGATATTTAGATGTCAGAGCTGACCACTGCTGAATATTCTTACAACCAAAAAGTGAAAGCTAATGATACCTCTCATAGGAACAATTGAATCAGGTTTTTTGAGTAATCTTTTATGATTACTTCAATAGATTGTGAGCTACCAAGACAAATGAACATCTCTTTGAAAAGGAAATGAGCATAGCACATCCCTAACACTTTCCAGTATTAGTTCATCAGCTAAATATTCCCATGAGAAATAACTTCAGGATTTGTCGAGGAGTTTAAATCAAGGGATCTGGCGGGGTGAAGGTACATCTTGATAATGTAAACCAAAATCTGAAGACTTTAACGTGATACAGGTGTAGTCATATATTACATTTTCATGATTTTTTTAACCTTCTTGGACTCCCGAAACCCATATAACACAAAGAAGACGAAGATTATTTTATTTGCTAATTGTGTTTGAGTTTATGAATAGGTGCTACTATATTAGGTTCATTTAGACATGGTTTAGTTTTATTTTCCTTATTTGTAACTGCAGGTACTCTTTTAGTTTGTTTTAGTTCTGATAGTTATTGTCTTATAGTTCTAGAGTTATTTCTTCAGGTTTACGTTCATCTGCAAATGATCCATCAGATCACTTAAAATCTGTGTTCTTTAAAATTTAGTTGAATGTCTTCTATTGAGGCTTTATTGGTGGTTTCGTGCCCATGATCGCCGTTCAGCTAATGTTATTCAAAAGTTTGCTATCTCTATAATTCAAGCAGTCACTATTCACCTTTTAGTGTGATATTTTCGAACAAAGAAGTGGTTTTCAACATAAAATTCCGCCATAAATTTATTCTAAAATATCAAAATCACTCCTACACACAAATCCTTGGATGATGAGGTCAAGAAGCAAACGCATAAAAGGAGGAGAAATCCAAGAAGAATCATCGCTACATAAACAGATTCATATTACGGCAGAAATATAGACATCTGGTATCGTTTTTGGAATTGACAGTCACTTGCAACCCTCTGTTTGGCTGCAAAATATCATTATAGAATTTGCAGCCATTGATAATAGGACTTTTCACAAGACAAGGCATAACCGAGAGATTCGAAATATCAACGATCAATCTCTCAAACTTTCAAAAACTTCTGGAGGATAGATAGACCCACGGTTGGTACCAGATCAGTCAATATAGCCGGCACCGGTAGGTTAGAAACTAGAACTACACACTACACACTACCATGATTTGTCTATATACCGGACGCACACAATCTCCGAAGATTAGAATCGAGACAATTTTAATTGGCCCAAGATATCAGCGCACGAGTGCACTTTTTTGGTGGTAGGCCATCTTCCGGTAAGTGAATTTTGAGATTCCGGTATCTTTTGAAACGGCTTATTCCGAGATCCGTAGTCGAAATAGCTTACAGGAGTAATACAAAAATGTAGAGGCAATTCATGACGGGAACCAAAGTGATATACAGCTAGTTAACGTATATAGCAGCTAGTAATAGAGTCGAAGACGAAAACACAAATAACCTAGGGTTAGGGCTGAAGAAAGTGATTTTGAGTCACTCGGAAATTGATGCTAGATTAAGAAAAAAGTCACTTTGATCAGCAGTAGCGATTTGCAGGTTGGGGTCCGGTAAGTTCCACGGTGGGGAAGCCTCATATGATAAGATCAAGGCGAATCAATAGGCATGATGGATGGAATATGGACAAGTAAGAAATAATCCCGACAACCGAACATCCAACAACAAAGTATATAGACCTATAAACAGATATATATCCCGATATATAAACAATCAACCGTTTCTCCACCATGTTATTAATCTCTCACTGGCTATTGGCTAAGATAATAATTAGCTAATTGTTTTTCGCCGCTACCGGATTCGCTAGAGATATGTAACCCCGCAGATTGCAGGTTACCAAATCGTTTACAGTTTCTGCCCCGGACACTTTAAAACATCTAAAGCCAAATTTTCACATATTTTTTCAATCACTTGCTTTTGTTTTGTCTACTGTAGAGAACTTTGCTAACTCATATCTTCAGTAAATAGAATAAGAGAAGAATGACTTCGTACGTCCATGATGATAAATTGCAGCCTCAAGTCTACGACTACGACGAAGTCCCCGAAAACAAGTCTTGGGCTTCTACTTTACCGGTAGCTCAAGGTTTATATAATCCTGAATATGAAAAAGATGCTTGTGGGGTGGGGTTCACTTGTCATTTGAAGGGGATCCCGTCTCATAAGATCGTCAGTGATTCAAGAAACTTATTGTGTAATATGACCCATAGAGGGGGTGAATTAAATCCAAAGGATGGAGATGGTGCTGGGGTATTAACTTCATTACCTCACAATTTTTTGAAGAAAGAATTCAAGTATAATTGTGAAATTGATTTACCAAATAAGGGTCAGTATGGGGTTGGGAATATTTTCTTTAAAAAAGATGATACTATTTTTGAAAAGAGTAAAAAAACTTTTGAAGATATTGCTGCTTCTTTGGGATTGAAGATTTTGGCCTGGAGAAAAGTGCCTCATGATTCATCCATTTTAGGTCCTGCATCTTTACTGAGAGAACCGTTAATTTTGCAGCCAGCGATTATTTTGTCTGAGATTGAAGGACAAAACATTAGTGATGAGGAATTCGACGCTAAGTATAATAAGGAATTCCAAAAAAGATTATTTATCTTGAGGAAACAATCGACCCATACTATTGGATTACATAACTGGTTTTACATTTGTTCCTTATCTAACCAAACGATTGTCTACAAAGGTCAATTGGCTCCTAATCAAGTGTTTGCTTATTATCATGATTTGGCCAATAGCGAATATGAAGCTCATTTCTCATTGGTTCATTCTAGATTCTCCACCAATACTTTCCCAAGTTGGGATAGAGCTCAACCTTTAAGATTAGCGGCTCATAATGGGGAAATCAACACTTTAAGAGGTAATAAGAATTGGATGAGGGCCAAAGAAGGTCTTATGAAATCAGAATTATTTGGTGATGAATTAGATAAGTTATATCCAATCATTGAAGAAGGTGGTTCTGATTCGGCTGCCTTTGATAATGTGTTGGAATTATTGGTCATTAATGGGAAATTATCATTACCCGAAGCAGTTATGATGTTAATCCCTGAAGCTTGGCAAAATGATAAACTTATTGATCCAAAGAAAAAGGCCTTTTATGAATGGGCAGCATGTCTTATGGAACCTTGGGATGGTCCTGCTTTATTCACTTTTGCTGATTCAAGATATTGTGGGGCTAATTTAGATAGAAATGGGTTGAGACCTTGTCGTTATTATGTAATTGATGATGATAGAATCATCGTTGCTTCGGAAGTTGGGGTTATCGACGTTGAACCAGAAAAGATTTTACAAAAGGGTAGATTACAACCGGGTAAAATGTTGTTAGTCGATACCAAAGAAGGTAGAATTGTTGACGATAAAGAATTGAAATCTGGTATTTCTTCTAAATTTGATTTCAAATCTTGGATCCTTGCTAATATGATCACCATGACTGATTTAATTGAAAAATTAAATAATAAATCAATCGATATTACCGATAAAACTGTTATCGATTCCAAAGATAGCATCCAAAACGATCCAAGATTAACTGCTTTTGGTTATTCTCATGAACAAATGTCATTGATTTTAGCTCCCATGGCTGAAGGTAAAGAAGCTTTAGGGTCAATGGGTAATGACAATGCATTAGCTTGTATTTCTGAACAACCTAAATTATTATATGAATACTTCAAACAGTTATTTGCTCAAGTTACCAATCCTCCAATTGATCCAATTAGAGAAGAAATCGTCATGTCTTTGGAATGTTACATTGGACCTCAAGGTAATTTATTGGAGATGAAACCTGATCAATGTAATAGATTTTTATTGAAATCTCCAATCTTGGCCACTGAAGAATTGAATGCTATCAAAAACATGACTAAAGCTTATCCGAATTGGTCTTCAACTACTATTGATTACACTTTTGAAAAACTGGAAGGTATTCAAGGTTATATCAATACTTTGGACAGAATTTGTCAAGAAGCTTCTAATGCTATTGCTGATTCAAATAGAATTTTAATTTTATCTGATAGATCGACTGATGCTGATCATGTCCCAATTTCTGCTTTAATTGCTGTTGGTGCTGTCCATCATCATTTGGTTAGACAAAAACAACGTTCTAAGGTTGCTTTGTTATTGGAAACTGCTGAGGCAAGAGAAGTTCATCATGCTTGTTTATTAGTTGGTTATGGTGTTGATGGTATCAATCCTTACTTGGGTATTGAAACTTTAATTAGAATGAGTAATGAAGGTTTATTGAAGAACAGAGATTTATCTCCTCAACAAATCGTTAAGAATTATAAATACTCGGTAGATTCTGGTATTTTGAAAGTTATGTCTAAAATGGGTATTTCAACTTTAAGTTCTTATAAAGGTGCTCAAATTTTCGAAGCTTTAGGTATTGACAATTCAGTTATTGATAGATGCTTTGCTGGTACTGCTTCAAGAATTAAGGGTGTTACTTTTGAATATATTGCTCAAGACGCTTTCTCTTTACACGAAAGAGGTTACCCTTCAAGAGACACTGTTAAACCAATTGGATTATCGGAGACTGGTGAATACCACTGGAGAGATGGTGGTGATACTCATATTAACGAACCAGCTGCCATTGCCTCAATGCAAGATGCCGTTAGAAACAAAAATGAAAAGGCTTATGATGCTTATGCCAAAAAGGAACACGAAGCTATGAGAAACTGTACATTGAGAGGCTTATTAGATTTTGATACTGCCAATTCTAAACCAATTCCAATTGATCAAGTTGAACCTTGGACTGAAATCGTCAGAAGATTTTTCACTGGTGCTATGTCTTATGGATCTATTTCAATGGAAGCTCACTCAACTATTGCTGTTGCTATGAATAGATTAGGTGGTAAATCCAACACTGGTGAAGGTGGTGAAGACCCTGAAAGATCTTTGGTCAATGCTAATGGTGATACCATGAGATCTTCAATTAAACAAATTGCTTCAGGTAGATTTGGTGTTACTTCTTATTATTTAGCCGATGCTGATGAATTACAAATTAAAATGGCTCAAGGGGCCAAACCTGGTGAAGGTGGGGAATTACCCGGTGATAAAGTTTCCGAATCAATTGGTAAAACAAGACATTCAACTCCTGGTGTTGGTTTAATTTCTCCTCCTCCTCATCATGATATTTACTCCATTGAAGATTTGAAACAATTATTATATGATTTGAAATGTTCAAATCCAAGAGCCAGAACTTCGGTCAAATTAGTTTCTGAAGTTGGTATTGGTACTATTTCCGCTGGTGTTGCTAAAGCTGGTGCAGAAAATATTTTGGTCAGTGGTCATGATGGTGGTACTGGTGCTGCTAAATGGACTTCCATTAAACATGCAGGTTTACCTTGGGAATTAGGTTTAGCAGAAACTCATCAAACTTTGGTATTGAACGATTTGAGAGGTAGAGTTATTTTACAAACTGATGGTCAAATCAAAACTGGTCGTGATGTTGCAATTGCTACTTTATTAGGGGCTGAACAATGGGGGTTTGCTACTACTCCATTGATCGCTATGGGTTGCCTTCTTCTCAGAAAGTGCTTGGTTAATGATACTGAAGTCAGAACTGCTGATGGTGTCAAGAAAATCGAAGATGTTAAAGTCGGTGACTACTTATTCGATGCTAATGACAACAAAGTCATGGTCACTGCTAGTGCTGAACCTTTTGAAAGTCAATTGAAACGTATCAATTACTCTCAATATGATGATCAAACTTCTGAATCTTTCGAATGTTCTCCAGATCACAACCTTCTTGTAGAAATCCAAGGTGATCTCAGTTACATCAAAGAAAAGAAAGTTGATGGTGAAACTATGTATGCTGTTTGTTGGGCTTCTAGATGTGGTCATGAACACGACGAAGAAAGAGAAAACATTGATGCTTTAACTGAAAGTGTCATTGAAGAATTTGTTAAAGAATGTTTGGACAATCCTGAAATCACCGACGCTGAAATTGAAGATGCTACTGAAGAATTATCTGAAAGAATCTTTGGTGATACTCATATTCATCGTGGTGAACCTTTAGCTTATTCTGAAGCTCTTAACAAGGCTTTAAGTGCTATTGCCGAAGAAGATTTAGCCGATGAAAGAGAACTGTTCAATTTGGCTTTACATGATGCCATTGAAAAAGGTGTCAAGGTTAACAGATATCACAAGGGTTCCGAATTTGCTGAATTCATCAGAGATGCTACCACTAAAGATACTACTGGCAATGTTGTTTCCGAAGATTACGATGAAGAAGTTGTTTTGGACTTAAGCAACAATTTAGTTGATGATATTTTGGAAATCTCTGGTGCTGGTATTCTGGATGAATCTTCTGACGAATCTGTTATGAGTGATACTGCTTCTATTTCTTCTTCTGAAGAGATTGAATCTGTTGATGTTACCACTGTTGCTACCACCCAACCTCAAAGCACTAAGAACGGTTTGGCTGTTGTTAGAGGCTCAGCTTCGACCATCAACAACTCGGCAAAAACTATCTTTAACAACTATAAATCCAAGAATTCTAATTGTTCTGGATGTAAAGGTGCCAAGGCAGTTTCTACTTCTTACACTAAGAACAAAGAAGATGCTGAATTAATCAAAAAGATTCTTGATAGTGAATTTTACTATATGATTGATGGTAACAGATTGTTTTCTGGTGATAAGTTCACTTTCACTGTTGCAGATTATGAATCTTTCTGTTGTAATCAATTCAACAAATTCATGAGAATCTATAGAGCTCCATCAACTACTAAAGAATCTGTTATTGCTAGAAATGAACTTCCACTTGATCCTTACTTCTTGGGTTATTGGTTTGGTGATGGTTTTGATGATCGTGCCGGTTTCACCACTTCCGACCAAGAAATCATTCAATATGCTAAATCCATGACTGATGATTTCAATAACAATCTTGTTGGCGATGCTAAGCCAATTGAACTTAAAATGCAACAAGATATTGGAAGTCGTACCAAGGATCATTACAAGGTTTATTTCAATAAAGGTGAAAACATTGAGAATCCATTGGTCAATAAATTGAAGGACCTTGGTGTTCTTAAAAATAAGAATTCCGGTTTCCCATCAAGTTATATGACGGCAAGTAAACAAGAAAAATTGGCCTTTATTGCTGGTTTAATTGATTCAGATGGTTGTTATATTAAGGGTAATAACTTGTATTCATTTAGTCAATTTGGTTCTGATTCACGTAGAAAGATTGTCGAAGATATGAAAACTCTTTGTGAATCTGTTGGTATCTCATGTTCGGAAATTAAAGAAAAACAATATACTGGTAAACTTGGAGATGAAGATTTGAAGACCAGAACTGAATATATTGTTTATTTATTAAACAACACTGAATTGATCCAAGATTATATTTTGTTACCAAGAAAGATGAAACAAACAAGAAGAACTAACTCTCAAGATTATTCTGCTTTCACTATTGAAGATGCTGGTTCTGGTATGGTCAAACCTATCGAAGTTATGGGGGGTGAATTCCAATTAGAAAACAGAACCATGGTTTCAAACTGTCATTTAAACACCTGTGCTGTTGGTATTGCTACTCAAGATCCAGAATTGAGAAAGAAGTTTGCCGGTACTCCAGAACATGTTATTAACTTCTTCTACTATGTTGCTAATGACTTTAGAAAAATCATGGCTCAATTAGGGTTTAGAACTGTCAATGAAATGATTGGTCGTACCGAAAAATTGACTGTTAGAGATGATCTTAGAAACACCAAGAATGCTAATTTGGATTTATCACCAATTTTAACTCCTGCTCACTCTATCAGACCCGGGGTTCCAACATATTGTGTTAGAAAGCAAGATCATAGATTACATGTTAGAATTGATAATAAATTGATTGATGAATCCGAAATCACTTTAGCTAAAGGTTTACCTGTGACTATTGACTGTCATGTTGTTAACACTGATAGATCTTTAGGTACTACTTTATCCTATAGAGTATCTAAGACATTTGGTGAACAAGGTTTACCTCATGACACTATACATGTTAATGTTGAGGGATCCGCTGGTCAATCTTTTGGTGCCTTCTTAGCTCCTGGTATTACTTTAGAATTGGAAGGTGATGCCAATGATTATATTGGTAAAGGTTTATCTGGTGGTAGAATCATTGTCTATCCACCAAAGGAAAGTCAATTCAAAGCTGAAGATCAAATCATTGCTGGTAACACTGCCTTCTTTGGTGCTACTTCTGGTACTGCTTTTATTAGGGGTGTTGCAGCTGAAAGATTTGCTGTTAGAAATTCTGGTGCTAATATTGTTGTTGAAGGTACTGGTGACCATGGATGTGAATATATGTCTGGTGGTAGAGTTGTTGTTTTAGGTGGCACTGGTAGAAATTTCGCCGCAGGTATGTGTGGTGGTATTGCTTATGTATTGGATATGGCCCAAGACTTTGGTGATAAATGTAATATGGGTACTGTTGAATTGAGTGCTCTTGAAGATCCAAGTGAAATTGCTTTTGTCAGAGGTTTAATTGAAGATCATAGACATTATACTGGTTCCGAAGTTGCTGATAACATTTTGAATGATTTCAATAGAATTTTACCAAGATTTGTCAAGGTTTTACCAAATGATTATAAAAAGGTCTTGGAAAAAGAAAAGTTGAAGAAATTAGAAGCCAAACAAAATGAAATGAATAGATTCTTGAAATCTATCAAAGAAGATCCAGAAGCTGATGTTACTAATGGTGAAGCTGCTAAAATCAAACAAGGACATGTTCATAGACCAAGTAAAGGTTCTAAATCTGAACCAAAGGTTTTAGATCTTGAAGACACTGTTACTGATATTGATGTTGCTAAGAAGGCCGCTGGTAAAGCTGATAAAATCAAGGGTTTCATGAAATACAAGAGAAGAAATGAAAAGTATAGAAATGCTAAGGAAAGAACTACTGACTGGAATGAAATGACTGATAGATTAACTAAAGATGAATTGAAATACCAAGCTGCTAGATGTATGGATTGTGGTATCCCCTTCTGTACTTCAGATACTGGATGTCCAATTTCTAATGTTATTCCAGCATGGAATGAATTAGTTTTCAAAGATAAGTGGTTTGATGCTTTACAAAGATTATTAATGACCAACAATTTCCCAGAATTTACTGGTAGAATTTGTCCTGCTCCATGTAATGGTGCTTGTACCTTGGGTGTCAATAGTGATCCTGTCAATATTAAATCAATTGAATGTGCCATTATTGATTATGGTTTTGAACAAGGTTGGATCAAACCACAGCCTCCAAAGATTAGAACTGGTAAAACTGTGGCAGTTATTGGATCAGGCCCTGCTGGGTTATCGGCCGCTGATCAATTGAATAAAGCCGGTCATCTTGTTAAAGTTTATGAAAGAAGTGACAGACCTGGTGGTTTGATGATGTATGGTATTCCAAACATGAAATTAGATAAAAAGATTGTCAAGAGAAGAACTGATTTAATGGCCGATGAAGGGGTTGAATTTATTTGTTCCACCACTATTGGTGAAGATATCACTCTTGATCAAATAAAATCAGAAAATGATGCTGTCATCTTGGCTATTGGTTCAACAATTCCAAGAGATTTGAGAATTCCTGGTAGAGATTTGAACAACATTAATTTTGCCATGCAGTTATTATCCAAAAACACCAAAGCCTTATTAGGCGGTAGTTTAGATGATATCAGAGAAGAAATTGAAGGCAAACATGTTGTTGTTATTGGAGGTGGTGATACTGGTAATGATTGTTTAGGTACTTCAACTAGACATGGTGCTAAATCAGTCACCAATTTTGAATTATTACCAACCCCTCCAAATATGAGACCAAAGGATAATCCATGGCCTCAATGGCCAAGAATCTTTAGAGTGGATTATGGTCACACTGAAGTTGCTGAACATTACGGTAAAGATCCAAGAGAATATAGTATTTTATCCAAGGAATTTATCGACGATGGTGAAGGTAATGTTAAAGGTATTAAAACTGTTAGAGTTGAATGGAAGAGATCGGATTCTGGAGCTTGGCAAATGGCTGAAGTTCCCGGTAGCGAAGAAATGTTCAATGCTGATTTGGTTTTATTATCTATGGGTTTTGTTGGTCCAGAAGCCGACAATTTAGGAGTTGAAAAAACCAAGAGAGGTACTGTTGATGTTACTGATCCAAATGGATATAAAGTATCCGGAGATAACAACGTCTTCACTGCTGGTGATTGTAGAAGAGGGCAATCTTTAGTTGTCTGGGGTATCCAAGAAGGTAGACAATGTGCCAGACAAGTTGATAACTATTTAATGGGATCTACTAGATTACCAGGTAATGGATCAATTGAACAAAGAGATTATAATTTGTTAGAAGAGTTAGCTGAGAAGATTTAATTCTAGTATTACTTTATTTATAGTATTTTATTTATAGGCTTTGATTTGAGTTAGCACAATAATCAAGCCGCCAATATATGTATTTGTTTATGGCTAGTCTCTATATTTTATATGGTCCCTTTCTTGAAGTTTATAGATTCTGATATAATCCGGTTTTTAGCAGCACTATTTACATAGCTATTGATAATGTTGGCATCATACGTTATATCACTCAATCTCTATACACAGGGTATTAACTTTTCTTCCTTATCGATTAACTATACTAATACTATTAACTCGTTTCCTGTACATTCAGTTTCTCGTTAATTTTAATAATGGGTGCAAAATTCACATTATTCATCTAAAAATCAAAAGTTGAAATTTTTCGACGCTGTATTCAAGAATCCACAAAAACAGGCTATAGAAAGCTTAAGAGACTCCAATACTTGAAGACAACCTTGAGGCTGACTACTACATACTCGTTTATTACATAAAGAAAAGATAGTTTAGCCAAAGTTCAAAACCAATAGAACAGCTGGTTAAAACCACAGAATCGTACAATGATAATCCAGAATATATAAATCACATTCACTGTCCTTGTCACCGATAAGCCCAAGCCCTTTTTTTTTGATATTGAAGCCAAAACCCTATTAGGTGATTTAATTATATTTTTGTTTTGCCTAATTAGGAAATATTATTAATAGCAGCACTAAAGATTATGAACCTGGCATGAGCCGATCGCCTTAATTGAAGATTGTCGATTTTGTCATCAAATTGTAGTATGAAGTGAATAAGAAAGAGTCGATGATACTGAGTCGATAGTATAAAAACATATAGACGATAGAGAATATTATATAGACCACATAATAAAATATAAACAATCAAGTGGGTAAATAATAAAACCGGATTTGTACTTGCGTATTTACATTTTAATTAAACGAGGTGACAAAATTTGCAATTGTTAGACCTGCCGGATTATCCTGAGAACCGAGATAAGAGCACGGATACAAGAGTATAAGAGCTGCAAGTACAAGCACAAAGAAGACTACAACCAGCTCAGCCTTGACCCCACATCTAGTTCGTAATATCAATAACGAAGTACACAGGCAAATGATACAAACACAAACATCAGAAGACTTTATGATGTAACTATGTAAACAGAGGGCTTGGTTACCACATGGTGCTTTATTGACAAATCAGGAAACTAATCGGCGAATCAGGAAGAAAAAATAACCTGGGAAAAAATAAATTTGGGCGGAAAAAAATATACGTAGAAAAATGGCTGGTTGCCGGTTCAAAGACGGAATGAATAGTACCGACTAACCCCGGCAACAATCCACCACGAGCGCGAGCCTAATTACTACGAGTATCCTCGCTATGACGTCGCACCACGGCCGTAGGCAAACGGAAGAAAATCCTTGGTACCGCCAAAGTTTCGCAGCCCTGATTGATTTCCCGGTTATTTCTTCGAGGTTTATGGTTATGTCTCACTATTGTATGGCTCTAAATAGAAGTCGTAAGAAATGAGAAAAAAAATGGAAAAAAAAAATTCGACACTGCCCTCCCAACCATTTAAATAGCCACATCCCCCCTATATTTTTAGAAAATTTTTTTAGAATTGTTTCTGATTGTTCGTTGTAAGATGTTCAAATCTATTTTCACCATCTCAGCTTTAGCTGCTATTGCTGCCGCTGCTAACAGTATGTATAAATGATCACTGGGTTTGAATCATTTCGGATTTTTCACTTTCAGGTGAAAAATTTGAAATTCGAAAATCCAACTTCCCCAAATTCCCCCATCTGTACTAACTTTAGACTCTACCTTAACCACTGCTACTCCAGATGTCAAGTCAGCTTGTAGTTTCAAAGACTTCACTGCTACTGGATCTGCTGATGTTGCATCCGTCGCTGCTTGTCCTACTGCCGTTGGTGATATTACCGTTGAAGGTGATTCCTTCGGTACCATTGAATTAAATGGTTTAGAACAATTATACGGTAACTTGAGAGTTTTCAACGCCACCAAAGCCACTACTTTCAATGCTGCTACTTTACAATTAGTATCTAAGGAGTTACAATTGGACGGTAACACCATCTTGGCTGACTTAAACTTGGCCCAATTAACCACCGTTGGATCTTTCAAATTGACTGCTTTACCAGCTTTGGAAAATGTTGGATTAACTTCCGGTATTACTTCTGCTGAACAAGTTGTTATTTCCGATACTGGTTTAAGTACTTTAGAAGGTATCAACGTTGTTGAATTAAAGGTCTTTGATGTTAACAACAATAATGACATTCAAACCATTGATTCTGGTTTACAAAAAGTTACTGATTTATTATCAGTCAGTCACAACGCTGACCAAGTTGATGTTAAATTAGATCAATTAAAAGAAGCCAAGAACATTGATTTACAATCTATTTCCTCTTTATCTGTTGCTAACTTGACTAAAGTTGGTGGTTACTTATCATTTGTTGATAATGCTATGGAAAAAATCGAAATTAAGGGATTAAAATCCATTGGTAACTCTTTAACTATCGGTAGAAACTCCGAATTAGAAGAAATTGATTTCCCAGACTTAGAATCTCTTGGAGGTGCTTTACTTATCTTTGATAACGATAAATTAGACTCTTTCTCCGGTTTCCCAGAATTATCCAAGATCAGTGGTTCCGTTAGTATTAACGGTACTTTTGACAATGGTACTTTTGAATCCTTAGATTCTGTCTCTGGTGGTTTCAACTTGAGATCTAAAGGTGACTTAACCTGTGAAGAATTTAACGATTTAAATTCTGATGGTGATATTAAAGGTGACAAATACTACTGTTCCGGTGCTGATAAAGAAACTTCTTCTTCTTCTTCTAAATCCGGTAACGCTAATGGTGTCTCAACCGATTCAAGTGATGATGGCAGCGATTCTTCCGACTCTTCTGACTCAAGTTCATCTGAAGGTGCTGCTGCTTACACCGGTGTTAGTGGAGCTTTATTATCTTTAATTGCCGGTGCTGCTGCTCTCGGAGTTACTTTGTATTAATCTAGAAAATTATGAATAGGACATGGTCCAGTAATATACGTTAATTGTCAATATTCTCTTCCTGGCCTTGGCCTATTGTGTCGTATCAATGACGGTGCTCAGGCCCGCTCGTGAATGTGCCCCACTGGCTGCAAATTTCTGGTGCAAATTCCTGTGCAAAACCAGTGCAAATTCCAGTGCAAAAACCAGTGCAAATTTCCCTCACACTTTCATGCCTGATTTCTTTGCTAAATGCGCGCTGTTGTAAAGTGAGAAGGCGTGCAATACTCTAAGACAGACGGTAGATCCCAAATAACTCTTATTTTCTTAATGACTCTTCGCTTTCAAACGAGGGCAATTGACTTTTTCCGAATCCTCGCTGGGCATACGGTAATGGGGCAATCTATTCCTGAAATACTCTGCGGGCAGATCAAGAACTAGGACTTTGTAATTAAAGTTGGAAATATTAGAAATATTTATGTATTTCACTAATAAATGAAAACTTAAATAAAGTGATTTGAAAGTAAAGATAAAACTTAAGTATAAATAAAGGTTGAGATTAAGGATAGATTTCCCCTGAGGAGAAATGGTGTTATATAAATCAAACACTTGGGACAGTAATTGCAGATCAATTGAGATCTTACACGCTTTTTACCTTTAACCTAAAATCACACAAAAGAGAAGGAAAAATAAACCAACACACATAAATTAAGAAAGTGGCAAGCGCCACGACGAAAAGCTCTCTTCAGAGCTGACTGTGGTAAATCTATGCAACTTTACCACAGGGTGTTGATTGAGAGATGAACAATGTCGCAATGTCGCAGCTCTATGCCGAAATGCGACATTCACTTTTTTCTATGTTCGAATTTATTATTCTTCTTTTTTGCAGCCAAAAATTCCGAAAATTCATCTGCCATCAATGAAGTACGAAATCACTATTCAAGAGAATGCAAAGTTGGCAGAATTTTATTATTGCAGTGTAATATTTGTCGGAAACATTGCTACCAGGCGAGAGTACGTTAATTTCACAAGCTTCATGAAGTGGCATGAAAAAGCACCAGGTTGGTTCCTTGAAACGATCTCCTTGAAGTTCAAAACAGTGAAGGAATTGGAGAACTTTCACTCCTTATATCCCGATGTTGTTTCCAAATACGAAGTGAGTTTGATATGTGATGCTCCCATTTCTAAACTTTCGTCAAATATCAAGAAAATGATCTTTGAGGTGGAAATACCCAACGACGATATGTTCACATTTTCTGAGAAACAGACATTATATCAAGATATTAAACACCTTCCCAATTTGAGGAAGATCCATCTTCATTGGTGCAGTGCTTTGTTTGACTTGGACTTGAGCCTCATGAAACTAACAAGTCTCAAAATTCAAGGAAATGGGGATGATATAAATTTCCTCTCGATAAACTACCCTAAGAGTATCAAATCATTATCCATATATGATATTACAGACGTTCAAACTGTTGCAAGTTTGATAAAAAAATGGGACTTGGAATTTCTTTCCTTAATGCCGGCGTCAGACCTGGATTTCAGTGATCTCGAATACCCACCAACATTGAAAGAAGCGGACATTTGTGTACACAAACGTAGACATTTCAAACGCCAAACGCCTCCCTATGTCAAAGGAAACCATGGGCATATTCCCACAGAGATACAGGATATATGTGTTTCATATATCTCTCCACAAAATCCAATAAATCGCTTTGGGTTTCAAAACTTCAAATACTTAAGTACACTCCATTTCAGTTGCTCGTGGGATAGCTTAGAAGGTAAGCTACCGAAATCCATCAAAATCCTTGAAAGTCGATGTCCGCTTGAAGGAAAGTTAGACTTATCTGAATTCAAGAGTTTGACACATTGTATGGTGGATACTGGTGAAGGAACAAAAGGTACTGAAGTGGTCCTCCCGCCAACATGTACTCGCTTCTATTTCAATGGAAGAATAAACGATGTGTACCCCTTGCAAAATATCGGTAAGTTGTCTCTCCTTGATGATAATTTAGATTTTGCCGGTCACAGATTTGACGAAGCTTCCAAATTGACAGCTTTGGCACTTAAATTGCCAAGTGATCAACAAACATGCTTTGAAAGTATAACTCGTTTTCCTAGTACAATAAGGGAGCTAGTCCTAGAGGGTGATATCATTTCCAAAAGTATTCTTGAACTGGTCATAAGACGTATTCCCAAGACTGTAAGAGTTTTGGAATTTTTCTTTTTAGTCCCACCAAAGACGATCTTGGACCTTTCTCATTTCGATCGACTTGATACGTTTTGTATTATAAAGCCATTTGATGTACTGGTAAAGCTCCACTCACTGGTTGAATATCTTGAGTGTTATTCAAGAGACAATTTGGGAATCGAGCGCCAATACACAAGAGATAAGACGATTGAAGTACTTTCAAATCATTATTCAGTTTGGGTACATTTTGGGGATGACACAAAGATCGTAGAAGTGGAGGGCATTGTAGAGGATATGAAGGAATCTTTGGTAGATACATAGTGAATTGTGCATGCCGGCTTATTGAGGAGACGAAGAGCAATAACAGTAAGAGAGATTTGTGACTTTTAGAAGAATTGTTTTGGAGAATAGGATGAAGTCGAATGAAGAGAACCCAATATCTACGAGATACATACACATATTCATTCCTCATTTATATTAATTAAGTCGAAACAGATCTTGACCTTGATTCGCTGAAGCTGGATCTTCTTTAGTAGTTACGTATCTAATCAATGAAACTGCGGCTTCAGTTTGACGGTTTGATTCTCTCATACATTCTACAACGGCTTCAAAGCTTTCAGTTTGACGGTTTGATTCTCTCATACATTCTACAACGGCTTCAGTTTGACGGTTTGATTCTCTCATACATTCTACAACGGCTTCAAAGCTTTCAGTTTGACGGTTTGATTGACGGTTTGATTGACGGTTTGATTCTCTCATACATTCTACAACGGCTTCAGTTTGACGGTTTGCTTCTCTCATACATTCTACAACGGCTTCAAAGCTTTCAGTTTGACGGTTTGATTCTCTCATACATTCTACAACGGCTTCAGTTTGACGGTTTGATTCTCTCATACATTCTACAACGGCTTCAAAGCTTTCAGTTTGACGGTTTGATTCTCTCATACATTCTACAACGGCTTCAGTTTGACGGTTTGATTCTCTCATACATTCTACAACGGCTTCAAAGCTTTCAGTTTGACGGTTTGAGTTTTGCTTCCTTTCCTTGTTGTATTTACTGTTTAAACATACACCAGTCACGGTAGCGACAGCACC